>JAGFNQ010004959.1:0-84370 GCA_024364735.1 Boesenbergia rotunda
GCATCATACACAGAGGACGATCCGTGACTTTGGACAGCATTACAGAGGGAGTAGGGTGGTGATAAAGGCTCATCATTTGGCTTTGTCATTGCTGATACATTATGTGTGGAGAGCTCAAAATCATAGTTTTTTTTATGAGGGTCAGTTAGATGTTGAGAGAATATTCAGAAGCATACAATACATACATATAAGCCTTTAGGTATCTATTCAGATATGATACTACATCAGACATGAAGAAGTAGAGAATAACAGAGAAAATGACATATTCAACAAAGAAATCAAGTTGAGAGGTTAACTCAAGTTTGTGCTCATTGAATAAACAAGTAAGAACATTCTTGTATTTCTAATGTCTCTTTAACCAACTTAATATCTCAATTTTGAATTCAATGTCTACTTATCATAAAACACATAATCTTGTCAAATTCACTCTTGTAAATTATATAGAGAGAGAAAGAGAGGGGAAAGTTTAGTGTTCAAGTTGAGGGTTCCTTGCAACCTGATGGTTATAGCTTATAAGAACCCATCTAAAATGTCATCTTTGATGAATCCTAGCAATTCTTATGAACTTATATATTATGTTTTTTTTAGATGAGTCCTTATAAATTATAAGCATTGCTAGCAAGGGATCTATCAAGCTGAACTCTAGTTTTTCCTTAAAAGCAAATTTGAAATTATCCACCAACCTTGCTTCTATTTCACGGGTAACTCAAAGACGAAAAAACACAATGTCACTGGTAATGCAATAAGGCTATGTTCCGTATGCAGGAACCATTCTGAGAATGTAACTTTTCATTCCAGATCCAACTAATATTTTTGTTTAGTTCAAATTTATTAAGTTAAAATAGAATCAATAATTTCCCCCAACAGGATTCCACATTCCAACCTCACTCCTCCCAACATACTTCTCCAACAGTCACCAGATGCCACCCACACTCTCACCGCATACTTTCCTCATAGTCACTGTCAAATGCCACAACTATTTCATGCTATCATTGTCCTATCTTGGTGTTGTCGCCACTGCCATGACAGGGCAAACAACCATCTTCTTCATTCGCAGTGTCCTGGTAGCAAAACCGAGTAGGTCAGGGATAGGAGATAAATCTGCTGAGCATACTTGATAACACAAGGAAATTGTCTTCGTTGTTGTCACCAAGGAGTCAGCAGCATCAAAGTACTGATTGGCCAGCAACAACAAGGTGATGGGCATGCTACAGGAGTTAATTGGGTTGGATCATGGAAGGAAGGCAACATAGGGGCACACATTGGTAGCATCAACATGGGGAAGAAAATGTAATGAGTGTCAGTTGCGGTGACAGAGATGGCAGTGTCAATGATGTAGAAGCTATGAACATGGAAGAGGGAAGAGGGTAAGGAGTTGCTACAAGTCAAGGTGTTTTAGAAGGAAGTGAAGGAAAAGGCTACCAATTTGCTGAGGAGGTTGAATGAGATCAGAGGAAGGCAAGAGGAGTGCATTGCACCATGGATTTCAAGGGTTCAACAGGATTTAGAAGTGCATTAGTATCATACTTCTCTCAAATTGCCAATAATTTATTTTCTTATGCCATTTCATAATTCAACCAAACATAGAAATGAATTCATCAATTCATTTATGATTCCTCTTCAATCCATTTCATTCTCATTGCCATTTTCATTTCAATTCCATTCTATACATCTTTTAAAATCCTAGATAAAAAATTTTAGTTTCTAATTTTTATTTGTTATAAGAATTTGAATCTTAATTAGAATCTTTAGAAAGTTTGATTGAGATTTTTGGGGTAACTAAGTTGTATTTTTATGAAGGAAAAAAAAAATCTTAGCCTCCAGATTCTTAGGCATTTTTAGGCTAAAAGTAGTCAATGATCTAAGCCTACTTAAATGTCTCAGTACTAGCGCAAGTCCGACTTGGGAATGCTTATTTGTCTTTATCTGCTACTTGTTTTTTCACTCTTGCTATGTGACCATAAATTTGTTGTGTTATATTTTATGTTAGGGATTGTTAGGCACGCAACCTATCATAAAGTTGTATTCATAACGTATATTACAATGGAGGTGTTGCCAAAATTTTCTTTAAAGATTCCCCTATGAAATGCCTTAGTCAGGTCATATACATGGTGGAGAGGTTCAGAATCCAGGGCATCACAACAACATTCCTTATCATTAGCAGACTTCACAAACAAGACTTTCTGATACTTTTGGTATCTAAAGAATTATCAGTGAAAAAATCTTTAGCGTTGTCCAAATAATGAATTAATAACAGTTGGTTCTTTTTAAAAAGTTTGAAAGTCATAGAATGATTTCTAGAGTATGCAATGATTCCACCTTAAAATTTCAGTGCAAGAGTTTATAATATAAATATGTAGAAAAATATACAACAGGCTCACCTACTGGAAGAGATGCCTTTCCAAATGCATTCTCACGGATGTGTACTACTTCTATAGCAATACGCTCAGCTTCTTCATCTCGTTTTAAGTTGTATAATGTAACAGCAAGGTGTAACATAGGGGCTGTAATTGACTGATCTTTAGGAGCCACTGATCTCAACATAATATTCAAGCATGTTCTGAGCAAGTGCTCTGCCTCCACAAAGTTTTTTGAACGGGAATATGACATAGCCAGGTTAAGAAGGTGATTTACTGAACTAAGATGTTCTAACCCTTTGTTCTTTTCTGAGACAAGCAAGCATTCCTCGAGTAGTTCCCTTCCCTCCTGTACCCTAAGAAAAAAGGAAATTGAAACACAAACAATAAAGAGCATCTGTTAATCTACATGTGTGCATAAGTATATAACACGTCTGTGAGTAATATTGACACTAAGATGCAAGAAATATGGATCCAAATGAGCCTGTTGTGGGTTGAGCATCATTAATGTATAAGAGATAATAAAATGAATTGAGCAAATATGATGATAATGAAAAGTATTTCAATTTTATACAACATGCTTTCATACTATGCTTAAATTAAGTACTCAAAGATATTCAAGGGATGAACAAGCTAATTATTATATTTTATCATTTATCACGAGGCTAGGGCTAATTAATCATTTCATTCTAAGCATTTCTCCCTCCCTACTTCTAGCTGCAATAACAACAACTAGTCTTATCCCACTAGTGTGGTCGGCTATATGGATCCTTCTACGCCAAACTGTATCCCCTACTATATCATCATTCATATTTAAATAAATTTTATCTTGTTTTATTATTGCTAATCAAGTCTTTTTTGATCTTTCTCGTTTGATATGAATATTTATTATAATTTCACATCGACTAACAATAAACCAAGCTTTATCCCACTAGGTGGGGTCAACAACCATCGTTATTCGTGTTCTATAATATATAATAAAAAAAATCTAGTGATATGGCATGGTTATATTTCGCCACATCTTCACTATAGTATATAAATAAAGCAGTAAACTCAATGACAAGGATTATAAGCATGCATACCATCCTTGAATATCCTATGAAAGTCTTTGTCGACAATATTGCTAGCCCCATTTCAAAAAATGTAAAAAATTTGTGTTCACCCATAGCAAGAAAAAGAAAACTATTAATACAACAATAAAATGGGTTTGATATTACCTTATCATTTTAAAGGTGTGGTTATCAACAGTGTTAATTTTAAATGAATTTTTTAAAAGCAAAGTATTTTTTGTAAATTTTTCAAAATAGCTCCTTAGGTTTTGTAAACCTATGCCGATCTCAAGCTCAGATGAAAAAGGATGAGGGTTGCACATCAAGTTGATAGTCAGCATTGACTTTCAAGCAAATGTTCAATAAATTGATCCATCAAATTATTATGTTTATGCTAGGTTGTTCTCCGGAAGGAACGCATTCCATGAGAACTTAGATGTAATGTTAAATATGTAAAAGTTCTAACACTATACATTAGATAAGAATAAATATTATAGAGAAATTAATTGTTTAAGATTTGGAATATGAAATCTAAAAATATTCACTGTAAAGCAATGGAAGTAGTAGATATTAAAAAAATTAATATTTTATATGTACAAAAGATAAAATAGATAGCAGAGAAGGCAAAGATGATAGAAATTTCGAGTTTTAAATTATAATACACAAAAAATGAATAAAACAATAAATGAAATAGGTATTATTGCAGTTAGTTCGCTAAAAGATGAGTAGTAGTAGTTAGAAAGCGAGATAGGATTATAACTCTCAAAATAGTAGTGGTGAAAAAAAACTATTAATATAATTAGTGTCTATGCATCTCAAGTAGAATTAAATGAATATATCAAATCTAGTTTTTATTCTACCAAACAAAATAATGATAGTAGGAGGATATTCACATGAGCATATAGAAGTGAAAAATGAGAAATATGATAGAATGCATAGGTTATGGGTTTAGAACAAGAATGAAAAAGGAAAAACTATAATAGATTTTACGATAGCATATGACCTTATACTAGCTAATACATTTAAAAAAAAACTAACACTTGGCAAGTTTAAAAGTAAGAATAATAAATCGCAAATTGACTTTCTTATAGTTAAAAAGAAGAATAGAAAGCTTTGCAAATATTGTGCTTAAGAAAAAACTTAACTACCTAATATAGATTAATAGTGTTGGATATGTACCTCAAGCATATTATTAATAAAAGAAAATATGCACGACTCCTTCAATTAAGTAATTAAAGTTAAAGGATGCGAAGCAAAAAAAATTTAAGTTAAGGGTAGGGGTACAAGTATTAGGAGAAATACATGATAACTCGAATACAACATGCGATAAGATAACATTAAAGTTAAAAATAATAATCAATAATATACTCAACGAGTCAAAGGAGCATACACTACTAAGTAAATAATTTTAATGGTGGAATGAAAAAGTACTAAAGGAAAAACGAACCTATAAGGTATTATATACTTGTAAAACCGAGAAAACTTTTAAAAAGTATGCAATAGTCCGGAAAGAAATTAAAAAGTAGTGAATGAAATCAAGAATGAACTTTTAAACACTTATATCAAAAATTGGATACAAAAGAAAGGAAAAATGACATTTATAGAATAGCTAAAATGAGAAAAAGAACGACAAGAGATCTTATCCAAATAAAATATATTAAAATGAATATAATAGGGTACTATTAACTAATGAGGAAATAAAAGAGCAATGGAAGAGGTATTTCATTAAACTTTTAATAAAGATTTAGGTAGCCATCTTAACTTAGATAAATTAAAGATCAAATGACTATAGAAATTTAAATTTTTATCATAGAATTTGAATTTCAAAAATAGAACAAGCTTTAAATGGGATAAAAAATGAAAAAGTAATCCGACCGGATCATATTCCAATAGAGGTATGGAAGTGCCTAGTGTGAGGTACAACAATTTAATTCTAAGGGTTAAAATTCAGATATAACCTTATAGAATTTTTTGAGAATTTTTAAGATTTTTTTGAAAATTAAAAGTCTTTTTAGAATTTATGGGGATCAACGGGATATATGGGAAGTACGTATTTGCTACCCTAATTAAACGAGGAAATATTTTAATTATAAATTCATTTTCTTTTTATTTCTTAACCTAAACTAAAGCTTCGACTCGATGACTCCCAATCCCTCTCTCTTCCTTCTCCCCGACTCACACCGCCGACCTGCAGTTCTCCCTCACAATCTACCCCGCCGTGAGTATAGGCCATCGCCGTCAGCTGATGGGGAGAGCACGCTGTCGGCTGATGGGGAGAGCACGTCGCCGGCTTCTTACCTCTCCCTTTCTCCCGATCGTCGCATTCCTCTCCTGATTGACGGATCGCCGGCCCGTGCCCTACTCCCTCTTTATCATAGCCGTTGGCCCCTCTTCGGCCACGAGTATGACGTCACTGACTCGCCATCTCCTCCACCTCGGACCACGTCATCACACCACCCCTCTTTTTCTGTTCGATCCATGCTGTCGGCAGCCACTGCGAGCAAATCAGGCATCGCTACAGTGGCTTGAGACTTCGGTGTCGCGATCTGATTGTCGTCGTTTGTTACTGCTGCCCAGCCACCACCGAGGATACAAGGCACCTCCCATTCCATGGGAAGTGCCTCAAGTCAAGCGCAGACAGGCGCGCAGCATTCCGTCCGCAACATAAAATTACTCTCTCTCTCTCTCTCTCTCTCTCTCTCTCTATATATATATATATATATATATATATATATAGTCTAAAATTATTTCATTTATAAATTTTAAATCACCACAAATATTAGGGATTCAAGTATACTTTGGTAATATTTATTTGATATTTTTCTCAATATTATTTTAATCTAATAAAAATTATCTAAAAGTTTATCATCTACAGAAATAATATTATTTTCTTAAGTAATACAATGATTTTGTTTCCGGTTAAACGTTTTTATTGAGAATATTTTCATAAGATCTTGATGTATGTTTAATTACTTATCATTAGTGTTGTCACAGACTGGTATATTAGTTAGGATTTGTTTTCAGTAATCCATTTAAAAATCAAAGGTAATAATTTGTTTAATTCCTTTTTAATCAAAATAAAATTCTTAATCAGCAGCTAGCAATATCATAAAATTAATTATATTTTAATTATTTATTTTTTATGTCTATGAAAAAAAAACGTAGTCAAAAAAGGAAAAGAAAAGATTCTAAATTAGGGGGAAACAAAAATGAACATTAAAAGGTAAGTAAATAAAAATAATAAATAAAAGAGGATAGGAAGAAAATAAAATAAAATAAAGAAAAAAAGGGGGAAATAGTGAAAGAGAAAAAAAAGGAAAAAGTATTAGAAAGGAAAGGAATTAGTAGAAAAGAAAAGAAAATAAATATGAAAGGGAAAAGTAATGAATTGGCAGGAATGGAAAGGAGGAAGAAAAAAAAGAGCAAGAGAAAAGGAAAAAATGACTAGGTAATGAAAAATATTAATAGCAAACAAAATAAAATAAAAAAGAAAGGGATAGGAAGGGATTAAAGAAAGGGAGGAGAAAAAAAAATCAGATGACCTCATGAGCTGGCCGTGAGCTCGTGTGGAGGCCGTTGTGAGCTCACGGAGGCTCATAGCCTCACGAGGCTATCTCTTTCTTTTTCTCTCTCTCTTTGGATCTGTGTCGTTTCATCCATGTCAATCGGTACAAAACAAAATTTTAAACTTGACAAAAACATAAATCTATATATTATAATTCTATTAATTAATTATTAGTTTAGTTAATTAATTATTGACTTATATAATCTATGAATAATGATTGGGAGAGTGAAAATGGGAGAGTGAAAACCATAGTGAATGACATGGCACTTTGCATGCACGATCTCCGACAGGTTCATCGTGCCCCCCAGGGTATAGTTTGATTCGGGGCGACGGCCGAAGGCCGCCGCCGATGGTGTCCAAGCGATAATTGGACGTGTGCATGTAAAGTGTCACGTCATGCCACGTCATGCCACATCATTCACTATGGTTTTCACTCTCCCTATCATTGCTCATAATCTATATATTTATAAAGTTATGGTTTATATATGATTTATATAACATATAGTAAACATATATTAATTATATTATTATTATAACATGACTATGACGGTATTATAATGAGAATTAGAAATTCATATAAGAGTGATATTATTAATTATATCAGTATTAATGGTTTATATCATTCATATATAGATTATAACAATTTATAATATTATTATATATTAATTATTTTTAACACTATTATAAATATATATTACTAATTTTAATTTAATGGTTTATTTAAAACCATTATATTTAAATATTTTTTCCAAGAATCCCTTATCCCTTTTCTCTCACAATTTCCTTTGCTATTTCTCCTCCCCGAGTTGCTGGCTTGACAATCGCGATTTGGTAGGCGACCATCAGCAATCATTGGTCCACCAACTATCTCTTCTTCCCTCTAGGACTCCAAATACATCAAATTATCAAAATCTTACCTATGCGCATTGCTATGAGCAAGAGTTGCCATCCATTCTCGTCGTTGAATCTCTCTTGCTGCTCAACGTATGCTATTGTTGGGCAGATTTTCAAGAATTTATAACCATGCATTTTGATTTCCCGTGATTGATAGAAATTTTCTATGATCGACAAGAGGAATCAATTCAAATCCTTTGTCGCACTCTGTGCCGACAACAAGCACGCAAGGATGCACTCGCATAGCTATCGGCACATCCATGCCGATAGAGTATTAGTGTTAGTCGTATGCCAAAACGATAAAAAAAACTATCTATTTCGAGTGGCACGATTGGCATCAAAATCCTTGGTTCTATAATCTCAAACAGTGAAAGCAATCTCGTGTCGTGCAACAACAACAACAACAACAACAAAGCCTTATCCCACTAGGTGGGGTCGGCTATATGGATCCTTTTACGCCATTGAGTTCTATCCCCTACTATATCATCATCTAGATTTAAATAAAATTTATCTTGTTTTATTGTTGCCAACCAAGTCTTTTTTGGTCTTCCTCTCCCTCTTTTAATGTGCGTATTTATCATAGTTTCACATCGTCTAACAGGGGCATTTATTGGTCTTCTAAGTACATGTCCGTACCATCTCAAACGTGTCTCCCGAAGTTTTTCTTCAATAGATGCAACTCCGACCTTCTCTCTAATACTCTCATTCCTTATTCTATCCATCCTCGTATGTCCACACATCCACCTTAACATCCTCATCTCTGCAACTTTCATCTTTTGCTCATGTGCTCGAGTCATAGCCCAACATTCAGCACCATATAACATAGCAGGTCTAACTGCCGTTTTGTAGAACTTCCCTTTAAGTTTTAGAGGTACTTTACGATCACATAAGACACCCGATGCTAATCTCCATTTCAACCATCCTGCTTGTATTCTATGTAAGACATCTCTCTCAATTCCTCCATCACTTTGCAAGAACGATCCTAAATACTTAAAGTTCTCGATTTTAGACAACTCATCATCTCCTATCTTAACAATTGTTTCACTACGTCTAGCATTGCTAAACTTAAATTCCATATATTCAGTCTTTACTCTACTAAGCCTAAAACCTTTCATTTCTAGAGTTTCCCGCCAAGATTCTAGTTTAGCATTTACTCCTTCACGTGTCTCATCTATCAAAACAATATCATCTGCAAACAACATGCACCATGGCACTGTATCTTGAATGTGCCTAGTGAGTTCATCCATGATTAGTGTAAAAAGATAGGGACTTAAAGCTGATCCTTGATGTAACCCTATCCTTATTGGAAATGCTTCAGTCAATCCACCTGAAGTCTTCACTCTAGTCGTTACATCTTCATACATATCTTTAATTAGGTCAATATATGTTACGCTAACGCCTCTCTTTTCTAGAATTCTCCATATAATTTCTCTTGGTACCCTATCATAAGCTTTTTCTAAATCAATAAATACCATGTGTAGATCTTTCTTTTGCTCCCGATATTTTTCAATTAATTGCCTAAGAAGATGTATAGCTTCTATTGTCGACCTTCCAGGCATGAACCCAAATTGATTTTCGGTTACCGTGGTCTCCTTCCTCAATCTTTTTTCTATTACTCTTTCCCAAAGTTTCATGGTATGACTCATTAATTTAATACCCCTATAGTTTGCACAATTTTGTATGTCTCCTTTGTTCTTATATAAGGGAACTAGACTACTTACCCTCCATTGATTAGGCATTTTTTTTGTTTTCAATATTAAATTAAATAATTTTGTAAGCCATTCAATACCTTTTTTCCCTAAACATTTCCATACCTCTATTGGGATATCATCCGGTCCCACGGCCTTTCCATTTTGCATCCCTTTCAAAGCTTGTTCTACTTCTGAAGTTTGAATTCTCCGATGAAAATTAAAATTTCTATACTCATTTGAAATATTTAAATTGCCTAAGTCAAGTTGGTCCCCTAAACTTTCATTAAAAAGTTGATGAAAGTAAATCTTCCACCGCTCTTTTATTTCGCTATCATTTACTAGTACTCTATCGCATTCATCTTTAATACATCTTATTTGACTAAGGTCTCTTGTTTTCCTTTCTCTTGCTTTAGCTATTTTATAAATGTCTCTTTCCCCTTCTTTTGTATCTAAATTTTGATATAATCGTTCAAAAGTTTTATTTTTTACTTCATTCACTGCTTTCTTAGCCTCTTTCTTGGCTATTGTATATTTTTTTAAGTTTTCCTCGTTCTTACAAATATATAATTCCTTATAAGCTATTCGTTTTTCTTTCACTTTCTCTTGTACTTTCTCATTCCACCACCAAGATTCCTTCCTTGGTGGTGCATGCCCCTTTGACTCACCGAGTACATCCTTAGCTACTATTTTCAACTTTGATACCATCTTATCCCATGTCGTATTAGAGTCGCTATATATTTCATCTAATGCTTGTATTCCTACCTTCTCCTTCAATATGTTTTGCTTCCCATCCTTTAACTTCCACCACTTAATTCTAGGAGTCGTGTATATTTTTCCTCTATTGATATTATAACTAAGGCGTATATCTAACACTACTAATCTATGTTGGGTAGTTAAGCTTTCTCCAGGGATAACCTTACAATCTTTACAAATCTTCCTATCTCTCTTCCTAACCATAAAATAATCAATTTGTGATTTATTATTCCCACTTTTGAATGTGATCAAGTGTTCTTCTTTTTTCTTAAAAAATGTATTAGCTAGTATAAGGTCATATGCTATCGCAAAATCCAATATAGTTTTTCCTTCTTCATTTCTTGTTCCAAACCCATAACCCCCATGTACTCTCTCATATTCTTCATTTTTCGCTCCGACATGTCCATTTAGATCGCCTCCTATTAAAATCATTTCATTTGGCGGAATGTTTTGTAATACCTCATCTAAATCGCTCCAAAATCTTGATTTAGTTTCTTCATCTAATCCTACTTGAGGTGTATATATGCTAATTACGTTCACAACTTCTTTCGCCACTACTATCTTGAGAGCTATAATTCTATCCCCCTTTCTAACTACACCAACAACTTCATCTTTTAAAGAACTATCTACAAAAATACCCACTCCATTTCTTGTTTTACTCTTTCCTGTATACCATAACTTAAAACCCGAGTTCTCTATCATTTTTGCCTTCTCACCTACCCATTTTGTCTCTTGCACACACAAAATACTAATTTTTCTCCTAATCATTGTATCTACTACCTCCATTGTTTTACCAGTGAGAGTTCCTATATTCCATGTTCCAAATCTGAGACTATTACTTTTCTTATAATGTTTATTCTTAGTCCACCTATGGTGTGAGAACTCTTGCCTATTTAACACTACACCCAAGTTCTCATGGAGATGTAGCGGTCCTTGCCGAGACGTTACAGTCGGACCCTGCAACGCGAACCCTTGCATATTTAGCACTACACCCGGGTTCTGGAGATGTAGCGGTCCTTGCCGAGACGTTACAGTCGGACCCTGCAACGCGTTCCTTCCGGGGAACATCCTAGCATTAGCATAATACTTTAATGGATCCATTCATTGAGTATTTGCCATAGTTTTTTTTACGCTGGCTGGCAACCTAACGCAACCCTCCTCCTTTATCCGGGCTTGGGACCGGCCATGACTAGGTCGTCACAGGCGGAGTTAATCTCGTGTCGTGCACCCGAAACAAAATTATTTACCGTTCCGACACGAGACCGGCACCGGCACAGGACGCGCAATAATTTCGAGTGCGTCACTCGTGCGCACCAGAAGGAAGAAAGAAGGAATCGATTTGGGGATGAAGACTTACCTAGAAGCATCGGCGAGGCAAAGGCGAACGCGAAGCGATGGTGAGGCAGTGGCGGCAATGGCGACGGTGGCAAGGAGACGGTGAGGCAGTGGCTGTGATGGCGACGAGCGTGAGGGGGAGAAGCGAAATCGGGGAGGGGGAGAAGCGGAATCGGGGAATACGCGAGGTGAGGAAAAGTTAGGTTTTATTAAACCATTAAATTATATATATAATTTCTAATTTTTAATTAATTATTATATAAAGTATAATTATATATTATATAAATTAATAATAATTATATAAACTGTTAATTAATTAATATAATTATAATATATTATTTTATTATTTTATTTAAAATATAAATAAAGTAAAATTAATATATAGTTATATAATTTAAAATACTTTTAAAATCAAACTTTAAATTATTTTTATAAATTAAAAATAGATCAAAATTTTATAAAAATATTTAAAATAATTTTGAAATTTTATAATAATTTTAAAATTTTACAAATAATTGTTAAAAAATTAAAAAATATATAAATTTTTTAAATAAATTTAATTTTAGAATGAAATATAAACTATAATATTTAATATATATTATTTAGAATATTCATAAACTATAATTATATAAATTACTAATTAAATAAATAAATAATTTATATAATTATTATATATAAATTAGGATTAATTTATATAATTATTATAGATAATAATTTTTTTATCTTAGAATCAAAATTGATTTGAAATTTGGGACCATAAATATTAACATACTTAGCTCAGATTCTATTTCCTAAACATGTGATACATATTTTTATTGGAAGTTTGGGAAAACTATATTGTAAGTTACAGTAAATTAATATACAATTCATTTTTAAATTATATATATATATATATCGAAACCGTATCGGCATGGCACAATACGATACCGAAACTATATTATTCTAGTCTGGGATCGGCACAGGTCGAAATTTTAAACCTTGATCTCAAATTTATTTCAGATAACACAATTCAATCAACTTGAGTGGTTAAGATCCAATCTCCAATAGTCTATTTTTCAAAGTCAACAGAAAGTTCTTTGTTTTCATCAGTTGGTTAGTCAATCATGTCTCATCAGTTGGTTAGTCAATCACGTCAAACCACTTCAAGCAACTCAAAATAGAACCTTTATATTCTCAAGTAGAAAGTTGTTAGTCAACTTCCTAGTCAACTCAAGTAGTGACTCAATTGAAAAAAAAAAGTCAACTGAATTTGCTCTACATTAAGCTCACTAGTCGAATTTAACCTAGGACAACCTTTTCTTTAAATGAAAATTTCAAGATTACATCCTTCATAATCTTACATCTTGCATGCCAAGAGATCTCGCCTTTGAATCGTCTTTCACTTGGCAAGAGACTGCACATGCGGATCTTCTTCCGTTTACCAAGAGGTATAGCCTTTGGGTATTTTTCATTTACCAAGAGATTTCACATTCGGGTCTTCCTCTGCCAACAAACCTTGCTTCTAAATTTTCAGCAATGACACTCGCACCATTTCTAGTCAACTTCATCGTTTTAAACATTTTGCCAACACATGTTGCACTTCTCCATTAGCCAAGGCCTATTAGATTCTCTATCTGCCAAACACACCTGCTAGACTTTTCCATTGTCAAGACCCCTTGAACTTCTTAATTTGCCAACACAAGTTCTTCATATGCCAACATCTATTGAACTTCTCCATCTGTTGGGACCTATTAGATTTCTCCATCTACCAAAACCTATTGAAGTTCACCATCTGCCAAGACCTCTTGAAATTCTCAATCAAGGAACACCTACTGTACTCCTCCATCTGCTAGAACTTTTTAGATTTCTTCATTTGCCAACATCTCCAACTGCCAAGTGCCAAGACGACCTCCTGACCTTCTCAATCTACCAACACTTCTCGAACATATCATTTTTGTTTGTTCTATTTCAATTAAATTTCCTCCAAATCCAAAACTGAACAACTTTTCCTATGAGGTAGGACAAAATTGAGCAACTTTTGCTATGAAGTAGAACAAAACTGAGCAACTTTTGTTGTGATGATGGGCAATGCAATGGGGAATGAACTAAGGCTATGTTTGGTAAGGGGTAATCAGCCTTGTAATGTAATCAGGATTACATTACAAGATTGATTACTTTGTTTGATACAGTTTTAAAACTGTAATGTAATGTAATCTGCATTACAAAAGCTAGTAAAAGTGTTGTAATCTGGATTACAATGCCAACAACATATAATCTGGATTACATTACATGCTCCATTACATTACAAATTGGATTACATTACCGCTAACCAAACGTAGTCTAAAGGGGTTTAGGGAAGGTACAGAATGGTAGTCATGACTGGAACTTGCCAACCTCTATAGTGTCAACACAAGTAATGAAAAAGACATTGGCCTGGTTAACATTGAAGCTACAATTTAATCAAGTATTGAATCCTCAACTGAAAATATGTTGTTAATGAAGTGCCAAACAATATTTTCAACCCCATTTACACAAAGAAAGGTCAAGGTTTTGTTGATAGGGAATCAAAGTCGGGAAGTAACTCTAAAAATCATCAAACAGGAAAAATAATATATAGGGCATGATTCACCTGCAAGAAAAATAAGATCTGTACATTCTATCACTGTCATGTATTAAAAGAAGAACAAGTAGAAAGATAAAGGGTAAATTCATGCGAGTCAGTTTTAGTTCATTTTCAACATAAATTGGAACCTACTCAACTTTTTCAGGTAACAAAAATTTGATCAAACTGCAACTGAATACCAAGTTCGGAAGTTATAAACCAACATGAGCCCGTTCAGGTCATTATGAAATATTAGGCTAGGACTGCAAAGCCCGTTGTACGCCAATATTACTGATATAATATGAGAGTACCGAGAAGGTTCCAAATAAATTGCTGCATTTTTAGAAAAATGAAAATGTGTCTTACAGATTAGCTAACAACTTCATCTTAAAACAATTGACATAAATATAGTTGCAGTACGGTTACTGGGTATTTTAGGGATGAAACCGACCAGAGAATCCCATTATCGCTAAATTTATAGCTAGTGAATCAACCAATATTGCCAAATAAACTGATTTTTCAGTCGGAGCAGTATGGGTCCAGTCATTGGTACCCACCCATATATAGGAGAGCAAAGCTCATTATGGTGAGTCAAACCAAGCATAACATGGGCGATACACATGGTAATTTATATTCCTTGTAAAATAAAGGTATATTTGCATTTACCTTCCTACAGCATGAAGCAATTCTGCCAAGTCAGTCCTCATTTTCTCAAGCAAATTGTCATCTACAGACATATATTTTGTATCGCTGATTATCTGGAGACCACTTTCATACATGGAAATTGCTTCATTCACATCTCCTATAAAACCAGAAGGTTTAGATAGAGGGAGAAGATGGCTGTTATCTCTGTAAATAAGTTAAAACTTAAGCATAATTAAAACAATAGTAAAGAGAAGTTACCCTTTGCACACATAGCATATGCCAAAGAGCACATAGCGATTCCCACCCTTCCATCAGTTTCTCCGTACATTTTCCTGTAAATATCTAGGATTCTGGGAAATAGAACAGAGAGTAAGTACCAACAAAAACAAAACTATCGTGATATTTAAATGACTTACTGCTTAGAAGAAAAGGCAAAGTGAGATTTTCCAAGAACAATGTCTTATTAGTTAATTGCTGATGCACATGCAAGCTGGTTTTTTTGTTTCAAGAAGCAAAGTTCTACACAATGCATTAAGATTGTGAAATTTCCTAATTGCAAGAAACTATGTAGCTTCCAATATAAATGAAATCTTATTTGTATTTTTGAGTTCATTTTAGTGCATAAAAATAGCTAATGTAAAAGCTGAATGCCCTTTATCCATCAAAGAGAATTGAATGCTGAACAATGCCCAATAATTCTCCATCTACAAGTAAACATTCGTATACTAGTGGCTGCGAAAGCTACAAAAATAGACTGGTAAAAGCATAGAAAGCTACAGAAAAAATACTAATTACCAACTTTCACATATATCTGGTTACACCTGAAATGCTATCATTCGTTGACAGACATCATGATAAATAACAAATAGTGCAGTTGTTTTATGTTTTCACCATTCATAGTTCTGAAGAGACCTTAAAGTTCTATCTGGTACTTACCTCTTGAAGCAATTTACAGCATCTGTTGCCTTTCCTTCGGTGATTAAAAGATTACCAAGCACTGATAAAGGAACCACAAGTTCTTCATTTTCAGTTCCCCTCTCATTCTCCAGAATATAAATAGCCCGACCATAAAGTGCTATAGCTTCTGAGGCTCTTCCAGTAAGACCCAAAGCTTTTGCCATTCCCATAAGAGGTGTTATGTTAAAAGGATTGTTGATTCCTGCAAAGAAAATTCTCACATGGCATTTATCCTAATGCCTCATTTTATAATAACTATTTTCTGAAATATGGAATATCTACTACATTGGCTGCAAGATGCTAATTAAAACTTACAATTCTAGGATGCTGAATTGTATTCAAGTTTGAAAATTTGTCACTCCAGTGATGGTATTATACCAATTGTGTATGAGGTGATTCCAGGATGCTGAACTGTCTTCAAGTTCAAATAATTTTATCAAACCAATGATGGTATTATAACGATTGTGCATATGAGGTGATTGGAAATATCTTCCAGCTTTGTCAATCTGTAGATGATTATATGTTTAGGGTTTAGTTCAAACTGC
Source organism: Boesenbergia rotunda (assembly GCA_024364735.1). NCBI lineage: Eukaryota > Viridiplantae > Streptophyta > Magnoliopsida > Zingiberales > Zingiberaceae > Boesenbergia > Boesenbergia rotunda. The sequence goes on from JAGFNQ010004959.1 coordinate 16,373, forward strand.
TGTAGCTAATTTAGGAGACATGCTCCAAATCATTCCAGATGTTTATCCAGAATCATATTGAAAATTTGCTTAATATTAATATGTTCCTTCATATTGTATTAACAAAATTTAAAACTCAAATTCTAGGAGGCACCTTTATTCCTAGTGTCTAATGTCTATATATATATATATATATATATATATAAAACACGCTTTGGAGGCTCGCTCCTACTTCACGGCTTATGATGCATCCAAGATTCCACTAATTCATCCTTTACCACTAGATAATAGGGGTAAAGGTTACAGATCAAAGTTCACAACCTCCCAGGTTAACACATTTAACCTAACCAATAAGATTTTGTAAACTATCTATCAATCTTTACCGTGACTAGTTGACTAACTAACAATATTCCAATAGTACTTCCCCAGGTTGAATAAGCTCAAATAAAAAAAAAATTGTTCCCAATTTCATTGAGTAGAAATTCATGTTTAAATAACTTTAGTTGACTACAAAATATTGGGAAAATCTCTCTTAGCCAATTTGCGAACTCCATAAGTCACCTTAAGGTTCAGAAACTAAGTTGTTGGCAGAGATGACTTAAGTACCTTCCTAAGTCATAAGGTTTAAATAACAAACCATATTTTACACCCCTAAAAATAAAGCCAAGTTTAAAATTTTGAGTCATGACGAAGTTTCAGATTATGATCAAAACGATACAATAATTCGATACTGTATTGTGCAATGTCGATACGGTTTACTACTTTTAAAAATATAAATATATTAATTAAAAAATAGTTTTACTAATATTTGAGTGTTTTAGATGCTTACTATTGAATTATATTTGAGATGTTAAATGTCGAATTCAAATTTAATATGATCTTGTGAAATGTTTAATATTTATTGATTAAAAGTCAAGTTGGTTAGCTGAAGTCTAACAAGTAGACATGGTACGATTAAGTAGGTTTAAATTGGATTTAATTTGGATTTATTTTGACCAGTTTAAAATTAAATCAAATTTATATATACAATAATTTAATTCATAGTAGCATATTTTATAAGATTAGAAATAATATTATATTTTTTATTTCTTCTAACTATCTGTTCCCTCCATGGCTCCATCATAAAGAAGTTTATTTTTCTCTATCAGATGGAGGGGGAAAAAAAATAACCATTTTTTAAGAGAGATTTTTTTCTCTATTTATCTCATGGACGAATGAAGAAGGGAAAAATTAATCACATTAAAGAGCTAAAGAGGTTTTTTTCCTCTTTGTTTACCCTCGTGGACGGATGAAGAAGGAAAAATTAATAATAAAGAAGGAAAAAGAATTAATGATTAAGGAGGAAAAAAGTGAGAGAAAAATAGAAGAGAGAGAAATTTAAATTAAATATCTTAAAAATAATTTAATTTAATTTTATTAATTAATTAATTTTAGAAAAAAGGAAGTCACAACCTTACGAGGTCATGCCGGTCATGGTATTTTATACCATACATAATGCACAAAAGGGTTCCCTCAATACAAGCTCGTTGCTCTAGAGTTGTTCAAGTGACTCCTCTATTTGGGTTTCATATCATTGAATCTATAAAGTTCTTCCTAGATCAAGGTCCCCGCCCTTGAGTACTGTAAGCATCCCCTTGATTTGGCTCTTCTACCCTCGAGTTTATCAAGCTCTTCTTGAGTGCTCCAAGCATCCCTTAGATTTGAGGTTCTACCCTCAAGCTTATCACCACTCAATCTAGATTGCTGCCCTTGAGATTCACTTCGATTCACACTCACCACTCTCCAATACTCTAAATATCCCCTCAATCTGGGTTTGCTACCTCAAGTTCACTAAACTCTTCTCAATCTGATGTCATTGCCTCGAGTACTTTTGACCATCCCTGGATCCAAGCCTCTTTCCCTCGAATTTATCAAAACTACCTACCCTTAAGCCCTAAAGCATCTAACATACTATCATGCACACTTGATGTAGCACCATCAACTCTATACATACTTAAGTTGAATTGTCAAACATGTGCTCTAACTCAACAAGGGAGACATTTTTCCCCAACATATGCTATGCTTTGTAAGACTTTCTACTAAGGCATTCCTCACATAGTACTCATATAGCTAAAGCCTCCACGACCTTTAGTTAGGAGTGACCTCCTGTAAATATGCTATCCAAGTTCAAACTAATTATTAATTTTTCAATTTGTATTCTCATTAACTTCAATTACAAGCTTTAGAAAATGCATAATTCTATAGCTTATAACCTCATGTCATAGATACCATTGTTAGAAAAATGGTTTCTCTTTTGTGATTAAATTTGCCCATGGTGTTTCAATGGTCTAGTAATATGACTTAAGTTTGGTATGAAATTGATAAAAGTGAATCAAGTGTACAGGATTAGTAATGTCATTTAGAATTGAGTTTGATAACAAGTACCTAGAGACTCATGGGCGAGTAGCTTGGATTGAGAGGATCGAACTTGAGGGCAGATCACCTAGATTGAGGGAAGGTAACTCTAGGGAGATAGATTGAAGCGAGAGGACCCAAGGGCCAATAGCCCGGATTAAGAAACTTGGATGGTAGACATCATCAAACAAGTGAGAGAAAGGTTGGGCAAAGGTTTCACCAATGCTCCTTGAGCTTGGAGGAAGGCCTAAAGATCTTCTAAGTTTGTTTGCAATTACGTGTTATAATCATAAATTTGCTATTAGATTAGATTATTGAAGATATGATTGCCTAATTAGAGGCTTAACTACTTATTGCTTGATTGTTGGAGCCTTGCAACTTAAAAAGGTACCTGAGTTGTATTTATTAACCAACTTAAATCTCGGACCTTACAATGAGTTTATAAGCAAGGTAAGAAGGTTGCTTAAGCATGTCAATGGACTAGATAATGATTAAACTGAAGAAGGTCAGTGGACTATTGGCCAATGATTGGAAAGTAACTAAATACAAAGTTTAGAAAAACAGAATATTTTATTTGATTAATAGTTTTGATTGGAGACAGTAGCAAAGAATGGAGATATAGTTATTGGCACCCAACGTTCATGTTTTGGTTGTCCAATCAATTGGAAAAGTGTTCCATTTGATTAAAGTTGCCTAATCAACTTTTCAAATGAACATTAAAATTAAAGTCAAGGGTTTAAAAGATCTGAGAGAGCTTTTGGAAACTTAACAATGACTGAACAATATCTCATTTCTTGTGCTTCATCAAGGTCAAGTGTCTAAAGAAATCCAAGAGCTAGGGTGGGTAAGATTGAAAAGATTCAACCCTCAAACTCGTATCGAAAAAAATCTCGATTAGGATCAAGCTCATTGAGAGCTTGTGAAATTCCGTAAGTATAGGTTAAAGTTGGTGTTTCAAGGGTTTATCCTCAATTTGTACAATCTTACCCCATTACCTCTTGCAAAAAGGATTAGTAGAATCCTAGGGCAATGCAGTAAATATCTTGTGTGTTTCAACATTAAATTTGGAATGAGAGCCTAAGATAGGACCACTAGATTCTATCATTCTTACAGCTGATGAATGTGTTTTAAGTTGTAGAGTTGGCGACATTAATTGAGATAAGTTTCTCAGGAAGCATCTTGCATACATTAAGACATTAAGAAATGATGCATCTCATCATGTTTGAGAGCTTGAAAATCTAAATCTTGAAGAGGATGAGATTAACTCATTCCAAGATGCTAGAAATCATGTGTCCAATAGTAAAAAAGCTCTTTCTTGATGGCATATTCAACGAGCAATAATTTTCAACAGGATATCAATATCAAGATAAACACCTTTAAATTTAAAGGAGAGGCTCATCTTGACCTAATCATTACTTAGCTCAATGGAAGTCTTCAATTACAAGGAAGAACACTATAAACATAAAATTAAACTAGTTGCTATAAAATTACAAACTATGCTCTTGGTGCAAAAATCTCAAGCATTAAAAAGATCATATAGGTAAGTCAAAGATTAAAGCATGGAAGAAAACAAAGGTGCTTAAAAATAAATTCTTATTGGAGAAATATTTATAAGACACCCACCTCAAGCTTTATCTTTTACAAGAATAGATTCATTAGAAAATAATGGAGTTTAGTCACTTATAATGAGATGTTGCACTTCTCAACCAATATAATAAAGTATAAGTTGCTATCTTGGTAAGTCAAGACATATATGTGTCACCCATATTAATTACAAAGGTGGAGAGACGACTGAGGCATATAAAGTTTGACAATCTACGAGAACAATTCTAATCGAGAGTCATTCACAAAGCTAATTCTCAAACACAAGTTTTTTTCTTCTTTCAAGCTAGACAAATCTACCCAAACAAGAGGCCTTCTTCATATTTTAGTCATACTTCAAATGTTAAGGGTGTAATCATATTCCTTAAATTTTCATTATTCCAGAAGAATCTATTGAAAATGAATTTAGCATTTTTAATGTTTCTTAAACTCAAGATGACAACGATTAGATTCAAAATGACAACTTTCATGTGAGATGCCCTTTCATGAAAAAATGCTATATGTTATCATTGTTGAAGTTGAGAGAATGTTGTTGAACAAAATCATGGTATCACTCAAGAAGGTTGAGCATTCTCAACCTTATAACCTCTCTTAGATTCAAAAGGATGATAGGTGTTGGAAATTAATTCTATCATTAAAATCCTTGATTGAGTCATAATTATAAGATCATTTCTTATGTAAATATAGGCTGTAAAAGATATACAAATCAGGAAAAATAGGAGAGTTTTTAATTAGCTTTAATTAGTCTTAATTAGCTTCAATTAGTTTCTTTTTTTCATTAGTATCCTTTTCTATTGACAATTCTCTCTATAAAAGGAGGGTCTTGTACCTATTCTATTGTAAGAGTGAAAAAGTAATTATTTTTTCTCATATTTTCTAAGTTGGTATCAGAGCCAAGTTGTAGTAGTCATGTCAGAAGTCTCGTCCAAAACCACTATAATCTCTGCCACTGTCACGGTAAAACCTTCTAAGATTCCACAACACCATTCCAACCCTCATTCAGTCCAAATCACCACTATCCAACTGAATGGGGACGACTTTCTCCGATGGTCGCAATCCGTTCGAATGTATATCCGTGGGCAAGGAAAATCGGTTATATCACTGGTGACAAGAAGGCTCCTGTTGTTGATGATCCGATGCATGCCGTATGGGATGCTGAAAACTCCATGGTTACGGCATAGCTAGTCAACTCCATGGAGGAGGATATAAGTACCAACTACATGTGCTATCCTACTGCAAAAGAGTTGTGGGATAATGTCAGTCAGATGTATTCAGACTTGGGTAACCAATCTCAGATTTTTGAATTGACTTTAAAGTTGGAGTATATTCGTCAAGAAGATGATTCTGTCACCAAATACTTCAATTCGTTGAAAAGGTTGTGGCGAGATCTTGACCTCTTCAGCACATACGAATGGAAATCTGCTGATAATTGCAACCACCACAAGAAAACCATAGAAAACGTCCGTATTTACAAATTTCTTACTGGTCTCAATGTCAAATTTGATGAAGTACGAGGAAGGATCATTGGGAGACCCCCTCTCCCATCCATTGGTGAAGTATTTGTCGAAGTCAGAAGAGAAGAAAGTCGAAGGGGTGTCATGCTCAGAAAAAGGAGTGTTAATGAGTCAATTGAAAATTCTGCCTTATTTACTGATTCTACCTACAATGCTGCAGATTACCAGTGCAGGTCTGATAATAAGCCACGAGTTTGGTGCGATTTCTGCAACAAGCCTCGCCATACACGTGAGACATGTTGGAAAATTCATGGCAAACCTGCCAACTGGAAAGCAGCAAGAAAGGAGAGAAAATTCGTAGAATTCCTATGGCCAATGAAGCCGACTCAGGCTCCTTCAACAAAGAGCAAATTGATGAACTCTTGAAGCTGATAAAATCCAACTTCTCATCTGGTACCCCTAGTGTTTCCTTGGCACAAACAAGTAGCAATCCTAAAGCTCTCTCTTGTTTAAACTCTTCTCTATGGATCATAGATTCTGGAGCCTCAGATCACATGTCTAGTTGTTCTCAATTATTCAATACTTATTCCCCTTGTTCTGGAAATGAGAAAATTAGAATTGTCGATGGTAGTTTTTCACCTATTGCAGGAAAAGGACTCATTAAACTCACCGAGAAAATTAATCATAATTCTGTTCCTAAGTAGCACGTGCTATAATGTTTTATATGCATGTTCCTAAGTATTTATGGGGTGAAGCAATTTTAACAGCCTCTTATTTGATAAACAAGATGCCTACTAAGGTGTTAGATACAAAATACCTCTTGATTGTCTTAAAAAAAATCCTGAAATAAGATTGTTTTCTGATTTGCCTGTTAAAGTTTTTGGGTGTACTGTCTATGTTCATGTTCCATGTCAATTTCGTTAAAAAGTTGAACCACGTGGTATAAAATATGTATTCTTAGGGTATTCATCAAACAAAAAGGGGTATAAGTGTTTCGATCCTCACACAAAAAATTTTTTTGTGAGCATGGATATGTCTTTTTTAGAAACAACCCCCTATTTTACCAAAAATTCCCTTCAAGGGGAGACAAGTGAAATAAAAAATAATTTTTGGAAAATTTCTACCCCGCTTCCCAATATCATTTTTTCCAAAAAATAATCACTTACCTCTAGTGCCTAGTATTGGAGACTCTCGATCAGGGGGAGAAATACTACAAACTGATCACCGTGATCTGATTTCTGAGCTTCAGGTTTATACTAGGAAGAGATTTCATCTTACGAATAAAGACTCGAAAGTCAAGCCTGCACAACACCAGTGTGAAAATCCGAGCTCTGGCACCGAAATTCCAGGTAACTCTATTCCAAGTCCAGCTTTGATTTCTCTCATTATGTCTAATTGTTCACCTACTATTCCTGATCTTGATGTTCCTATAGCAATTAGGAAAGGTGTTCCAAACTGCACTAATCATCCTATTTCAAATTACCTTTCCTATCAAAAACTGTCAAAAAACCATAAAGCTTTCACCTCTAGGATTTCACACTTGATTGTTCCAAGGAATATACAGGAAGCTTTGGATGATCCGAGTTGGAAATTAGCAGTCATGGAAGAGATGAATGCTTTAAGGAGAAGTGGCACTTGGGAGATAGTTGATCTACCCAAAGGCAAGAAAGTAGTTGGGTGTAAATGGGTGTTTACAATAAAATGTAAAGTTGATGGAAGTATTGATAGGTACAAAGCTAGACTACTAGCTAAGGGCTTCACTCAGACTTATGGGATCGACTATCAAGAGACTTTTGCTCCAGTTGTTAAGATAAACTCTATCAGAGTCCTGTTATCTCTTGCAGTAAATTCAGATTGGCCTCTACATCAACTTGACATTAGTAATGCATTTCTCAATGGTGATCTAGAAGAGGAGGTATTCATGAGCCTACCACCAGGATTTGAGAAAAGGCTTGGCAGTGAAAAGGTGTGCAAATTAAATAAGGCATTATATGGACTCAAATAGTTACCAAGAGCATGGTTTGAACGCTTTGGAAATTTTGTTATCAGTTATAGCTTCTTGTAAAGTCAAGCAGATCACACAATATTTTATAAACATTCAGAAAAGGGTAAAGTTGCTATCTTGATTGTTGATGTTGATGACATTATCTTAACAGGCGATGACGAAACAGAATTAGCAGTCCTAAAGAAGAATCTCGCAAAAGAATTTCAAATTAAGGATCTAGGAGTCCTCAAGTATTTCCTCGAGCATTTATGCATGATAGTTAAAAGAATACATATTCTTTCATTAAAGATGGAGTTAAAATCATTTTATGGCCATTTAAATTTATGATCTTATCTTACGAAAATAATCTACATCCATTCATAAAGCCTCTTGTTAAGTTATGTTGAAATTTTTTCATGGTATTATTTTGGATAAAATTTCTTAGGATTATCCTTTGGTGTAGAACATTCAATATGAGATTGATCTTATTTAGGATTTGATATCATAAACAAAGTGGCCTATCATGAGAATCCTAAAGAGCCTAAAAAATTACAACAATAAAATGGCAAGCATAATTCGAGAGAGCATTATATGTTGTTCGCACAATTCTTCTCACAAATAAAGATGGATCTTTCTAAATGTGTGAGGATAGTAGAGAAGTGAATAAAATCATTGTCATTTTCTATTCTGTGCCTTGATCGCTTAATTGATCAACTTTATATTTTGTGAATTGCACATCAACCCAATCAAACCAATGATGAATGGAAAATGAATTTCAAAATAAAAGATAGGTTGTATGAAAGAATGAAGATGTTCTTTAGTCTTTCAAATGCTACTAGCACTTTTGTGAGACTGAAGAATCATGTTTTTTTAAAAAAAATATATATATTGGCAAATTTATTATTTATTTTGGTTACATTCTTGTGTATAGAAAAAACCTAGAGGAACATATGGACCCATGTTTGAAATCTCATGTCGTACCAGACGAATCGGACGAAACATTTCGTTCTACCCGCCAACTGGCACACCTGACACAAGGCCCACGGTAGCAGCGGAGGGGTTGACCCCGTCAACAACAACAAAGCAATCACACGACCCCATCGACTGTGACGGAGGGCTCATGCGAGCCCACGTTGAGGGTGTCGCACGACACGGGCGAGTTCGATTTTTTTAATTAAAACTTATGTTAATAATCTTAATCAACTCTTAGTAATGATAGGAATAATCTAAATAGGCTTAATTATACCCTAATAAAAGTATCTCATTAACTATATATTGTCTTTAAAATATATAATAAAAATTTTATTTATTTATTTATCATATGAAAGTATTATGATTTCATTATTTTTTTCTTTTTTAAAAATTTATTTTTATATTTTAAAATGTTTATGTTAAATATTTTTAATTAATATATTTTATATTTAAAAAATATCGAACCACATCAGCAAAGTACGATACGATACCGAAATTGTATCATTCCGATCATAGACTGAAACTCTGATACGGTTTGAGATTTTAAACCATGATATGGACATCTATATTTTATTTTTTATGTCAAAAGCTTTTTAAGTTAATTTTGCACAAAGTCTCATTCTTGGCATATGGCATTTATTAGGCCATCTTGTCTCTTTGTGAGGCACTGAGATGACTCTTCTAAGGTGAAAGGCATAGTCTTGTAATTTTCTCTAAGAACGCATCATAAAAATTTAGAAATTAATTTGTTTTGCTTCCTTCTATACTGATTTCATTAAGAACTTTAATTCTATCATTTCTTCAATTATCAAATGCTCAAAGAATGGATATTTCAAGTGGTCAATGAATGGTGAAAAGTGTTTGGACTCTGTCGGTGTTAGAGTCATATTCAGCGTAGAAGCTAAACTTATTGCTTCTAAATTCTACATTATCATTTGTGCTTTAATCATACATTGATAATATCTTATTTCCAAAGAATTTACCCTTTTCTATAGTAGTAAAGCCTTGAAATACATTGATGGATAACATACGTTTAATTCTACTAATGTATGTGTAAAATTTCTTCAAGGATACTTGTTTCATCAAGTACACAGCAGCTATTCTTAATAAATAGTCAATGCCCTAAATAGAAGACACTCTTTGCTTACAATTATGGAAGTGATGAATTGTGTCATTTGAAGAACTCAAAGAATTTTATTTTAAGCATGCGGAGATGAAGGTGTATTTTTTTGGTGACATTTAGGAAAGTATGCCAAGATGGCAGTTCTCAAATTTCTTGTTACAAAATGCTTTTCATTTTAAGCATAATCTCTCACCCATTCCTACTTATCATTACCCATATTAAAATTCAAGAAACACATGAGGATGCACTTAGTAGACATTCTGATCAAAATAAAAGTTCAGTAACATTTTTATTACCATAATTACCTCAAGATGTCATACTTTATATCCAAAGATATCGAACTTGTCAAATTGCTATAACACATTCACAAACTACCACTCATCCATATCTAATGCACAATGAAAAGATGTTAGTATTCATTTTGTCTTAGGCTTACAACTCAATTCAAGGGAAGAAAGATTTCCAAAATGGTGGCTGTTAAATTTTTTTTTAATTAATCACTTTGTTTCTTACAACAACTAATGCTTCTCATGTAGTTAAGCTTCAAAATGATAAATTATCGAAAGTTCTAAGAATTATTACATCTAACCAACATTCAAGTTCATTAGACATTCATGTTCACATTAAGGTGAAGCTTAGTACTTTAATTATGAGTTTGAAGGAAAAGTACACTTTCAATGAAAACCTATATTAATATACAAACTACATAAATTTTTGATATCTAAAAATATATAAATTAAATTATAATAATTTAAAATAATTAGTAGAAAGTGCATTAATGCAACTATTATCCAATTCCCTACTCAAGCATTTTAAAGATTTTAAAGATGTCTGCAGTCAAAATTCTAGTTATTTTTTTATGGAGAATATTTTATACTTCAAAAAAAAAATCACGACTCATCGTTCATTGACATTATCTCACCATAAGATCCAATATTAACCTCTTTGATAACATTGTGAGGAATAATGTTCCTAGAATAAGATTCCCTAAGATAAGTGTATTAATGAATCCATAAATAATATGATGCTAATACATGCTATACTCAATTGGGCAAATAATACATTTTGTAACAAAATATTAAGCACTTACCAAACTTTCGCTCTATGATATTGAGACCTCTTGCATAAAAGAAATTGCTTTGTCAAACTTTCCTAAAGTAGTGTAACCACTTCCCATGTGCATCAATATTGAATCCAATAAGAGTATGTCATCATGCAGATCATCTACTATTTCTTTCAACTGCAAGTCACAAAAGTTCATTGTAAAACACCAAGAACATTGCAGTAATAGCTATATTCTTTATGAAAGAGATTAGTCCTCTACAATCTACATAGTCTTCATATAATACAAAGAATTATTTGTCCTAAAAAAATTGAGGTGATATTATTCAATAATTTGAATTCAAGCAGTTAACAAAGCATCTCATAGTGGCAGTTGGTGAATTAATGTTCTCTATGTAGATACTACAATTTGATCATAATGCAAGTGCAATTTGGAAACAACAGTACCATATTCAGCAGATGCTCAGCATTTTTTAAGTCACCTGCACCTATGAACCCTAACGCTAGGGTATCAAGAATAGCAGCTTGTTCTATGCCCCTAAAGCCACCATTTATCTGGTCCTCTACTGCTGCATAATTTGCTTTAAGTAGATCTAAAGCATCATTGATATGCCCCTTCTCAATCTTGGCTCTAACTTCAAGAAATAGATTATTTAGCTGTATCTCAAATTCATTCATCTCATTCAGTGAAGTAGTTGGTCCATCAAGGACGTTTGACCTGCTAATATAAGATATTCTTTAATCTCAAATTTATAAAAGGCGGTTTAAAATAACCATCTTACCAATACACTTATTAAAGCTAAATTTGAAAAATACATTCCACATGAGTTTCAAATTACCATTCAATATCTAAGTGGATGTATATAAGCTGGTTGGACAAGGAACATTAAAAGTCTGAACTTAAGTTTAAAATGAACAAAATTCTGTCTTGGAGTCACAGAAAGAAGAGCTCCATAATAGTTACAGTGTCATGAGAAGTTATAGAAATATAAAATATGAAAGTTTATCTCAGCAATCTATACACATTATAAATTGACAGGAACCATCGAATGATTATGAACTATCCTTGTATGGGTATCTCCCAAATGACGGAGCATACCTAGTATGAACTATCCTTGTATGAACTCCAACCCTAACTTGACATAACACTAATGAAAACACAGCCAGGAAAAGGCTTAGCAAGCATACCTAGTATTGACATGTCTGAACAGGTTACAGGACATAAAATACCAAATAAAAAGGAATCATTTTAAAAGAACACGTCTTCTATTTTCCCTAGAATTTTTTTAAAAAAAATACTTTCATATGAATAGAATATTATGAGTATGCTTTAAATAGTTGGTGGAATTTGTTGGAGCTTTCGTCCTCCACTACAGTTAATTGTTAAGTGTTTTGATAAGTTAGGTAAAGGATTTAAGTTAGATTTGTTACATATTTGATACATATGTGAAGTTTCGCAAGATCTACCATATATACAAGTCGACTTGGGGTGGCCAATGTGTTTGATGGTTTGATGGCTCAAGGTCCGTGTAGATCCGAAAAGGAAGGCACTAGCATTCGAGAGACGGTAGGACGAGATTTGTGGAGATCAAGAAGATGGCATTTGCATCTACGGGTTCGCATGAGGAGGAGCATCGGAGCAACATAAAGTCGAGGAGGTGAACTACATAGATGAATGCATGAAGGATGACATTATGAGGAACTGAGAACTGGGAACATCGAGGGACATAGCTTAACGGGAGAAGACCTCAAAGCTTGAAGAAACTCCATGAGAGATGTGAGTGGAATGACTTGTATACATTTCCCTAAAAAGTAGGAGAAATTTAAGATTTGCATAAAAAAATCTTAATTCCTGGATTATTTGGACCCCATTTTTGATGTTGTCAAAAGGGGAGAAGTAGGTTATGATAAATCACGACCAAAAATTAATCCAAATTGGAAAGCTAATTGAAGGAAGGAGGAACCTAGGACTAGGTCCTTGTTTTGATTCTGCATTGCCTTTATTTGATTTGCATTATCTTTATTCGATTCTGCATTAACGCTTATTTTCTTGTTGATTTTCCCTAACTAAACAATTTGTTGCCAAACATCCAAAAAGGGAGATTTTAGTACCCGAACAGTTTGACCATAAATTTAGATGTTTGGGCAGAGGGTGTGCAGAGGGACTTATGAATACATATAGGTATACCCAATAATTATGGGTCCATGAAAGTACGAAGAAGAGTGATATAGGATACCTGAGGAACCAAAGGACAAGGAATCTCGGAGGCAAGTACACCTAGAGTAGAAGACGTAAGCAAGCGAAAAGAATGGCATGAGAAAGGAGCTAACAGATTCAAAGAAAATAAAATTTTGGCAGAAGAGTACACCGGTGAAGCGATAAGGAAACACCGGAACTGAACCGAAGGGCTCAGTACATCCAAGGGACAAGAAGTCTAATGGAAGTCTGCACAAGGTAAACTGCTGTGAGCTCAGGTTGAGTGAACCTGAGTGTACTCAGACGAAAGGTGAACTCAATCTAAGCAAACTTAGCAGTCAAAGTTCTAGTTGACTGGAAAGTTTTCTGGAGGATCGGAACTACAGTTGACCAGAACTACGTTCAGTCTACCGGAGCACGGTATAAGGAGTTATCTCGTAAACAGTATGGAGTCGATTGATATGGGAGATCCAAGCGACCGAAAATGAATCCAGATGACTAGAGACACATGGAGAGTGATCCACATTATAACCAAATGAGGCGATCAAAGTTCCTATTTGACCAGAGTTGCAGTTGATCAAGCAACCAGAAGGACTCATGGATGAAGTCAACTGGAGAAATCATAGCGAATTGACTACATGTCCCTTTTCTAGTTGACTGAAATCTCGAGACATAAGCAATTTCATGACTGCAAAGCACTTCGTCAAGCAAGCTTATAAATAAACCAGAGGCTCAAAGCAAAAAAAAAAAACAACACAGAAATTGAAATAGCATTCTCCTTATTCTTAGTGTTTTATTTAATCATTACTTGCTTATTGTTATAAGAGGTTTCTTCACCTCTGGCACTCTACTAAAGAGAAAAATAATAGACTCCGTGGTTTGAAAATCACTTGCCAAAAACCCATGGATGATTAGACTGATTGGCAACCAAACCATTATATATTGAATTAGAAATTTGTTTTCATCATTTGTATGATTTGCTTATTATGCTTTATTCAAATTTGTTCCTTACTGTAACTGAGATATAAATCAATAGATAAATTCAATTTGTGCATTATTCATGCTAATTTCTTGATCTAATATAATTTACCATAGCTTTCTTATAATTTAGAAGTTGTGGTCTTATTTATGCATTGTCTATGTTAATTTAAGTTTATGTATAATTCCCTCCTGTCAAATGGTAGCATCCACAAGTTAAATTCTAGAAAAGGAGGCTCAAAAAATGGTACATGAATCAAAATATGGTTGTGAACCTCTATATCCAGGGGATCAACTTCGAGATCTTCTTTACAATGATTTATAATAGTAATCTATTACTAATGGTACACATGTAGGAGCATCAATTTATGCTTTAATCATAAAATGTGGATTTTGTTTTCTACATAATTCAGCCAATGTGACCAACTAAAATGTGAACCCACTGTTGGCAATGGATTTGTGTAACTAATTAATCGAATAAGAATATAGACAAGTTATTTCACACTTAAATCATCGTAAATCAATTTCAATAAATTCAAGTCTAAAACTATTCAAGTGATGAAGGAAAGCATAAAAATTATCATCTTAATCTACTTTGATCCAACAAGGTCATAAGCTTATACATGAGCATAGTTTATGGAGATGAATGCATGAGAGTTAACTGGAGTGTACATGAATGTTGATTCTTGTGAAACTAATTAATATGCATAAAGGATCTTTTTTTCAATCCAATTTGGTTGAGAAAAATTGTGATCATCGGGTCACAATTTGGTTTGCATCAAGGCTAAAATTTTACTTGAAGCTCAAGCAACGAGAAAAAATAAGTTGCAATTAATCAAATGATCGAACGATTAAACAACCGCACCGGCGTGGTAGAGGAGGCATGCACCTCCTTTGCACGCGGCTTGCATGTGGAACAATGTTGTTTGGCACTAATTGAAATAAAAAATATATATTGATAATAAAGAAAAAATAAGGAGCTAAATTGAAAAACTATGCCCATTTTATGCCCTTTCAACCCTTGGCTAATATCTTTTCACCCATTGGGGTCACCCCTTCATAGTAGATATCAAACCTCCTTCACTCTCAAGTCGCTCAATTCTTAAATTTTAAAGTATACTTTGAGTTGTTCTCCTCCTTTCTCCTCTCTGAGACTACTAAAGACGTTGAAAGTTTGTCAAAACTCAAAATTTTGAGTGCACTTATTTCGTGTTGAAGGTCATTATATCATAGGAGTCAATTGCCAACAAGACGTTACCACCTAGGCAAGACAATATTGTTTTAAAGAGAAATGGTTTGTTCCATGACCTTACCACTTATCCAAATATCCAAATAAGTGTTAACATGAAAGCAATAGCGATACATCAAAACAAAACCAAATGATGCACCATAGGATCTAGTTATCAATGACCTTTAAGGCTACATTGGAAAACCGAATACAATGGCAAGCGAAAACCTGAATCCATCGCAAGAGTCATTGTTCCTTACTTGTGATGAATTCCTGCAAGCGCAATGGATGACCTTCTGCAGGGGTCGAGCAACAACCGGAGTTCCTCATCTCAATGAGGAAGAGAAGAGAGGAAGAAGAAGCTCACTTCAGCAAGATGTCCAAATCAATAAGGCTTCTTCCCTTATATACCTTGGCCCATCCTACAAGAACCATACACTTAAAGAGCCCATAACCCATTAATAACCTATTAATGTTAACGAACTGGGTAATGTTAACGAACTAGGTTATTGGATCTACACATTCAATCCACATCCAATAGCATAAACCTCCCTTCATACATCAAGCGTTAGATCACTTAATAGGGTTTAATTCCTTAATGGAAATTGTTGTGTGTTGTTAATCTTGTATTAGCCCCCAAATGGAAACTTAATCCTTCACAACAACCCAAAGGGGTGACTTGAAAACTAACAACTATAAGTCAGTAACAACTATACCAAAGGGATGGATTGACTAACCAGCAAAGATAGTCGACTAACTACTAGTTATGACCCACGTCACCATACTGATGACCAACCGAAATGAGCCACAGACAAGACAATGAGATCACTATTTGACCAAAGAAAGTCATATTGGCAAAGTGTCATTCCACAACTCTCACTACTTCCATAAAACTCTTAGGCTACATTTGGTAAGGAGTAATCAACCTTGTAATGTAATCAGGATTACATTACAAAATTGATTACTTTGTTTGATACAGTTTTAACTGTAATATAATCTGCATTACAAAAGTGTTGTAATCTGGATTACAAGGCCAACAATATGTAATCTGAATTATATTACAAGCTCAATTACATTACAAACTGGATTACATTACTCCTAACCAAACGCAGACTTGGGGGAAAGAAGAAACTGCAGAATGTGTGGGCAAAAGATACTTGAGGCACTTAAGAAATGATGGAAAAGGTAAATACATACATGGAGCCTATAATAAGAATGAAAGCCAACACTCACCCCTGCAAATTCTCCAACCCGCTGGGAAAATAATCTCCTTTTGTAGCGTATTGCAACCTGACAAACTCTTTTGCAGCGGAACGCCAAGATACAAGCTTCCTAGGGACCTTACAATGGTGTGCAGCGCAAAGCGGAGCAGACGAAAACCTGGGATCAAACGGTAAGCACGGGCGCGCAGAGAACAGGATGGAAATTACCCTTTCCGTCATTCTAACAAACATATTGAGCGCGGATTTAAGCTGACATTCATCCAAGCGTCAAACCTTCAAAGCGAGCAGCTTCGCAGGAAGCTTTTTCGTACCTTGGGAGCGGAAGGCGAGAAAGATTGAAGGATTGAGCGGCCACGGCTGCTCCCCCAAGTCACCGCCACCCCTCGAAGTCGTAGCCGTAACGGCGCCGGATCGGCCCTATCGGAATTCGGGATGGAGATGTTCGTATCGTCGAGTAAATTTGGAAGTAGCTCTTTATTTGCCATAGTTGTGATCCACACTGTCAAGGAACAAACGGACGGCTGGATAAAATCCATATTAAAAGACAAACGGCTTTTGAATTAGCTTATCCAATGGAGTGTGTAAGTTGTGTCCCAGGAGGACGGATCTTCTTCCCTTGCTCCCTGTCTCCCACGTCCCATTTAGTTCAACAATAGAAGAAAAGTATTGTTTTAAATTGAAAAAGCAAAGAAAAATAATAGGGAGAGTAAAAATGAGAGAGTGAATAGTAGAGTTAATGACGTGACATTTTGTATGCAGCGATCTCCGACGGATTCACCGTGCCCCCAGAGTATAGTTTGATTCGGGCGGCGGCCGAAGACGCCGATGGTGTCCAAGCGATAATCGGACGTGTGCATGTAAAGTGTCACATCATTCATTATACCATTCACTCTCCAATTTTCACTCTCCCTATCGTAGCTCAAAAGC
Source organism: Boesenbergia rotunda (assembly GCA_024364735.1). NCBI lineage: Eukaryota > Viridiplantae > Streptophyta > Magnoliopsida > Zingiberales > Zingiberaceae > Boesenbergia > Boesenbergia rotunda. The sequence goes on from JAGFNQ010004959.1 coordinate 33,496, forward strand.
AAAATCGCTCATCTACCGCTGACGTCGATTGCCGCTTGATCACCCTTGAGGCCTCTGGCCGCTTGACAATGATACAATTCTTAACTATCGCACATGATACGTATTACGAATGCTCTTAATTGTAATGTGTGACTTGCATTGTCGATATCTTATGATTTTTAACAGTTTATAATTGTGCAATGTTCGATGCGCAATATGGATAATATAATAACGCGTTGCGAAAAATTATATTTGTTATATTAATGAAATCACTGATTCTTTATATTTTTCTGTCTAAGTTTGGAGCGCTGTTTTTATAGGCTTCGATGCCTAACAACATTGAATGCTGCAAATTAATGACCCAATAAAAGTTACTACTATCTTCGCCCACTGGCTTGCAATGCTAGCCGTCGGACATCGGCCATCAATAGTTGACCATTTTATTCAGGCATCCGACCATTATAGACTTTACTATTAATACGTCTATTACACACTTGGGCCGACAATAAAAAGGTTAATCCAGTAATAAAATAGTTAGATAATTAATTGGCAATTTTTACCTCGATTAGTTTGTCCTTAAAGCGCACAAGAATGGTTAGCATATGAGTCACCTAAGCTAAGTGTAATCTAAGTCGTAAATTTGCATCCTTGAGGCACACACGTTCATATTGACAAAATTCATAATTATGAATCTATTTAAATCATTGTTCATGCATACCACAAAACTCTCGATGTAGTATTAAATTATGATAAATCTATTTTTCCATTCAATTTCCATTAATCATATCCCCAACAATTCATGCATTTGATCTTGATTTTACTAATAATCCATCAAAGTATCACGTGATTATCTATTGCAAGCAGTGGATGGGCGGCTCCGTTGGTCCCTTTATGTCGCCGTAAGCTTTCCAACAGAAAGGGTCGAGGACTTTCCCTCGCCGCTGCGCCAGCTGCAGCTGGATGTCGCCCAGATGGATTCCACTGCACGGTTTGCTGTCGCTGCACGCCAAGCGCACCGGCTGCACTGTGTAAGTCCCGCTCACACCGTCGTAGGCGATGTCCGACAATGCCACGGCCGACGTTTGGTTCTTGCACTTGCTCTGGTCGCAGTAGAATTGGTCGATCACGATCGGCGACATCACCTGCGACACCTTGATGTTCGAGAACCTCAACCCCTTCGCGTACCCTGATCCGCCCTGCCATGTCTTGATCCTCACGCCGGCCAACGTGCCTACCAGGTCGGCGTTTTGAACGGTGACGTCGGACACTGTGGCTTGCGTGTTGCCCTTGCCCAGTCCTCCGATGCTGATGCCATGCCCTGGCCCGCACTTCACGTTCTGGATCAGGATACTGGAGCATCCAGTTTGGATGGAGATGCAGTCATCGCCTGTCGCCCATTATATTTATGCATGTCGTGTATACATGAAGGATTACAGAAATGTTCTTGAAGAAATTTAATTTATTCTGCAGTTTAATTAGAAAATATATACTTATTACCACAAGCCATTTCAGTGTTGCGGATTGTGACACCCACAGAGTTCTGTAGATGAATTCCGTCCGTGTTGGGGCTGTCACCGGGAGAAGAGATGGTAACACCCGAGACCTCCACAATTTGGCAGCTATCGAACTTTAGATGGCACTGTTGACTGTTTTGAATTGTAATACCAGTCACAGTTACTTTGGAGCTCCCGTAAAATCTAAGAGCCTACCACACCATTATCAATCTCAAGTACACGAGAACACCTCGGCATGCAACAACGTATTCACTAGCTAGCTGAAGCAATCTTACCGTTGGTCTTGTGTGAGGCAAGTTTCCACTGAGCTTAGTGTCCAACTGTAAAAACATCACAGGCCATGAAGCAGCGCGCACAATATAATCTAGTTTGAGTATACGATCGACTTACAGAATTGGAGAAAGGATATTGAGTACTGCTCCACCAGACACTGCCTCTGCCTTCGATAGTACCTTGTCCTTGGATTTTTACTTGCTCTAGTACTCTGAATTCGAGCCACTGTAGCCGACCTGTGCCCCAGGCTTTAGAACTGGTTGGAGCAATGATGGTTCCGTCCAACTGCAAGACACATATATTAGTTTCGTAATTTTCTGATTATAGCTAAGCTAGGTAATATTGTCGATTAAGCTACATATATTTGTAAAATAGTGACCTGAAACACGATGTTGGGTTTGCAAGGTCCTGAGAAAGAGATTGGGCCAACCAGGAACTCCCGGTTTGAAGGAACGAGCATCGCTGATGGCGCCTCATTGCATGCATCTGCCCATGCATCCAGGAAAGCCTGCCATTGCGCTCCGGAAGACGTACGTTGCAAGTAGAGCGAGCTTAATTTATGATTAATGCACAATCACAATTAACACTTTAATGTAATCAACTACTGTCATGCACCTCGGTGTCATCTGTTTCCCCGTCTCCCTTTGCTCCATAATCGAGCACGTTGAACGTGGACCCTCTCTTGATCGCCGGCGGTGCTGGGGTCGGGCTCGGAGTTGGTTCCGGGTTAGGCGTAGGTTTAGGGCTGGGTTGGGGTGGAGCATTAGAATTGGAACCTATTGCTGAACAGCACGTAGCAATGAACATGACAAGGAGAAGGATGGCCGCTAAACCCCTCAACCCACCAGTGTGGTTGGCCATCGATTCCCTATTGGTTCGTCTGTGTGTGAGACGACAGCAGGCCAGGGACTGAAGGGCTTAAATAGCCAGCCACGCCATATCCACCGCAAGCCCTACTTTGTCTTATTCTTAGTCCCCTCTAATTAATTTGTATCGTGGATAGTCCTTAATTTTCCGCTTAATTTCCTGTAAACAAGAGCATAATGGCTATGGGGCTTCCACGTATCAAACGTCTATAACCTGCGATTTCAATATACTCATATGAAACAAGGAGAAAGTTCCGCTTGATTGAAAACAAGAAGCAAGTTGGCAAGCGGCGTTGGCTCTGTAGCTATTCATATGCACAATCTGAACTCAGCAACGATCACGGGGGTTCCTCTGCACTTGATCGTTAGCTACGTGCTTCCCCAAGAAATGCGAAATAGAACATTGCGGGTTTTGTTTTGCGGATGCGTGTAGCTAGTGCAGATTAAAATTATAATATCATTTTTATATTGTGAATTAATCTTTCTCATGAATTACAAGAATTAATGAGGAATAGTGTTGCATTTGCCGAGGTTTTGGCCTCTAAAACGTAGTTAGATGCGTGCACTGCTCGTAGCAAAGGGCACGTTCAAATTTCTAACTTTTTAAAAAGATAAATCATATTTTTATTTTTACGCACAATTAATTTTCAAAAATACTTTCTTTTATCTATTTCAATTCTAAATTAATATTCTTTCTTTATTTAAATAGAATAAAAAAATTAATTATTTTATTAACAAATTTCTTGTAAAAATCATGATGAAAAATAAATTAATAAAAATTATAAAATTAAGGAATGTTAATATAAATATATAAATAAATAATGAAAAATATTTGTATTTTTTAATAGTTAATTATAATAGAGAAAAATTGAAATAAAAAAGTATTTTTTTCATAATTTGATTCTATTTAAATAAAAAAATTAATTTTTTATTTTAATTTAGAGCTAAAAACATAAAAACTATTTTATAAATTTAAGAGCGTCCTCTAATAATTAATCAAAATATAATATATGCTGGGAGAAATTCAAAAAAAAAAATAGGTGAGCATTTTAGCAAGGAGTTATAAGGCAAGGAAAAAGAAAGGTACCATCATGCCACAGGCCCCATTTGCACATAAAGAACACCAGTATGCCTCGTCGTTATATAGGAGGATCCATCGTCGCTTGTATGAGATGAACCGAGTCGATATTAGCTTGCAGATTAATGAAACTAATCACTGTTATTATTTGTTCTTATTCTCCGTTTTCATATTTTCATCTACATTGAAGATTTGGATATGGGTCTGAATTTATTGCGAGGGACAAGAGTCTCCATGTGTTACGGTAGGTTGCTTAATCCCTGAAACCAAGTCACTAATTTCTTCCTTGAAAATCATGATGTCCACACATGTTGTTTCTGGAGTTTGTTGTAATGTTGTTTTCGGTGAGAAATAGTGAAATTAGTCAGATTTGAATTAGATTTTATATCCTCCATCCGCATTCTTATGGGGTATTTTACTTTTATGCATACTCTATTCAAATATCTTATTACCACCTACAATTATATATATATATATATATATATATATATATATATATATATATATATATATCAAATTTGAATTATTTTGATGAAATATGAATATTTATCAAATTCTTTAAAAAAAAATAATAAGAAAAAAATTAAAGATAATTTATTCCAACTTCATTATCAGTGGGTTTTATCAAACACATCTCCATATCCAAATCATAAAATCTTTATCCTCAATTATTTAATCGGGTTAAACAAATTCTTTCTTACCCTCCATTTGGGTTGGGTGTTAGAATCCTTCATCAAGTTTGGAGGAAATCCTAGACCTAGTGAAAAAGAAACAAGCCCAACCTTAGTCATCTGATTTTTCTTAACTGAATGAGGATAATTAGGATGACAAGATTTAGCACTTCTGCCATATTTTTTTTGGCTATTTAATTATGATGGTAACAATACTAACTTAATTGTGAAGATAATAATTGGACATGCTAGAACGAAATTGAATTGAAGAAGTGTGTGCCAGGGACAATACTAACTTAATTGTGAAGACAATTAATGCACAAACCCATGGGCGGGGTCTAGTTAGCTACTTAATTTAATTTCTGCTAAACTCCACCACTATTTAACGGTATCATGTATGTGGAAGCCTACATAATGATCGAAAATAATCTTTTGTCCATGCCATTGTCAAAGGATCGAGAATGATTTGAAAAGGGTCTAGGTAAATTAAAAGAGGAGTTCAGAAGCTTTTATGAGAATTAATGAGAGAAGGCTTCACAAGGTTTTAAGTTAAATACATAGTGAAAAAAATTTACGAGGAGATCAGCTCAAATCATATTGTTCTTTAATACCTAGGTTGAGTTTCTTTGCAAATTTGATGTACTCAAGCATCATCTAGATTGCTTTGGACACAACTACTATTCAATCTACTTTGATCGAAGCACATCTAACTAGAGTATTTGATAGAATACTAGAAACATCCAATTCTCAGTTAGTCGATGAACCAAGGCTCATTAGCCTTGGGTTGAACTTAAGTTTCATTGGTTCTCATCCAACTTCATACTAATTTCTATTAGTGCAATCATGCCCTAGGTGGTTGGATCGTCTTTGGATTTTAATGTTTATGCAAAGGATTTAAATTAGGTTTGCATGTTGCATTTGATACTTGTGTTTGAGTTATAAGAGACTTAGCGAGATACACATGAAGGTTAGAGAACCCATGACTTGATGTGGCCGAGTGTGGATGATGACATAGTATGGATAAAGCAACGTGTTCAATGGCTTGAGGGTCTACAGATATTAGAAAGGTATGAGGGAACTAAAGGTCCACAAGACGAGAAGCCCTATAGGTGGTGTTGGAGTATCTCATGGAGCATGACTTGGCATGACTAAGGTGGCATCTCTTTGGTTTGAGGTCTATAGAGATCAGAAGATGGTTTGGGATATTCAAAGGATTCCAAGGTGAAGAGCATTGAAGTGCAACATTGTAAGTTAAAGGAGGCGAACTACATAGGCGAAGTGTAAAGGATGACACATGGAGTGAACTAAGGGCTTAGCATATCCAAGGAATGAGTATCCTGACAAGAGATAAGTGTGGTGGCAAACTCAAATTGTGGCAATTGGAGAAGGTATGCTCTAGTAATGTAATCTTAGTGAATTGAGAGAATGTATTCTTAGAAGATGATAAATCTCAACTATAATATAATGCGAGACTTGATCATTAGGATGATCCAAAATTCTAGTCAATTAGAGTTGAGTCCACTCAATTGGTGAATTGAGTTGACTCAAGATGATCAACCACCGAATAAAATATTGTTTATTCGTGGCTGAGTTGGCTTGCTGTGTTCAATTTAATATTTCTACAAAAGTCTAAAGGAGATGTTGATTAGATAAAACTACACTATAATGGTAAAATAATTTAAGGGCTACAATGGAACAATCAACTAATGGTTGAATTTAATAGACGCGAGTAGTTGTTAGTAGACTTGGGCTAAATTCATTAGTAGAATTTTGATGATAGCTTTCGCCACTAATTACGGTAGCGATTATTAATTACGAAACAATGTATGATGATCAATTTCGATTAATATAGTAAATATCATTTTGGACTTCATTAATTAAAAAAAAATATGTGTTTCATTTTTAATTTTAAGTGACATTTGATTTCGTAATATTTATTCGATGAAATAATTAGTCATAAAAAAATTATAATGGGTAAGTGTTGAAATAATAAATTTGCACCGGTTAAAATATAAGTTACAACTGGAACCAGTTAAAATTTCCAACTTGCTTAAACCTAGCCCACGCTTGACGACCCTTCTTTTCCCCGACGCCTCAGCCAAGCAGCAGCACTTCACGAGCGCCTCACCGTCGCCGCCTCGCCCAGCCGAGAATCATGGTGGTGAGGATTCTCCATTCTCTCTCTCGTAAAAGCGTAAAACTCTATCCCTATCTCGATCCACCACCTCGTGGGATTCTCGGTTCTCTTCTCGACAGTCTCTGATATCCACCAAGCTCCTATTTTAGGTTAGTTTTTTTTTGTTTCCTTTCTTTTTATTTTTCTTCCTTTTTCTATGTTTGTGGTTTTTGCTATTGCACGGCCTTTTGCCTTGTTTTCTGGTAGAGTTTGACCAATTGATACTTTGCTCATATCAAGCATAAGAGATTAAATATTTTCTATGGCTTGTTGACATACTATTTCTATAGAGAAGGCATATTGACATATGTGTTGTTGTCACTAGTGCATGCTATGGAGTTAGATTCAGAAATTCTAGAGTTGATAAGTCATGTAGACTAGAATTATGTGAAACTGAAGGAGGAACCGAGACCATGTTTGGAAAACCTACAATATAAAACTTAGATAATTGTATGCTCCTACTACTTTGGCACCAACACGTCACTTTTGGACTTTCAGATACACTATTGGTCTTGAAGATGGAAGTCTGGTGGTATGAACTCAATGTCATTGAGCCATTTGAAGTAGTGTCTTCAATACTCAGGAAATTTACTTAAGTTTTTTTGCAATAAGACTAACAATATAAACCACTTAGAAGTTGGTGTCTCCTTATAGGTTTGTGAAAGATCATTAAATCCTGCAACTGGTGGTCCTGTTGACCTAACTACTTCAGTATTTGTAAGAGCTGAGATGCTTCCCAGTGGCTATCTTATTCGCCCTTGTGAGGGAGGTGGTTCAATGATTTACATAGTCGATCAAGTTGATATGGATGTGAGTTTCTTGGTCTGAGTTATTTTTTCTTGTTGGAAGATATTTTATCTTGTCGTTGTTACCATTTTTTTGTTCTGCTTTAGGCTTCTAGTGTACCTGAGGTTATTAGACCATTATACAAATCACCTAAAGTCCTGGCTCCAAAGACGACACTTGCTGTAAGTCCTATTTCGTCATTAAACATTGTCAATTATGGTTTATGTATTTCACATATTGAGTTGTCTTGGATAGGCACTATGTCACATTAGACAAATTTCACAAGAGACTGGAAGTGAAGTTGGTGGTGGTGGGGGACATCAACCTGCTGTATTGAGGAATTTCACTCAGCGACTACGACTGAGCAAGTTACTAACTCTTTCTTGACATTCTGTAATAAATATATGCTTGTATACATGTTCTATCTTTCATGAATTTATTACTGAACATCATGTTGTCTGAATCTCAGAGGCTTCAATGTAGATGGTTTTGCTGATGATGGATATGGTCATTTATAAGTAGTGATGCGAGTGTTGAGGATGTGACCATTGTCATCAACTCATGTCCAAGCAAACTTCAGGGATCTCATATCAACTCTTTAGCAAGGTTTTCTTCCCTTGGCTATGGCATCCTATGTGCAAAAGCCTCAATGTTATTGCAGGTAGCCTTTTGTCTTGAGGCTTCAATGTTTTTAGGAGGCGGTTTCTTAAGATTGAAATATCTTGCTTCCTTCTTGTAGTATCGTCCACCAGCTTTATTAGTTTGCTTTTGAGGGAGCATCATTTTGAATGGGCGGACTTTGGTATTGATGCCTATTCTGCTGTATCATTGAGATCTTGCCCATACTCAGTTCCTGTGCGAGGGACGGCAGTGATTTTTCAGGCAATCAGGTTATGCTTCCACTTGCTCACACATTGAAAAGTTACTAACTCTTTCTCGACATTCTGTAATAAATATATGTTTGTATGCATGTTCTATCTTTCATGAATTTATTACTGAACATCATGTTGTCTGAATCTCAGAGGCTTCAATGTAAATGGTTTTGCTGATGATGGATGGTCATTTATAAGTAGTGATGCGAGCGTTGAGGATGTGACCATTGTCATCAACTCATGTCCAAGCAAAGTTCAAGGACACACAGACCGACAACAAATAATAAGATAATAAAAATAAAAAGGGATCTGGCAGGGAAGGTAGGGATCAGCTTTCTCTGATAGGTTACTAAGAATACTTAGCAAAGAAAGACTTATATAAGAAAACTTAGCAAAGATTACAAACTTCTCAAGTATAACTCGGGTGATTTACCCTTGCCCTGCAAGGGCTTAGCTTCGCATCTTATATAGAGGTTGAGAGACGATGCTGGGTGCTCCTTAGGTCCCATCATCACATGCGTCTGTCTCCTCAGGATAAGGGCACATCTTCTTTACAGCACGTCCTATCTGCTTTATAGCCTAGACAGGTGATAGTGGCGTGTTACAATCATACTTTACAACACACCTTACCTGCTTTATAGCTTAGACAGGTGGTAGTGGTGTGTTATAATCATACTTTACAGCACACCCTACCTGCTTTATAGCTTAGACAGGTGGTGTGTTATGTCAATAATGCTAACTTTATTTGGTGGAGGTTGAGTCCTTTGATTCTTTTACGGGCCCACCACTTTCGCAAAAGTCCTTTGCTTTCCTTAGAGACGGAAGTTCTCCATCCTTCTAACGGCGTCAGCGGTTAGGTTGACGGCCAACTCCAGTTGTCCGTCGATCTGTTTGGTAACCGGATACCAGTCTGACCACTAGTTGTCGGATGAGCTCCGTTGCTGACATTCTTCCTTTTTCATGGAGTGGAGCAGAGCTTCGACAGCTTGTTTTGTGGTCTGCCGCTATATCTCATGGAGTTGCTGTCCTAATTCTTCATACTCTTTGAGGTTGATACCTTGTTGGAGTCGTAATTTTTGATAATGAAGGATGCTTTCGTACCTGTCAGTGAAGCGCTCATAACTTGAATAATCGTGGATAATTGAGTTTCTGCTTCCCGACTGAGTGTCTCCTTCACCTCCCAGAGTGATGAGGGCAAAAGCTCTAGTTGAGCTAGAATTGTTGCTTTCGGCCATTCTGAGAAAATCAGGAGAGTAATTAAGCGAGATAGAGAGTCAGCAAGCTGATTATCCCTTTTGTCAATGTGTTCAAATTTAATATCTATTCTTGTGCCAATTATATAGTTGGCGAATGCTAACCACCAAACCCTTAATGGCTTGTTGCTGACAGTCTGCCCGAAGAAGCTGATGATGACTTGACAGTCAGTTCTGATAATAAGACATTCTTTATCTAGGAAGTCTATTTTAAGAGTCTCTAGAGAGTTCATGACCGAATGAATTTCTGCATCAATGGTAGATTTAGGAGGGTTAAACTTTCCACTGGTATAGGCGCAGGTATAGGCGCATATCTTTTCTGAAGTCCTTGAGTAAAACTTGCCCTTTCTCCATTTGCAGACACCTCCCCACCCATCCATACAACCATCTGTCTCTAGGATGATACAACATTCCTCGGGGGGAACTTCAAGATCAGACAAATTTTTAATGAGACTCTTGATTTTTCAGATGAGCGTCCAGTCTTGTGAATTTAGCCTTTTATCGCCATTGGGACTTGTTTTAGCATATAAAGGACTGAGTAATTTACCGATATTTGGAATATAATTTCTGGCGTAATTAGGAAGCCCAAGCCAGGATCTCATACCCTTTGTTGTTTTTAGGTCCTCCTCTTGAAAATTCGCAATCTTGGTGATGATGTGCGGCTACAGGCATATCCTGCTGTTTCCAAGTGCAAAGGAATTCAATCTCGGATGCTGCAATCTTCATTTTCATAGGGCTAAGTACAAGCCCATGTTTCTGACATATTGATAACTTTTCGTTGTAAGTGCTTGGCATGCTGCTCCTCTATTCAAAAGCATCCTTCATTATCAAAAACTACGACTCCAACAAGGTATCAACCTCAAAGAGTATGAAGAATTGGGACAACAGCCCCATGAGATACAGCGGCAAACCGCAAAACAAGCTGTCGAAGCTCTCGAGCAGCTACGACTGCTCCACTCCCTGAAAAAGGAAAAATGCCAGTGACGGAGCACATCCGACAACTGGTGGTCAGACTGGTATCCGGTTACCAAACAGATCGACGGACAACTGGAGTTGGCCGACAACCTAACCGCTGACGCCGTCTCTAAGGAAAGCAAAGGACTTTTGTGAAAGTGGTGGACCCATAAAAGAATCAAAGGACTTAACCTCTACCAAATAAAGTTAGCATTATTGACATAACACACCACCTATTTAAGCTATAAATCAGGTAAGGTGTGTTGTAAAGTATGATTATAACATGCCACTGCCACCTGTCTAAGCTATAAAACAGGTAGAGTGTGCTGTAAAGTATGATTGTAACACGCCACTACAGGCTATAAAGTAGGTAGGACGTGCTGTAAAGAAAATTCGCTATTATCTTGAGAAGACAGATGCATGTGATGATGGGGCCTAAGGAGCACCCAACATAGTCTCTCAACCTCTATATAAGATGCAAAGCTAAGCCCTTGCAGGGTAGGAGTAGATCACCCGAGCTTTACTTGGGAAGTTTGTAATCTTTGCTAATTTTTCTTATATAAGTCTTTCTTTACTAAGTGTTCTTAGTAACTTACCAGAGGAAGTGGATCCCTGCCAAACCCTCTTTTATTATCTTTATCTTATTGTTGCGGGTCTGTCCTATGTGCAAAAGCCTCATTGTTATTGCAGGTAGCCTTTTGTCTTGAGGCTTCAATGTTTTTAGGAGACAGTTTCTTAAGATTGAAAGAAATATCTTGCTTCCTTGTTGTAGAATGGTCCGCCAGTTTTATTAGTTTGCTTTTTGAGGGAGCATCATTTTGAATGGGCGGACTTTGGTATTGATGCCTATTCTGCTCTATCATTGAGATTTAGCCCATACTTAGTTCCTGGTGTGAGGGACGGCAGTGATTTTTCAGGCAATCAGGTTATACTTCCACTTGCTCACACATTGAAAAGGATGATGTAAGATACTTGTTTGATAAGAACAATATTTTCATATGTTTGTTATTAATGCAAGTTTGCGTGGTCAATTTACACTATCCTTGATTGTAGACTCTGGAGGTAGTCAGACTTGTAGACCATGGTTTTAGTCAAGATGGAGTTTTATCTAGAAGTGTCAACTTTCTGCTAGTTTGTCTCTCAGAAAATAAACTTTAAAAAAGATTACTAATATAATTTTTCTCCACATATATTTTTGAATTGAGATGATTTCTACATACCGTGTTCGATTAGATTATTTTCTTGTCCTTCATTGATAAATCTAGTAAGTGAAGGAAAAGCTTGAAAATATTTGAACATCAAATGTGAATATTTAAGATTGTGTCTTGCTTGCATGGGTGAACCATCCTATCCAATTTCGAATTGAAGATATTATCACTCAGTTTTAAAGATCAAATGCAAGATCAAAGAACTAATTAAAAAAAAACCCTTTGTTTTCTTTTATCATGAAATTCTACTTTTTCGATATCTCACCATCAATTATTGCCTTTTATCATGAAATTCTACGTTTTCGATATCTCACCATCAATTATTGCTTCTCTTATTGGCAGTTTTGCTGTGGTATCAGTGAAAATGCAGTAGGTGCTTGCGCACTGCTTGTTTTTGCACCCTGATGAAGCTTTTGCCGTTGAAACCCCTCTTCCCCTCTTCTAGCTTCTAGTTTCTATACAATGTCGTTGCATCCCAAGAAGTATGTGGATTTGAATATTTTTGTGTGCTTGTTTTTTTTTCCTCCAAATTTGGCATCCAAAAGTTTTATATTATAGGGTTTTACCATTATAATCAAACTTAGATAATTGTATTTTCTATTGGATCCTAACTATCATATTTGCAAGTACTATTGGACCCTAACTATCATAAATGAAAATAAGAATTTGATATATTTATTGGACTCTATGGGTAATAAGAACTGAGATCATATTTGGCAAATTATTATGACTAAGTATTGAGTAGATTATTCTAATTGTGAATACATTAAAGTACAAATATGAAAACATAACTTTGTATTTTTCATAATGTAATAGGATCAAGATGTACAATGTCTCAAAGGGTATTTCAAAAGGATTATGTTTTACGCAATTGACAGTATCTATTGTGACTATGTATTAGACAATAATTGATAATTCTTAATATTTGGATTGTGACTAATAGCATTATCTTTTTAATTTGCATTAGTATAATCTAAAATAAAGTGATGGTGTTTGAATATGAATATTGTGTAATGAGTTACATAAAAGAAATAGTATGAAGATTTACAACGGGAGAAGAAGATGAATTTTTTCTTTCTAAGCCTTATAGTATTTTTTTTAATGTGTTTGTCATTATATTTTTTTATTTACAGTTTCCTTTTTAGTTTTATATTGTATATGTAATTTTTCCTTCTTAGATAAATCTTTATCTTTCCATGTATCTTTAGTAATATAGTAGGGTCTAGTGTACATAACTTGATATTTTTTTTTAATGGTTCAAAAGTCATCCACCATGGTTGAAAAAAAATGTTCATATTATGTGTGTTATCACTATGATGTTTGTATCATTATGGTGATCATTCATATTCTCTGTCTATGATTTTATTCTTCTATGATATGGCCTTCAAAAGTCGTCTACCACTATCTAACATAGCCTTATAGATGATAATGATACCACTCTTATCCAAAATAAAGACGGAAGCCTTCAAAAGCTTTGTATGATAATATAGTTGTATTTTATCTTTATTGATGATAATATAGTTATATTTTATCTATAGTCACATATTTTTATATAGTTTATTTCATTTGTAGCCTTTCTTCTATGCTGTTGCTAAATCTTAGTCATAAATCAGTTTGAATTTGGTGCAAAGATATTATCTTCATGTTATTTATTTCAAATTTTTGATAATATTTTAGTTTGAAGCGTCAATCAAGAATTAGTATTATAAACAATCTCAATATGATGAAGTAAAAAGTAAATGAATTGATTTGATCTACTTGTATATAGGTGCCCAAGAGTCGTATAGGTTGTGATATAAAATTTTGAGTTGTATTTAGAAATTTGTGAATAAACTTTTGAGTGTAGTTAATTAAACTATCATTTGTGAATATACTTTTAAATTGTGATAAATATTCATGGTATATTTTGTTGGGATCTTGTCGTACGGCTAGAGGGGATGAATAGCCGATCACCCACATTGATCGCTATTTTTTCCTACAATGTTAACGTACGCAAGCGGAAATACTAATAAACAAACAAACAAACGCTAACACAAACTGTTTACATGGTTCGGAGATAAGACTCCTACTCCACGGCTGTCTATAAGGTTGACGATCCTGATCCGTCAGTGGATGAGTCCTGGAAGACCTCCGGCTAGCTCTTGTCGCTCCTTGTGGGTGGAGAAACCTCGTCACAAATCCTCAACAACACCTGAGCACTAGGAGACTACTAATAAGTTCTAACCAAGCTTATTTCGTCAACCCTTTCCCAGCCAAACCGAACTCTCTTAAATAGAGCTCATAGTTGAAAAGAACCGTTACCAATCGACTGGTCCAAGCACCAGTCGACTGGTCCAAGCACCAGTCGACTGGTCCACCTGGTATTCGAATATTACAGCCCAACGTTCGAATACCAGTCGACTGCCCCTAAGATCAATCGACTGATCTTTCTGTGCACTTCATCAGTCGACTGATCCAAGCATTAGTCGACTGGTCCACCCCTAAATCTAGGGTTTCTCTTCCCGAGTACAATTCTCTCAGCACTTGAACCCTCACGACTCAGCTGTCCCTTTATCCAGCAGTCTCGACCTGTTGCCTTCAAGCCTTTTTCGACTTTGGCTCTTGTCCTTCGGATGCATGCAAGCCCACGGCTCGTCTCCCCGTGTCATCCTTCACGTATATCTCGAAGTGCGCTTCCCTCGGCTCATCGTTCCTGCTTCTAGCAGCCTCGATCTGTTGCTTTCAAGCCTTCTTCGACTTTAGCTCTCGTCCCTCGGATGCATACCAGCTTACGACTCGTCTCCCCACGTCATCCTTCGCGTATGACTTGAAGTACGCTTCCCACAGCTCATCGTTCCTGCTTTATCCACGGTACCTCGGATGCATACAAGCCCACGACTTGTCTCCTCACACCATCCTTCACCGGACCCGAAGCCGACTAGCTAAGTCCATGTGTATCCTGCAAACCTGCACACTCAAATACACATATCAAACACAAGGGTGAACCTAACTTAAACCCTTTGCCCAAACATCAAAACACATGATCACTCCGAACCATAGATTGTCTCAACAATCTCTCCATTTTTGATGTTTGACAATACCTTTAAGTTAGGGAAAACAAATAACAAATACAATGCTAATAACCACTTGGACTTACGTTGCCAAGGCTTTACCTTGGACTTATATCGCCAATGCGTATGCAATGCAAACATGTATGGATCCTATCACAAGGTATCCCCACACCTAACTTTCCCAAGAGTCAGGATTTTTACCAAAATCGGGCTTTTTAAAACCTCTCCAAGGCTCCCCCTATATTGGACTTACAAAGGCTTCTTAAGAACCTCTCCATGGTTTCTCTTTTGCCACTAATTGAGCAATAATGTTTCCCCTAGACTTAGGATTTTTTGCAAATGCATGTTTGGTTTCCCACTTAAACCCAACACTTCTCCCCCTTTGCCACACTTAAAAAGGACTCCAACAATCGCTTTCTTATTAGATCCTTTAACCTCTAATGATAATATACAAAGTGTATTAACCCCCTATAAGATTATCCACTTGTTTTGCATCATTACGACACTTTTTGATTGCTGAAAAATAGTTTCAATCTTTATCAGTCGACTGTGATAGTTACCAATCGACTGATCCCCATCAAAAAACCATACAGTAGCTAGTCTCTCACCGACAACACTGTTACCAGTCGCTGCCCCCTGAACCAGTCGATTGATACCCAAAAATTGCATTTTCCAACATTTCTGACCCAATTTTAGAAATGCACCAGAAATTTCACAAATCTCCAAAATTTTTCAAATTTTGTGGAGAGGTTGTGGTACCCGTGTCTTCTTGGAAAAAATACATTTAAAAATGTATCTATCACCAATCCCAAGATTGACCCAAAACCCAAAACTAGCTAAATGGTTTAATTGAACCTTGATCTAAAATCCTAGTTTTGGTCTCCTCTTGATGTCTCTGTCCATACCAAATCACAATGCATCCCTAGCATTTGTTTATATGACATCTATACATCAAAAATCAACTTCCATGTTATATGACCCCAATGTCATATTTTCATGCGTGAAACTTAAACCCAATGTGTTAAATCCCTAGGATTGAGACTCCAAATTCGTCTCCATATCCTTTGGCACACTCCATGACCCATTTAGACTTCCGAGAGAAATTCTCCCGAGATCCATAGACCATGGGTCCCAACTTAACTCCTAGAGTTCCCCCTTGAGCTCTTAGCCTTAGCCACATCCCTAGGTGACTCAACAAACACTAAGTCACACTGGTGTACCTCCGGTGACTTTTTACCTACAACCCTAACCTTCTTAACTTTAGACACCTTGTCATGGTTAAGTTCTTCTTCCTTCTTTTAAATAGCATCCCCTTGCCATTCTTGGATTTTGCCTCCTTGCCATAGTTATATGCTACTCTAATATATTTCTTTTCATTGACATCGGAGAACTTAGATCGGTATCCCAAACTCGATCTATCATTGTTGGGTTTTTGATCACCCAACACCACACATAAAATCTTAGATCCAATAGTGAATCTATCTAAGATTTTCTCTAATTTTTCAAGCTTTGCCCTCAAACCTTGATTTTCCCTTTCTAGGTTCTCAAACCTAGAATTAACATGTCCACCTTGAATATTCCTAGACCTACCCATTCTAGGCATGTGTCTCCTTTCTTGGGATTAATGTCTTGGTCCTTAGGTCTAAAGGTTCTAGGTTTATCATGATGCATGAATTCCCTAGGGTTTTAATATGCAACATTAACCCTATTTCTATCACAATATTTAAAACCAAAATTATGCATAGACAAGTAATTCTCATTATTTCTAACATGCATGAAGGAATTTGAAAAATGCTTAAAGTTAGGGATTACCTCTCTTACCCTTGTAGCTTCCTCTTGATGTGAACTTTTCTTCTCTTTCTTCTCCCACTCCCTCAAATGCTTCAATTTCTTGAATTCTCCTTCCCTTGAATATTTGGTGTGGTAGTGTCCTAGCTTACTACACATGAAACACCTAATGTGCTTCTTCTCCTTATTTTCCCTACAACCCATGTTAGATTTTAAATAAATTGACTTGGGTTTAAGGGTTTACCTCCTTTTTACCTAATAGACACTTGTCCTTGTAGTGTCCCTTCTTGTTGCATCCAAAGCAAATAATGTGATCTTTTGACTTTGCTTTGGTGGAGGTGGATGCTTCTTCTTGCTCCGGTATCGAGAACGATCTCTCCTCCCCCTCAATCCTTGAAGTGGAGACTTCTTTTTCTCCCTTTGATGAAGTGGATGGTTCTTCACTTTCTTGTGTCACTTCACTTGAGGAGATGGATGAATCTTTTTCAACTTTCTCCTCCTCTTCGGATGTTGAGCTCATTTCCTTGGACTGTTCCGCTACTTGAGCTTGTGTAAAGTTTTCATGAAGCGCTAGCATCTTGCTCCATAATTCATGTGCATTTTTATATTCACCTACACCACTAATTATATCATTAAACAAAATATTAAGTAATATTGAAATTACCTTTTTGTTTGCCTTTGATTGAGTTTGTTGCTCCTTGGTCCAATATCTTGGTCGGAGTTTTTTCCCGTGCTTATCTTTTAAAACTTCAAATGACTCTTCTAGCGCGATTATGAAATTCCAATCCATACCGAACCATGTCTTTGTCTGCATCCTCCAATACTCGAAACTCTCGTGGTCGTAGGGATGTAGAACATTGATATCGTCCCCTAATCTTTTTTCAATCGCCATTTCCTCTAGCTTTTTGCTCTCTCGGTGGTTAGTCCGTAGATGAGCGAACCTTGCTCTGATACCCCTTGTTGGGACCTTGTCATATGGCTAGAGGGGGTGAATAGCTGATCACCCACTTCGATCGCGATTTCTTTCTACAATGTTAGCATGCGCAAGCGGAAATACTAATAAACAAACAAACAAACGCTAACACAAACCGTTTACGTGGTTCGGAGATAAGGCTCATACTCCACGGCTGTCCGTAAGGTGGACGATCCCGATTCGTCGGTGGATGAGTCCCCGGAAGACCTCCGGCTAGCTCTTGTCGCTCCTTGTGGGTGGAGAAACCTCGCCACAAACCCTCGACAATTCCTGAGCGCTAGGAGACTACTAATAAGCTCTAACCAAGCTTATTTCGTCAACTCTTTCCTAGCCAAACCGAGCTCTCTTAAATAGAGCTCATAGCTGAAAAGAGTTGTTACCAGTCGACTGGTCTACTTGGTATTCGAACGTTACAGCTGAACGTTCGAATACCAGTCGACTGCCCCTAAGATTAGTCGACTGATCTTTTTGTGCACCTCATCAGTCGACTGATCCAAGCATCAGTCGACTGGTCTACCCCTAAACCTAGGGTTTTCCTTTCCGAGTACAATTCTCTCAGCACTCGAATCCTCACGACTCGGTTGTCCCTTCATCCAATAGCCTCAACCTGTTGCCTTCAAGCCTTCTTCGACTTTGACTCTCGTTCCTCGGATGCATGCAAGCCCACGACTCGTCTCCCCATGTCATCGTTCGCATATGTCTCGAAGTGCGCTTCCCTCGGCTCATCGTTCCTGCTTCCAGCAGCCTCGACTCGTTGCATTTAAGTCTTCTTCGACTTCGGCTCTCGTCTCTCGGATGCATGCAAGCCCACGGCTCGTCTCCCCACGTCATCCTTCGCGTATGCCTTGAAGTGCGCTTCCCTCGGCTCATCGTTCCTGCTTTGTCCACGGTCCTTCCGATGCATACAAGCCCATGGCTAGTTTCCTCACACCATCCTTCACCGGACCTGAAGCCGTTCAGCTAAGTCCATGTGTATCCTGCAAACCTGCACATTCAAATACACATATCAAACAAAATGGTGAACCTAACTTAAACTCTTTGTCCAAACATCAAAACACATGATTACTCCGACCCATAAATTATCTTAACATATTTATTTAATTTTGATGGTGAAAAATATTTTATTCATTTATGATTGTGTTACAGTAACATATGCTCAATTACTTTTATACTATAAATAATGATAGAGTAATATAATACAAACGACTTCGATAAATTTAAATAATGATAAAGTTAAAATAAATATTTACTCCACCACACTAAAAAAAAAACATGTGAATAATTTGCTTTATAACCTGTAAAGCTATGTATGACCAATTATTTTGGTATTTTTATGAAATCGGTAAAATAAAAGAGTCTTTTTAATTCATAAACGGTTAAATTTCGA
Organism: Boesenbergia rotunda; assembly: GCA_024364735.1. Classification (NCBI taxonomy): domain Eukaryota; kingdom Viridiplantae; phylum Streptophyta; class Magnoliopsida; order Zingiberales; family Zingiberaceae; genus Boesenbergia; species Boesenbergia rotunda. The sequence goes on from JAGFNQ010004959.1 coordinate 52,324, forward strand.
ATCCATCTAGATTAAACAAAGATTTTGGCGTTTTGTGATAAAGTAATAATTTGACTTATTATTTTATGTTTTTATATTTTGATAATTAATTATTTATTATGAATATCTAAAATTAACATATTAGATAATTTATTATTTATTAGTTTGTTGAATATCTAAAATTTATTATCTAAATTCACAGAGTGAAAACGATCCGATGCGAGGATCTATTGATTCATAGACGATAGATCAGTATTACTAATGAATATTGAAGGGGTTGAAGGCTATATAAATTAAAAGAAAGCAAAGTACACATTCGAAAGTTGGCAAAATATAGATTGGTTAAATTAAATCCTCTTAAGTCTTCCTCTCTTACTCTTCTCGTAGTTCATGTTGATAAATATTTTTCTATCTCCAAAGGTTATCCACAAAGAAAGGTAGTTGAATAAAAAAGATGGAATTGTCACCTTAGCAACCCCTGATCCTTAAGATAGTGGAGTAGGAACGAGGTTTTCAAACCACATCATTTGATTTTATTAGAGATTGTGGTATGCATTATTTTATTATTTATTTTTATTCTGTTGCTAATAAAAATATTCATCTCTCCTCTCCTGTCACACCGGTCTCGACAATTTTACGGTTGAGTTTAATTAATATAAGATAACATTTCGAATCATGTAAAAGTTTAGTATCTCATAAATATATCTCTCATTTAAAATAAAAATTTTCATAAATATATTTTATATCTTTAAAAAAATAAATTTACTATCTAACGAGCCACTTAAAATCGGTCTCATAAGTATGATAAAAAAAGATTAATATAGGTGGAAAAAAGACGATTTACTCGTTGATAGTACTTCGTCAATTCGTCTCAAATTAATATGGAATAGATAAATCAAGAATAATAGTCATGTTATGATTAGCATATGAAAAAGATAAATATTAGTTTTTGTTAATTTTAATTATTAAATTTTAAGATAACAATATTCGTGTGTTTTAATCATGAATAGGTACATAAATAGGAAAGCGAAATGGATGATACATCATGAATTCCGTATCTTATACGTCTTGTATCTTCAATTGATTATACAACGTGGCGAATACGTGTCATTGACTTAATTATGGAACATCTTCCGCGCTAACCATGTGCCAAAATCACTCAATTCCTAGCTCATATTAATTGCAACGTTTCTATTTGACAATAATTAGAATGGAGACGTGTTTCTGTGAAAAAACTTTAGAGTACCGATTTAATTATTATTTATTTGGGTAATAATCATCGGTACTTGACTACGTCTGAACGCTCACTAACTTGTCAGTATATCATTCTAATCACATTAATTAGCATCTCCAAAATAGGATGATCGACTTATTCATTCTCAAGTAAGGAAGATTCAATTACTCGGCCTAGCTAAATTAAAATATATGGACCAGATAATAAATGAATCTGGGATGATCGACTTAGTCCTGTGAAAATTTTCTATCGATCATCAAAGATTACTGGACCTAGCTAGAGACTTGTTAACTAGAGAATTAGACGTGTTTGAGGCATTCTCGTGCAGATTCTATATATGATTTCGGACAGGTACGCCTGCAACTATTATAAGAAAATTGATAGCTAGCTAGAGAGCAACGTGAAACATCAATGTTTGGTGGTCGATCGAAAAAGTTTGAGTGGCCGCCTTGCTATGCATGTCATTTTCTTTCCTTTTGACTTCTCCCCTTTGATAATCAATGTTTAATTTGGAATTTGGCCCGTAAAGGGGGTAACTATTTTAATAAATACTTTTCCAAAAATTAAAATTTAAATGTTTTATAAAGTGAAAATTTTGTTATTATTTTTTATCTTTCGTGAATTTAAAATTAAAAAATAGATAATAATAAACATCTATTATAATTTATCAAAGTAAAGGAAAATAAATAAATTAGGAATTTTGACAAATTGCGAGATTGGACTAGCTATTTAGGAATCTGTCTATTTTTTTAATAATGTTTTCTAAGGTTATTTTTCCATTATTTCTTATTGAATTTTATTTTCATCTTATGATAATTTTGATAAATTGTAGTTTTTATATTCTAATTAGATGCGAACGAATTGTCGTGTTCTAATTTGCTTGGTTATTTTCTCACACGTATTCAAGGCGTCTTTTTTTAATCAGTTAATAATTGAATTAACGGAATACTTTAAAGGAAAAATTGTCCTAAAATTTCTGTATATAAATTCAACTTTCTCCTTAGTTTTTGCATAAAAAAAATTTATTTCAACTCCGTATATACAATGTTTTATCTGCTTCAACTATAGATTTACCTAATTACCCTCAGATTTTTTTAGGTACAAACAGTCCAAAATAAGATATAATTCCTCCTAAATTCAGCATCATTTAACTAGAATATAGTATATTTTCTATTAAATTGAGTACAACCCAATTGATTCATCCTAAACTAATTAATTGGTATGAATCTAATCAATTGATCAAACCGAAAAAAAGTTATATTCAATTTGATAAAAAATATACTAAATTCTAATTTAAATGTGTTGAATTTAAGAAAAATTATACTTACTTTTGAACTTTTTATACCTATAAAAAATAAGGATGATATTTTCTCATGACAAATACAACTAATCGATTATCGATCAATTTCTAATCAATCGGAGCTCTTCATATAAGCAGCTCTGATCGATTCTCGATCAACTAGGTTTGAAAAAGAATCGATTCTCAATCAACTGGGTTTGAAAAAGAATCATACTTAATTTAATAGAAAATATACTAGATTCTAGTTAAATGATACTGAATTTAGAAGGAATGATACCTCATTTTGGACATTTTATACTTAAAAATAATTAGGGCAATTAAGTAAATCGGTATGTATTTGGGAGTTGAAGCAAACAAAACTTTGAATGCATGAAGTAGAAATAAATTATTTCTGACATGAGAACTAATAGCAAAATTTAAGATTCAAATGAGGATTTAAAGACAATTTCAAAATTGAATAAATCAATTTTTTTATTTAAATAATCTAATCGAATTTTCGTTAAAAAATCAAACACTTAAGATTAACTGTTTATATATTGAGTCATATAGATGAGTACGAGATGTTAAGACTTACTCCTAGTTTCAGATGTAAACCATAGTGCATTGAAATGAACCAAAAAGTATAAATCAAATTTATCACTATAATGACTAAGTCTTACATGCAATCAATTTATGATTAATTAAGTCTTAAAAGGATTAGATATGTGATTAAGGTCAATAATTTAGATGAATTATTATTTAAAATAAATAATATTTTAAAATTTTCCCATTTTCACTTTAAAAATTATTTCAAAATATCTTTGAAAATTAACTTTAAAATATTTCTAGAAAATATTTTTGGCATGCATTTATCAAAAGGTATGATGCTATGATCCCTATTTTGATTTGTATCAAAGAGGAGAGATGGATTTAAAGTATTAGTTAATTGAAAGTTAAGATTTTTAACTTAAAACTGAAGTTTGCTAGAGTTAAACTGAAACTTGTTAAACTAAAACTTAAGTTTGTTAGAGTTTTAACTTAAACTTAAGTTTGTTAAACTTTAGAGTTTTGATTTGAGTTTGCAAAACTCAATGATACCTTAACAAGTTTTGAGGGAAAGTATTTTTCTCAAATGCACGGTAAACTACTTTGTTAAATATCAAAAAAATGAGAGATCGTCGATGCAGGTAGTACAAGATAATCGAACTCATATTTTGATGTGTGACAAATGATTTAAAGTTAGTTATTATGGATCTAATGTTGGTGTTAAGTGACCAAGTTACTTAATAAACAAAATCCTAATGGATCAAGAAGATCGAACACTAGACAGCTGTTCCGGAAGCGAATGACGAGGATAACGAGTCACCAAAGCGCAGTCCACGACAACGATGACGGGGAGAGGATGTCCATGCCCTACGAGATTAACACGAGCGTTAAAGGGGATGCACCGAAAAATTTTTCGACGGAGTCCTCTCCAATGTTCAAGTCAGAACTCTTTCTTTTTCGGAGGACAGTGAGGAATCAAATTGCTATAATTCTGGAAAGCTTACTCCTTTTTACCTGGGTTCTGAGGCATCTTATATACCTGATGTCTTTATCACATATGCCCCTACGTTCTCCTCCACGTTCCTTAATCATCGGTTACTTAATAGATATTCTCTTTTGATAATGACCACTGCGATTATTAAGGCCTTAATTATCGTGCGTTGCGAACAATAATTACCTGATGACTTTTCTATTATGGAAAGAGGAACGGATACTTGAAGTCTGACTTTCTTATCCCCACCCTCCACCCTATCACACTTTTCGATCGTTCAATCAAGACTTTCGCTTGCCTATCCTTAAGTCAACCTTGACTCGTAGGACTTCCACTTACTTAGCCTTAAGTCAACCTTGATAACTCACTAGTAACCTTAACTCACTAGGATTCAATTTGCATAGCCTCAAGTCAACTTTAATCCATTAGAACTTTGTTATGCGTAGATGTTACTCCTCTAGGACTTAAGCAAACTCATACAGAATGTAAGGAATACAGTAGCAATCCTACTGTCTCCTAAATGAATGCAAGTACAATAATAAATGTACACCGACAATGAAGATATGAACTAAAGCGTAGACGTGGTGAGCTTTCTTGACGTCGTAGTAGCGAGGCTTGCACGTTTAGTAGACTCAAGAACAGAATGAGGCAAGAGGGAAAGTTATATTCAGCTTTGATCCCGAGGTCATATTATATAGGCCGCATTCAGTTTTCTGAAAAACTATTCAGTTGGCAGATCCAATCGGTCGACTGATCCTCCTATCAGTTGACGGAACCCTGCACCTTCCTTGTATTTGCTGCTCAGCCGACACTACAATAAATGTGTTCGGTCGACGAATCCTCATGACGGAATATGCTTCCTTCTTCTTAGCCCGCGCCTACCAAATATGGATCAGTCAACTGATCCTGAAGATCAATCAACAGATAACTTTGAATTTCTTCATGATAGCGCTACTCTTTCTGGATCAGTCAACCGAACCTCCAATCAACTTAGTTTGACTGATTTACATCAAAGAGTTAGTACAATGCAAATAGTATATAAATTAATTCTGTAAAACAAAGTTAGTACAAACATATGTATGATGAGTAAAGACATTAGAACCTGTCTTGATTTAAACTTAGAAACCTCCATTGGCTTCTCTAGTTAGATTAGCACCTATGGCTTATCCCAACGGGACACAACCTCACTGTACTCTTCTCTAAGAATTTACCTTTACTCACTACTAAATATTGGATCCTCCAGACTTGTTTGGACTTCTCTACTCCATGTCTTATCTCTTATTCCACCAAGACTTTTCCTGCAATACTATATTAGCATAACAACAATAATAGTAATGCAAAATAGGGTTGTAAATTTACACTTAGATTTACCAAAATTCGTTTGTTCGGTCAATCGCTCCTTCCGATCAAACTTGCTTGGATTTCACTTCTCCAAGACTTCTTATTATCTAGGGTTACCTCCCGCTAGTGTCTAGCTTCACTTACCAGGATTTTCACCACCTAGGGTTACCTCCCCCCAAGGCCTAGCTTCACTTATCAGAACTTTCATCACCTAGAGTTACCTTTCCCAGGACCTAGCTTCACTCACCAAGATTTTCACCATCTAGCTTCACTCACTAGGACTTTGCTTGAAATTCACTCTTTCAAGACCTAAAGTTACTTCCCCTAGGATTTTCCTTTGCCAAGCATCATGTCACCTTGACCTGCTTGGACTTGCTAGTCACTTGATAGAGTACTCACTCGACTAGGTCAACTTTGACTAAGTTCCATTAAATATATTATCAAATAAACATCAAAACCCTAAAAGTTGATTGTATTAATACAAACATCCCGTCTACCTAGACATGTCTAGACTTTATTAATTACTATTGAACATTTAGTTTACCTTGACTGATGTAGACTTTCACTATTAAACATTTTTTTCTTATCTTTGGCAATCGCTCACCCCTATCATCATTGGTAACATGGGGGTATCAGGGTACCCGGTGTGGCTATGAATCTGATTTGCCAGATTTACACTCTGTCAATACTCGATTAACATCTGTCCATCTCGTAGGAACCTGTTTATCTTATCTTGCATAACTTCTACTATCAATTCCCCATTAGTTTTTCAATCGCTAGCTTGTTGTTGGATTTTCTGTTGCATGCTGCCTATTAAATTTTTACTAATGCCAACTCTCTATTGGACTTTCTATTTCTCAACACATGTGAAGTTTTTCTTTGTTAATTATCTGATCAACCTCAACTACTTCATCCAATATCCAATATTGTGACAACCTCGGCTATTTTACATGCCAACCTAATTTAAACTCACTTCGATTATATTTTCCACAATGTAATTGCACCAACATATATCAAAATACAACAATCATCAATCCTTGGTTTAGTAAAACAAATCTGAAACATAATTGCACCACCATTATTACTAAACTCATGCTAGACCTTAAATATAATTGAAATTTAATCTTAGTTGTCAATAATTGTGTTTTTGCTAACTTATTATTAGCCGTTCATGTTAAATCTTAAGTGAATTGAAAATTACATATTAGCATCCGACCTATTATACGTCATCATTAAAAATTAGCATAAAAAAATAAAGACAACCAAATCGATTGCTAATCTGTGGATAGATTAGCTATTGAAATTTAATTTGAGCTGTCAATACTTACATATTTGTCAACCAACTATTAACCGTTCATATTAAATCTTAAGTGAATTGAGCCAGTAAATTGATTTGAGTTCAACCTTGCAATCAACATTGTCTAATTTAATACAATTGTTGCCTATTATCTTCACATACCAAACTCAATTTCTAAACTTTTAAATGTAACTAATCAAGACAATGAAAATTAGAAAGAAATTAAGGTAAGGTAGCTGTAAATTACCTTTAAATTTTCATTTGCATCTTAAACTCTGTTGTCAGTCCCCATATAAAAAAAATTATTTCCACTCCCTGCATGCAAAATTTTATTTGCTTCAACTCTCTAATGTATACCGATTTACTTAATTGCCCTCATTATTTTTAGTTATAAAATGTCCAAAATGATGTATAATTTCTCTTAAATTTAGTATCATTTAACTAAAATCTAGCATATTTTCTATTAAATTGAGTATGACTCTTTTTCAAACCCAATTGATCAATAATTGATCGGAGCTGCTGATTATTGATTGGAGCTACTCCAATCGATTGAGGAGCTCTGATTGATTAGAAATTGATCAATAATCGATCAGTTATATTTGTCGTGAGAAAACATTACTCTTATTTTTATAGGTACAAAAAAAAATCTAAAAATAAGTATAATTTTTCCTAAATTAAAAACATTCATATTAAAATTTAGTATATTTTCTATCAAATTGATCATAATTCTTTTTTTCGTTTGATCAATTGATTAGGAGTTCATATCAATCATTTGGATTATGATGAATCAATTGGGTTGTACTTAATTTGATAGAAAATATACTAGATTTTAGTTAAATGAGGTTGAAATTAGGAAGAATTATATTTTATTTTGGACTGTTTGTATTAAAAAATGAAAGATAATTGAGTAGATCAGTAGTTGAAGTAAATAAAATTTTATATATATAAAGAATTGAAATAAATTTTTTACTAATTTAAAAATTGAAGAAGAAGTTGGGTTCCTTGTTAGGAAGTTTAAGATAATTTTAAGGTGGCTATTCGATCACAACTCGTTGAAAAAAGAGAAAATGTCGTTTTGTGAAACGTAGCAGGTGTAAGCTTACGTGAATGATTATATTATAATATTGGTTTGAAAATCGTCTCGTCCCAATCAGGATTTCCAATAGTTAATTTGCAGGAAGACGTCACATCATCTTCCTCCTGAATTGAATGTCAGTTGATTTAGACACCGATCCCTTCACTTCTCCTTCTTTGTCTTTTCCTTCCATCTCTTGTCTATATGAATTAAATGTGATCAGACAAGTTTGCTGATCAACACATCCTTGAGAGGGAGAGAGACAGACAGAGAGAAGCGAGCATGAAGGTTAACAACATTGGCAGCCATGGAACTAGTGTTCGTAAGGTGGAGAGGAAGACAGTGGAGAAAAACAGGAGAACGCATATGAAGAAGTTGTGCTTCAAGCTTTCCTCCATCATCCCTAAAGAACACAGAAACATTCACAAGGTCATAATCTACATCTACACGCATTCATTTATATATCTCCTTTAATTTGTTGCATATATAATCTTCCATAGCTAGCGTATACAATTAATTAGCTCGGTAATTACATATATAAAAGCTTCCTGCAATCTTCTAGGATGTCTTGACGCAGCAAGACAACTTGGAAGATGCAACGTCTTATATCAAAATCCTTCGAGAAAGGATTGAAATTTTGAAGCAAAGAAGGCTGCACCAGGCGAGTAAAATGAGGGGCATCGGATTTGGGCTGCCAATTGTTGAAGTGAGATGCCACGATGTGAACTTGGAGGTACTGATCGTGATAAGCGGCGTGAGGGAAAGGTCTTTGTTCCACGAGGTGATCAGTGTTCTTGAGGAAGAAGGAGCTAAAGTTGTGAATGCTAACTTCTCGGTCGTGGGGGACAAGATCTTCCATATAATCCATTCACAGGTTGGTACAATTAGCTAGCTAGCCAGAGTAGTACTCTTGTAGTCTCTTTGCCAACACAGATATATGCATCCTAATTGGCTGCGAGTCTTGTTGTCCGCAGGCCGTCAGCTCCAGAATTGGGTTGGATGCTTCAAGGGTCACTCAGAGATTGAAGGAGTTGGTTAATAATTAGCTATATATTACGATCGAGTTCACGTATTCTGTCAAAATATTATTACGATCGAGTTTAGTAATTTTAGCCGATCTCTACTTTCTTCTTTCTGAGACACTACTTCTTGGATTCATCGTCAGGAAGAGTTACGCTTCAGGAAGCAACTTGCCAAGGAGGGCTTCTGCTGATAAAGACTATTCGTGTTTATAGCAAGCAGGAAAAGCCATCTGTGGAAATTGCAAAAAGATTAGTAGACAATGTTATTCTCCTGTAATATATTAGTAGCGATCTAATGTTCTTATAAGCATTGTCATCTTGATATATTCATGGGTTTTCATTTTGAGCATACTGTGTTGTAATACGTACTTGGGAGTTGACCTCAAAAGGGTTTTATACTGAAGGCTGAGGTGTATGCTAATACGAGGAATTAGGAAAGTGGCCATGTATATAAGGGGCAAAAGGCGGAACACTACGCCTCCGTCAGCCCGCCCCAGGATACGAAGGAGATAAATCACGATTACTGATAAGGCAAGAGGTTGGGGGAGGGAGAGAGAGAGATTTTTTTACACAGTGTGCAGAAATTTATGCCCCACCAATCTCGTGGCTCAAACCCAAGACCTTTAGTGACAATCTATCAATCTCTTATCATCTCAGCTATGCTCGTGGAGACAGTAATCATGTATATAGGAGAGCATATGTTAGAGAGAGAGAGAGAGAGTATGAAAATGAGTGATAAAAGGTGAAATGCTCGCCTCCAGCGCTCCTACCAATTCGTCTCAAGATCAACATGAAGGAGGTAAATCATGGCGACTGAGAAGGCAAGAGGTTGAGGAGTATGAAAATGAGAAAACACAAAAGTGAGAGAGATATCTATAGTCGACATACTATAGTATTTACAGATATATGAGGGGAGAAATTTTAAATTTTAAATTCTAAAGATTAAAGATGATCCTTCTTGTTCTCCTCCATGTCACTTCATGTACCATTGAGCCCTTACTAGCTATGAATTGAAAAGGTATAGATTGTGGAGGGCCCTGTGGTGATCATTGGCCATGCCTAATTATGGTTTAAAATTGCAAAGGCGGTTGTAAATAGGCCAAAAACATAATAAGGAGCTTGGCATAGGGAGTTTGGAGTGTAGAGCTTGGGAAGCTCGAAGTGCTCAAAGGGTCGGAAATTTCCCAGTGTTCGGAAGTGGGAGCTCAAGGATCACGAAGGCTAGAGCACAAGGAGCTAGCTTAGAGTTCAATAAGGGTAGAGCTTCGGGAGATCGTGGTTTTTGGAGGGTAGAGCTTAGGGAGCTAAGAATGGAGAGCTCAAGGAGCTAGCCTGATGACATCTACTTAGCTCCAAAAAGGTGCCAACATAGTAACCTAGTCTGAGGGGTCGACCATTATGCCTGAGGTTTTTAAACATGTAAGTGGTGTGTAGAGCTGTCAAACGGGCTAACCCGTGGCAGGGCGAGTCGGCCCATGGCAGGGCGAGTCGGCCCATGGCGGACCGACCATTTGGCGGGGCGGGGCGGGTCGACCCGTCATCTAGGCGGGTTGGAAAATCCCCAATCCAACTCAATCCAAGGCGGGTCGTGGGTTAGACGGGCCAACCCGCGGGCCCATCAAAATATTTTTTAAAAATTAAAAAAATCATATATTTAGATTTCATCAATCAAATATATTAAGAAATATATTTTTTAAATATAAATGGATACAAACGAGTACTCATGTGATGAAAAATATTATTTTTTATTTCAAAATAATAACAAAGAAAGATAATAAATTGTTATAAAACTTAACTAACATGTGATTCTCAACCCGCGGGCCAACCCAAGCCCGTCGCGGGTCAACCAGTGCGCGACACGGGCTTAGGCGGGTTGGCCCGCGGCGGGCTTCGATTGCTTAAATTCTAACCCAACCCGCTTAAATTGATTGGCGGGGCGGGCCAATCCGACAAGCCCAACTCAAATTGACAGCTCTAGTGGTGTGATGATTGATGTTGTCTCCAACAAACAAATGCATGATTAAACACAAAAATTAAACACATAGAGCGAATTTCTTTAAACATTATGATACTCATGCTTGTCATCGGACAAATGATTACAAACGAACTACCCTTCACCAGTGGCGTAGCCAGAAATTTTAATAAGAGGGGGCGAATTCAATAAATTAAAAAAAATAATACAATAAAAAAATGTATAATAAAAGTCATATATTAGCTCCATATGTTTTTAGGAGGAGGTGGTGGAGGAGGAGATGATTTGTTTGAAAGAGGTTCATCACGTATTTTTTTAAAATACCTCAACATTATTATTTCACCTGATTGATCATCAACATAATATTTTAGAAACATAATCTCTTAATTTAATCATTATCATTTTCCAACATAACATAATATTTTAGAAACATAATTTTCCAATAATTCATATTAAAAATAAATAACAAATGAAATTGATAAAACTAACTTGAGAGTGAATGATCCTTTATTTTTCACATATATTGATAGACATATTAAGTCAAATCAAACATCAAATTTGATTGTCAATAAAATTAATCATATTAATATAACAAATCAAATATCTGTAAACATTTGACATACTTGACTAGCAAATAAAATCATAAATATATATAAAATTAACACTATAAATTTTTTAAATACTTAAATCAGTAATGGAAAGAAATCCAGTAAGAAATTTTTACCTCAATAAAAATTGTTTGTTATGGAGCGCCGATGAAGCGATGCTGATAGCCTTAGTAGCAAACGACAACGGCGCTAGCAACGACGTACGGTGTGCGGTGTGCCACGACAACGATATGGATGACAACGAAAACACTGTGCGACTGAAGATTTTGAGGATAAAATTAGGATTAAAAAAATGGAAATTAGGGGAGGAAGAAGAATTTGAGATAAAGAAAAAAAGAAAAGGAATTAGAGGAGGAAAAAAGAAAAAGGAAGAGTGCAAAAAAAAAAAAGGTTCGGTGGGGAAGGGATGGGGAAGGGGGGAAAAATTTTGCAAGAAGGGAAAAAATCGTCTATGCGGAGGCGGCATGAAAAAACCTGTGAGAAAACAAAGACGTGAGAAACGACGTGAGTAAACAAAAAAAAATAAGAAAGAGGAAAGGTTTTCATTGATTTGTTTTTAAAAAGTCCAAACATTTTTAAATTTTATAACTAAATCCTTTTTTAATTATTTTCATAATATTAATTTTTTTTTCTCTCCAAAAGTCAGGGGGGCGGTCGCACCCCCTCGCCCCCATGTTGCTACGCCCCTGCCCTTCACGGTTTTCATAAACCAAATCCCTCTCCTCCTGTGAATGTTCTTCTCTTGTTGCAAAAAAAAAATAAATAAATAACCAAGCGCTCTTTTCTTTCTCTACTTGGACATATAAATAAATGAGAGTAAGTGAGCCGTTTTTGGTAATTAGAATATACCAAAACTACTTCAGCTGCTATCAACATCTCCAACTCGCCCAAGTCAAGTCATAAATATCAAATAAGAATTAGATTATAAAGTCTATATAAGAACATGTAATTCATACTTGAGGAAAAATAATTCATACGACAACAAACATATTGATGATTAAAATTAAGAAAGTTGTTACTCCTTACATACAAATTGGAGATATCAATATCTTACACTTATGTTAGATTAAATTATTTACATCAACATGAATATCTCTAACCCCTCACAATGACTATTATGTCAAGAGCATATTCAATATCTCCGATCATTATTATTATTCACAATTATATTTTTAGTACTAAACAAAAATATATAATTGATCAACCAATGAATAAAGGGGCGTTTGGTTCAAATTTGTTAATCGGAATGGTAATGGGATTCATTGAGGGGCCAATGGGAATGAGAATCATGATTCCATTGGTAGTGTTTGGTTCAAATCCTGAAATGAAAATTATTGTCATTGATGATGTTTGGTTTAGTTTAACTTTAGTAATGAAAATTCATAAAAATTTCAAAGTTATCTAAAATAATAGAATTATTACAAAATAGAGAAAGTGAAATAAAATGAGTTGAGAGATAAATTAGAAAAATATAGAGAGAAATTATGAGAAGTAAGGTAAAAAAAGAAATTAGAAGAAAAAAAGGAAAAAAAAATACAATAATAGAGAAAATAAAGATAAAAAGTAGAGAGAAAAAATAAGATAAGATAGATGTGATAAAAAAATAGAGAGAGAAATCATTAAAAAAAATATAGAGAGAAAAAATGATATAGAAAATGTAGAGAGAGAAAGTGATAGAAGATATAGAGAAAAGTAAAAAATACATATAGATAAATTATGATAAAAGGGGTAGAGAGAGAAAGTGATATTGAAAATATATAGAGAGAAAGTGTGATGAGAGAGTAGAGAGAGAAAGTGATATAGAAAATGTAGAAAGAGAAAGTGATATATGAAATATACAGAAAAAATGAAAAATAATGATAAATAAATTATGAAAAGAAAGGTAGAGAGAGAAAGTGATTAACAAAATATATAGAGAGAGAATGAGATGAGAAACATAGAGAGAGAAAGTGATGTAGAAAATATAGAAAGTGAAAGTGATATAGAAAATATAGAGAAAAAGTGATATAGAAAATATAAAAAAGTGAAAAATTAAGATAGATAAATTATAATAAGAGAGGTAGAGAGAGAAAGTAATATTGAAAATATATAAAGAGAAAATGAGATCAAAAAGATAGAGAGAGAAAATAATAGAAAATGTAGAGAGAGAAAAGAATAAATATGTAGAGAGAAATTTTAAAATGTAGAGAGAGAAAGTTAAATGAGATAATATTAAAAGAAATAGTAAAATGAAAAATATAAAATAAAAAAAGGTGTGTTTTGGATATATAAAAAGGAAGGAATGATTGAGGAATTTGATTGATGAGAGGGGAGTAGGGAATGATTCCCTTATTTTCATTCCCATTGACACTTACCAAACAGTATCAATGTGAATGATTACCATCCATTTTCATTCCCTAGTCCCTATTACCCTAAACCAAACGCCCCCTAAATGTCAAAAATATAAATCTATTTTACTTTTCCTTGTTAGCTAGACTCTATTCATTTTAATCGATCACCTTTTAGTCATGCTCTATAAACTGAATCAACTATTGTTATTAGGATATATACTAAAGTAACATGCATTAATAAAAATTTTAAGTAGACAACTAAAAAGTCATTGAGGGTAAAATCCTGATTATCTTATAATTTCAAAGGTCTTATATAATAAAGAAGCAGAGATCTATTCTTCTACTAACCTTATTATCTCTATAACACATGTGATATAAATCACATACTACAATATTATTCTCTTTATTAATATAGAACGTATATTTTCATAAATTTAACATTGTACAAATTTTGATTTAGATATATACAATGTCTAATCCTGAATTCAACTCATGAATTCTTATCTGGCTTTTAGTAAGTTTATTTCAATTATTATCAATTTACAAATGATCTCATCTTGATATTACTGTCAAATGACCCCAGCTTACAAGTACGTTTCCATTAACAGCTTCATTAACTGTCACATAAGCAATAGTCTTATCTCTATTTATACTTATAAATAGAGATAATTGTCCATATGAGAAGACTAATTTCAACCTATCAACATGCTGACTGAGAGCTTATCCATAATTCAATAATAACAAATATACTGAACATATCATGACATTTTACAATCAAACCTCTTACAATATCCTATTGTCTTTATAATATGTTACATCCTACGAAATCCCAGACTACACATGTACTTGAAATGACTTTTTAGTCAACAACTTAGTAAAATGATTGGCAAGCACAATACGTGTAGGGATATACTCAAAATTACCTTTTTCGAGCTGTTATCTTTTAGTTGATTCTTGAAGGTTTTAAGGGGAGTGCAACCAATAGCGACCAAAACAAAGATTCATTATTGTAAAGTATTTTATTGACATTGTTCTTACTCTACATGGTATATTTGTATTTATTTATGTTGCTTGTAAAATATATAATAGGGTTGTAACAGATTTCTCCACCTCCAAAAAGTTGTCCAACAAGAAGAAAGTATAGTTGTGATACTTTTAGGACTCTAGATCATGGAGTAGGAATTGGCACATAGAAATCAATTTGGTATACTTGTGTTGTCTATGTCTATTTTGTTTATTTTTCTCTATGTATATGAGCAAATGATCAAAGAATAAATAATCGGATTTCATTGTTATTCATCCCTCTCTAGCGATGCCAATGATCTTAACAAGAAAGAATATGAAAGAATGAGATTATAACTATATGAATTTGATTGATAAACTTCGCATATTCAACTAAGTTTAAAATAGATAATTACCGAAGTATAGGAGCATGAGGTTAAAAGGTAGATTTATTACTTCACCATAAAAGTATCGAAGTCTTTGTCCGGTCTAAACCGGTTCAAAATTAGAATGATTTTGAAGTAAAAAAAATATTTTACTTCAATAGTTCCGTAAAAATATCGAAATAGTTGATCATAAATGACCTCACATGTTATATTAATTGACGAAGTAAATTATTTATACGACTTCATAATTTTTGTATTGTGTTAGAATAAATATTTTCTTTAATTGCATTACTATTTAAATTTGTCAAAGTCTTTTATATTATATTACTTCAATATTTATTTGTTTTGTAAAAGTAATTGATCATATTTTACTATAACACAATTTAATTGAACAAAATATTTTTTACCATCAAAATTGAACAAATATATCACAAATATCCACCCAAGATAATCAAAAAATATATTCACAAAGAATATATTTGATCAACTTCACACAAAAGGGTATCAATAAATCTTTAAATATAATCCAAAATTTTATATCACACGTACACGATCCTTTAGGCATCACATAGGAGAAACGAATTCACTTTATTCACTTCTTATTTCACTAAGATTGATTGTAATATTAATTTTTAATTGATGCAACTAAAATATTAACAGAAGTTTGAGAGACAATGATAACATTATAAAAAATAACATCAGTCATGTATGCTCTTTACCACCTTGTTGGAGCTCATAGACAGTGATATAACCACTTCCATTCTTGTCAAAGTATGAAAATGTTGCCATTAAATGTTCTTCACGTTCCAGCTTGCTCAGATCCAGCTTGTTCAGATATGGTATTGCTGCAGCAATAAATTCTCCATAATCAATGGTACTACTGTATCAATATCAGCCTACACTCAATTGCAAAATGTAAAACAGTAAAAATTAATAAAGTAAGAAGTCAACCTTTGCCATATACTCAGATTTCAGAGGGGGCAGAAACTATATTTCATGGGAAAAAAATACCATTAAATCATTTTTGTTCAGTTGCATTACTATTTCTCATATCGGAGCAAAAGTAAACACTTTTGGAAACCATTCCCCAAGTTGTACTACATTAACGTTAAAAAGGGAACAGGTTTAACATAGAAAGTCCTGAAGGTAAGATACTTGTCCTAAGTGTGAGACCCATAAATAGTCTCCATCAACAGCAACATATACCTAATAATTTCTGCATATTTAGTCAATCATTTCACTATTCTGGTGTAAGTGAAACAGAAAAACAATAGATAAACAAATCTAACAAACCTAGTTTTAAACATTAGTTCCTGCATCTTCCAAACAGAAAAGGTTTTGGAGTAGAGAAATCAAATCAAAGTGAGACGAAGTTTTAGAAAATTCTATGCATGGAATGTTCTTAGTTGAAAGCTAAATTTCGATTCATTTACTCAGAAGTTTAGTGGGCACTAGGAAGAAGAAAATCAACATTATACTTCCCAGAAGCTTCATTTCTATTACACCAATATACACTACCAGAATATTCAAATACAGAAAGTCAAAGAGAAATGTGTAGTGTTTTGTCTCCAGATCATTCTGTTCCATGTAACTTCCAAGTTACACAGAAGAAGCAACTTTGTCTGATATGAGGGTTCATAGATTCTCTGATTAATGACAATGTATTTTTCAAGAGCTAACTGAGGAAAGTATATGGAATCACTTAGATCAAGTTGCTGCCAATACTTTTTATAATAGGTAAGATTCCTTAAATTTGCACTCACCCTCTCAAGGCCATCTTATTTAATTTGTTCATTGAAGATAATTGTTTGAGACAGGAGAGGACTGTTGGCCCTCTAAAGATGCTGCCCTAATTTCCTATGTGTTAAATAAACAATTCATAATTAATATGTTAAAATAATTATATGCCACTATCATCAAATTTGCTAAGAAAGAAAGAAGGCAGATATGGCTATTCTGATTTACAGTTGGATACTTGCAGTCTGATATGAGTGAGCTGCTCGACCGAATTGTTGAACATTCAGAAAGCCAAGATAAGTACTCGGGTTACGGAGCTTTCTAGAGGCTGTGACAGGTGCTCGAACTGTAGAGCTCTTTGGAGACTAGGACGAGTACTCGAGTTGCCCTCCAGAGGCTGAGACGAGTGCTTAGGTTGGCGAGGCATTTAGATCCTACAGTACATTTACTGAATGTATAGAAAAATTTTAGAAATTATCAAAATCGTATATGTAAATTTTAAAAAGGGCCCAATCATATATTTATTTTCTAAAATATCTTCAATCAGTAGACCGGTAAAAAAATCAGTCGGACTGATTGCTTTATTAGTCGAATCGATTCCTTGTTGTTTCAAATTTGAGATAAATCAATCAAACAATTGATTTAGGTTTTTTTTTATTTTTTTTATCCAAATCGATTTTATATATTCAACTAATTCTCTTGATTATATCTAAGTCCTCAAACATCAATTTGACCAAATTTATTAAGAGCAATAAATTTTTGAACATGAATATGTTCGAAAAATCTAAGGTTGTATTTGGTACGCTTATTTTTCATTCTCATTTTCTGTAGAAAATGTGATTTTTTAGAAAACGTATTTGGTTTGTATTTTGTAGGCTTGTTTTCCTGAAAAAGATATAGCGTTTTCTGGAAATTAGAGAATGAAATAAAGTCATTCTTCAAAAAATGAAAAATATATGATTTTCTGAAAAATAAAAATAGAAAATGGTGCAAACCAAACCCTCCCTAATTTATTTTATAAAATGTCATTATTCTCAATATATTTAATGAAATTGATATTTGAAAATATGAATATTTTTAAAAGTTTTATTATTTTCGGCAATTTAACAAAAGATATACATAGGTTTCTGAATTAATCAAAAGATATATCCTACTTTATTATTTATTAAAAGACACTCAATTTTATATTCTTCTTATTTTATCCTTATGTCACATTTAACTTTTTCTATTTTTTATTCTCTTCTTTTTTTTTCTCTTTCTATCTCTTTCTCTTTTATCTCTTTTTACACATTCATTCATAAATATTCAAGGGTCTAATATGGAATTATATCAAGCACACGTTAGGCCTGATATGAATCATTGCAGACCCAATATGAGATTTTTTTTTATTCTTCCTTATTACATTTTAATAGCTCGGAAAAGTCGAAATAAATAATGAATAACATATATGAACTCCTTGTAATCTTAGAAATCCACGGAAATTGAAATTAGTGCAATCAGATTCTCTAGACCAAAATCCATTGATTTGACCAAGAGACCTCCTATTGTACTAATTTCAATTATTATGAATTTTTAAGATTATAAAAAATTTAAATATATTATCTATTATTTATTTTAACTTTACTAAATTGATATATAATAAAGAAGAATCAATAAAAAAAATTTCATATCTGAATTTGATATGGAATGCTCAGATATCATATTTTTACATATAATTAAGAAACGTTTTTTTAGAAATTGATTACTCGATGTTTTGCTACCAAATTTCGGGACACTTATTTTTTTTAAAATAAAGCAGCCCTATCCAATTTACACCTTTACCCTTCCTCCCGTCAGGCGTGGAACCCCGTCGTTTTCGCCTTAAACCCCTTCCCCATCTCCAATTAACCATCTCCTCCCACTCTGCACTTTCTCTCCTTTTCTTTCTTTTCGACATTTCGATCTCCCACTAATGGAAACCCTATCTGCCGACGATCCTATCGCCGGAGAGTCTCCACCTATACCACCAGCCCAACTCACAGACTCTGGCCGACCAACTCAGTCTCAATCCGATCCGCCACCCTCCGATTGTAGGACATCTCTCGAGGGGGATGGACATGGCGACTCCTCCGAGGTACTATATCCAACCCCGGTAGACATTCCCGGATCCGAATCTAAACCCGAGGTGGATGTACATTCCGTCGACCAAGTTACAGTACTAGGGTTTGCTGCAGCCGGATCGCCCGGTGCTTCCCCTTTCTCCATCGGCGATTTAGTGTGGGTGAAGACCAGGAATCATCCCTGGTGGCCAGCGCTGGTTTTCGATCCCTCTGATGCTCCTGAAGTCGCCACGAAAGCTCACAGGAGTGGTGGTTCGGCCATCCTCGTCCTCTTCTTTGGTAGCGACACCTTTTCCTGGTGCGAACCGGCTCACCTTAAGCCATTTTCTCATGATTTCCATCGCATGCTTAAGCAGAGCAAGTCTGGTAGCTTCGTAGGATCCGTTGTGGTTGCCTTGGATGAGATTGGGCGGCGCCTTCAGTCAGAGCTTACTTGCCTTTGTATTCCGCAGGAGAACCTAGCCAAGTATGCTGCAAGCCCACTCAGTGGACTTCCTGTCACAAATCTCCGCCCGTCGGAGTTCCTTGAGCATCTTTGTAAGGTGGCTTGTGATGTTACAGCGGTTGATGTGCTCCAAGTTCTAGCTCTTAAGAGTTGGGTGATTGCTTTTGGAAAGGGGTGGAGTGATTGTTCACCTGGGTACCATCATCGTCGCACAATAATGGAGTTGGTGGACAAGATCGACCTAGATGTGCCACCTGGGGACTTGGGTGATGGAAATGAAGAGGGAGACGATGAGTGTTGGATCACTGGAACTGGTATTCAAAAAAATACTAAGAAATCTGAGGAAAATTCACATAAGAGCCAGAAGAGAAGGAGCATAGCAGCGCTCATTGCTGGAATGGATTTCGATACTGTTGAAGTTAGTGATGATGATGAGATTAAGGTAAAGAAGAAGGCAAAGAAAATAAAGAACCCAATGAAGCTTGAGAATGATAAAATTGATGTTGATGAGTGTCTTGTTGAAGCCAATGAAGAAACCTTCTCAAATAGACGGGAGAGAAAAAAGAGCAAGTACCTTTCACCTCCTTACACTTGTTTGGCTTCACACACCAAGTCTTTGGACTCACCAGCTGCTGGGATGAAACCACAAAGGAAGGCTGTTGATATCTCCACCACTAGACACTCTGCAACCTTGTCGTTTTGTAACGATGGGCAGGAAGAGGATACTGGTAAGCCTGATCTCAGTATGGAGGACATATTAATTAAAGACATATTCTCAGAGTTCCTCTCTACGGTGATCAATCCACTACATTTTAAGAAGAAACCATCAGCTGAGATGATGATCAAAAGCTTCTTCATGAAATTCAGAAGTTTGATGTATTCCAGTGGATCTGGCTTCCTAAATTACCAGAAGCATCAGAGTGAATCATGTGATGATGATATTGGATCTCCCAAACAGGCCATTGTCAATGATTGCTCTGCAGTTGGAAAACTTGCAGGGAAACAGAAGAAGGGGAAGGATGCTGCTAAATTAGAGATAGAAACTGGTTCGAGTCCAAAGCAGGCGACTTTCAATGATAACTCTGAAGCTCAAAAGTCCAAAGGGAAACAAAAAAAGAGAAAGGATGTGCCTATATCAGTGGCAGAAACAGGTTCAAGTGCAAAACATGAAACTATCAATGATATCTCTGAAGCCCACAAGTCCACTGGTAAACAGAAAAAGAGAAAGGATGCTGTTAATTCTGAGATAGAACTAGATTCTAGTTCAAAACAGGCTACTGTCAATGATAGCACTGAAGCCCAAAATACTACAGGAAAAAAGAAAGAGAGAAAAGAGGCACAGGCTGGTTTAAGTTCAAATGAGGTAACTTTCAATGATAGCTCTGAAGTGCTGAAATCTGCGGTTAAATCGAAAAAGAGAAAGAATGCTAGTCCAGAGGTCGGGATAGGTTTAAGCCCTGATTCAATTAGTCATTCCCAACTTGGCAAAGCTGGGTTGAATGAAAGGATGAAAATGGATGAAACTAACATTCTAGTGTCTGCCAATGTGGATACTCAAGTTATAAATGTTATAGAAGATGTGCATGAAAACATAAATAGCAAAGATGGAGCTACTGGAGAGAGTTTGGTTCTGTTCCCTAATAATGTTGATTCTTTGCAACCAACTGATGGTAGAAAAAGGATGAACAAAGGCAAGACGGTGCACAAAGGAAAAAAAACTGAAGAGTCTGCCCTTAATGTTTCAGAGGGTTGTCAAGAAAACAAATCTGGTAGGAAGAAGAAGAAGAGCAAACTTGCCAATCCTGTATCTGTAGTTCATTGGAGTAAGGACATCGCCCATGGCTTGGAGACAAACAATGCTGTGCAGCAGAGGAAGGATGGCGAATATTTTTGCAGTTACCCTGGAGCTCTTCTCTTAACTTTTTCCCCAGGAGTTTCTCTGCCCTCCCAAAATGAACTTATTTCCACATTCTGCAAGTATGGTGTTGTAATAGAATCAGAAACAGAGTTACTGAAAGAAACTAACAGTGCTCGAATTGTGTTTGCCAAAAGCACTGATGCAGAGAAAGCCTTCAATAGCTCAGACAAGAATGGTGTCTTTTCACCGCCTTGTACAAGTTATCGTCTTCATTATCTTCCTCCAATTGTATGTTCTCAGGCGATCCCTCCACCTCCAAATGCATGTTCTCCTCATCCGATCCCTCCACTTCCTTACATAAAAGATAGTCTAGAAAGGATGATATCTACACTGATTTGTTCATCAGAGAAGGAGACTGGGCCATCAGATATGATGAAGCCTGATGCAAGGGAAAATCTTGTAGGTGACATGGAGGGTCTCCTGAAGAAAGTTAAAACCTTGATAAATGGGGCTGCTTCTGGTACCTAACTTAACAAGTTTTTCTAACCTGTTTTAGCGTTAGCATCAGTAATTAATCAATGTCGTGTTTATCACCACCTGCTTTATTTTGGCTGTTGAAAGTTGACTTATCAAGTGTAAGTGGTGGATCTGTTGTATCACCTGCTTTGTTAGATTACTGATTGTAAGACTTATGATGTTAGTATGGTCTTTTTGTAGGCTGTTAAACATTTGCATGACAACTCTGTTCCAGCTTAGTCTAGATTGTGCACATCCCAATCCTTTTGCACAGTCAGCTGGAAACTGGACATGCGTCTGTGGCACTTATGTTAAGTAAGCTCTTTACATGTGGTTGTTTGACATTTTTGGTATGACAATCTTGGCTGGATACCAATAGATGCTAGATTCTGCTATGTTACACTTCATATGATCCGGATTAGTCTTTTAGACATTTTCTATATTTTAAATTTATTTTTTTCATTTTTTTTGAAGATAATGTTTATTTTAATATTAAATTATTCGTATTTAATTTGTCGTGGATTTTTTTTGTAATTATTATTTTAATTATATGTTATAGGACATGATCTCGTAATTTTTCTCTCTCTTATCAATACTCTATGTTCTTTTCCTTTCTCATTTTTGATTCTATACTGATCATTTATTTCTTCTCCCTTTTTAGTGATACTCTTGCTCTTCTGTTGATAATTTTTTTCCTCGCTCTTTCTTCTTCCACGTTTTTTCTTTTTCTTCCTCAATAAGAATATGAATTAGGGGATTTATTTTATTATACAACGAAAAGTAGAATGTTAGTTTTTTAAATATCAAACTACTATTATTTTCTTATTTTCCGGAAGTCTTTAAACATACTGTTGGCTTTTGATTGTGTTGTTTTTGAGTGCTCTTTTATAAATTTTCAATCTTGCCTGAGCAGTGTAATGTTATAAATTATGTATCTGTATCATATGGTCAATATTATTATCTCATTTAGCCTTATAACCAAATACAGACTTTTTATATGTCGATGCTAGTTGACCATGGATAACTTGATCTTATACATGACATTTTTTTTTGGACTGATTAGTACTTATTTTTATACTTTAGTTTTAAATGATCTATATATGAAAGAGAGCATTCATAATTTTATAGGGTGTATTCTATGAGGATTTTAGATATTTGAAGGTGTTATTGTATATTTATAGTAATTTATAGTTATTTTAATAAATCCAAACTGATTGGTCATTCATATGCTTAACTTAGCTAGTTTGACTTTCATTTCAGTTGACAATAAAGGTTCATAGCTAGGTAGGTGCTCATCTCTACAAGCCATAACCTCTAACTTGCCTCCGGAATTATGGTACAGTGGTAAGATGACTAATTGTTATCCTACACATCTATGATTCGATCCTCAGTTACGGCGTATTTGTAGAAATTTTTTTCTAAATGGGGTGCGAACCCTAAAACGTTAGGGCTTCTAGACCGTCCACCGTGAGCGTTTCTCGATTTATCCTGGTGATCGATGGAAAATTTTTTATGGGATCGAATGGATCAGTCACCTCAAATTCAACTGCTACTAGATCCAAAAGACATAACCATCTAACTTGCAAAATGAATCTCTTAATGGTACAGAGAATATTTGGAATTTTACTGCTTGAATTTCCTATGCTTAATTTACCTAAAAAGTTTAACGTTGATTGGAACCATTTAACGTTGATTGGAACCATTTGATCCTCTTGGTTGCTTCCTCCATTTCTACTGAAGAGATTGTAAATGAAATAAATATAAAAAAAATTTATGAAAAATATGTAATTAAAAGAAACAAAATGATTTGATGAGAAAAAACCAATGAGGTAAATTTTCACCCGAGAATTTTTTAATATTAAATATTAATTATTTTAATTATATTATTAATCAAGTTATTTTTCAGTGTGAATAATTTAAAAATTTAAAATATATGAAAATAATTTTAATTTATTTAAATTAAAATATACGAAGATAATTTTAATTTTTTTATAGACGTAGAAAAGTTAAAATAATATGATATTTAAAAAAATAAATCTTGAAAGTTTTTAACATTATCTGATATTGATAATTTTTTATTTTTAGAATTAATATTGAAGACATAATTAAAAACTAGACGTGAGATATTAAATTTTATAAAAAATTAATTTTTTAAATACATGGATAACTTATAAATACTATTGACCATACATAATATATACATAAGAAGTTTTTTAAAATTAAAATTAATAAAACCTTATTTATATTTAACAAATTTTCAAGAAATATTAAATAAATTAACAATTGATAGAAAAAAATTATTATCAAAATTGGATTATAAAATTTAATTAATAATTTTACATATACATCTAAATTATATATAAAAATTTAGTTTTAAAATTTATTTAAAAAAATTAAATCCACTGTCGTTGTCCATCCCAAATCTGAATGAAAAAAATGAAGATTTTTTTTAATTTTTTAAAAAATTATTAAAGGCCTAAAAGGTTGCAAGAGACGGCTCTGACCTAACCATTATTTGTGGTCAATCAAACCACTATTTTCAATCACAGAATGCTCAACACTGTTTGTGGTTGACCACATGAATCATTTGATTAATCAGAGTGAACAGATTTTATATAAATCATTCGCCAGAGGCCGATTAGAAACTCCATTTTTGTTAAAGGTGCTTTTTGTTACAATAGTGTATGGTTTTGAATTATTATTATTTAAAAAATAAAATGAACGACTGAATTTGTGCCCCCAAAAACCGCACAAATTCAGTCAACTGGACGGGGTGGATTTCACCACTGATTTGGTTCCCTCGAATGATTGGACGTCCAGGATTAGTCTAGAGTCTGGTCCCCAGTCACATATGTATCTCGATCACATTCGGGCTCTGTAAAACAAACTAATGGACGCCGACGACCTGAAACGGCTGCGCCCTCTCTGCCTCCTGTGCCGCGCCCAGCCCTTCCTTCGAGAGGCGAACTCAACGCTCTACTCTGATCTGCCGTCCTCCCACTCCCAATGAGAAAGTTCCAACCCTTCCTCGTCTTCTCCATCGTTCTCTGCTTTCAGTAAGCCTACTCAAACTTGAACTACGTCGAGAAACAAGTCGAGCGTAACTAGGTCAATTGTCAAAGTCTTTTCTTTTGCTGCATTGGATGAACTTAAAGTAATTTATGATGTGTTGAATTTGTGATTTCATAGAAATTTCAATTTTTTTTTTAATCTTGCTGTACATGGAATAAATAGTTTATTAGTACGATGGAGCTACTAGGAGTACTCTTTGTCGTCCATTGCGAGTATTGGTGGTGATGGAGAGGGTTCACTGGAAGAGATGCTATGGAGCTACTTGGAGTACTCTTAAGAATGCTTTACGGAGGGGTCTCCTATATCGTCACGCCAACTATCTAAGTGTTATAGAGTGCTGGTTGGGCTAGCTATCCTATAAATTGTAGATCAACATCAAAATATTATTTTCTTCTTGGAGTCAATCTAGTATCGTAGAAAACATAAAGTGATTCGTCTTGACCAGATCGAGTGTAGTGGTAGAGTAAGAGCTGATTCTTTCTACTTTTGAACTTATTCAGCTTAAATAGTTAATGACTAAGTTGAATAAGTTTCTAATGAGTAAATGAAACTATATAAGTTGGGATGCATATTGCCTTGTGATCCCGAGAGTAGGGCAGGGGGGCAGGAAGCTATGGTAGTCAAGGGACATAGATAGCTCGAAGCATAGGGTGAGTCTGGGTCCATAGGGATCTCAGCCTAGAAGTCTCAAGGGGGTCTCGGTTGGTGAGGTCTCAAAAAGTTTCACCCTTGAGGGATCTCAACCGGCATTACGATGATACATGTTGTTTATAGATGACATTGTTTTGGTCGATGAGTCACGTAAAAGAGTAAATGCTAAACATGAATCTTAGCGGGAGACATTAGAAGTGAAAGATTTTAGACTTAGTAAAGACAAAATACGAAATTTAAGTTTAATAGATGCATTAAGACAATTGTTAAGATAGGAAATGATAAGTTAGGTGTAATTGTAAGTTTTAAGTATCTAGGTTCATTTTTTAAAAGGATAGAGAGGTTGATATATATGTTTTACATAAGATACAAGTAGGATGGTTGAAATAGAGGAGAATGTTATGTGTTTTTTGATTGTAAGATACCTCTAAGGCTTAAATGAAAGTTTTACTAAACGACGATTAGACCTGTTATGTTATATGAAGTTGAATGTTGGGTTATGAAGTGAACACTCGAGAAAAAGATGAGAGTCGTAGAGATGAAGATGTGATGATTAAGAGATGAATTTAAGATGATATGAACATGCACTTAAAGGACTCCAATTAGGCGATATAAGAGTATGGCAAATACACATTAATTGAGGAATGGGGATATCAAAGAAGATTTGTTTAGTAACAATAAAACAGGATAAAATTCATTTAAATATAGATGATAATATAGTAGTGGATCGAACTCCATTGTGTAGGAGGATCCATATAGTCGACTTCACTTAGTAGGATAAAGGCTTTGTTGTTGATGATTAAGTATCATGTATTCACCTTTTTTAACATAAATACTTGCTAAATACTTACTGTAATATATTAAATTATATGTAGGTATAATTTTTTTTACTTAATTCATGCACAATGGTTCATTAATAAGAAATTAAGAAGTTGATTCACCCACCTTAAATACACACCAAACAAGGATCCAAAGGTTCGCAAAATAATATGCTTCCCCAAGTGAGTATCTATATAATCACAAAATCATTACTTGGTAAAATTCAAATATAGCTTACATGCGATAGAAATATTAGACTGTGAAATTCATCTATTCGTAATATTAGTGAATCTTGTCTAGCTCTAAGAGTAGATACCCTATCTTAATAAATAACTAAAATTAAGTCAGATTCTTACCTAGCAACTTTTTCAGTTGGCATGCAAAAATCGGAGCCCTAATGGTGTAAAACTCGTGGGGAAATGTAAGTTGACAAATATATTACGTGACCATTTAATAACACCTCCATATCCATCCTAGTCTCAAGCAAGGTTTGGATTGCTATTGCGATAGGCCATTGTGGGAAGAGAAAGTAGGAGAGATACTTGGATTTGCCAAGAAAAAGAGAATGTACCTAGTGAAATTGCATTTCAATGCTTATGTTAGACAAAGATTTGAGGTTAAAAAAGAGGGACAGATGTGGAGACTCATACACAACTCTATTAAATAAGGGGATATATGGGGTTGCTGAGCAAAGCCTGAGTGGGTGACCTACTTGACAAGTGAGGCTACATTTCAAATTGTATGCCAATTGTTGTCTTGGCGACCTTACTGTGCCTTAATGCAAGTTTCTATGGTTAGTGTATATTGGTCAGAGTCTTCATTTTAATGACACATGAGCATTCATTGGTGCAGGAGATTTATAAGTGATTTATTTTGTTATGTCTTTTGAAAGGGAGCATTGCGCAACGGTAAAGTTGCTGCCGTGGGACCTAGTGGTCACGAGTTTGGGCCGTGGAAATAACTTTTTGCAATGTAGGATTAGATTGCGTATAAAAGATCTAATGCGGTCCGAGCCTTCCCCGGGACCTTGCATTGGCGGGAGCTTTGTGCATTGGACTGCTCTTTTATTTTGTTGTCTTTTATGTCTGACAAGTGTGTAGTGACATCTGTTGAGGTTTGTTTGTGGAACAATGGCCGGAGTTGGCACTATGGTATATCTGAACTGGTCTGGGCATCACTTGAACTGTGGGTATTATCAATTGACTCTTCAATTAAGTTGAACAGATATATTTTCCATTGAAAAGAAAGTTTTTTTGCTCAGATTCATAGCCCCTTAATTTTCACTCTGAATATTGTTTTCAGATTTATCATTCAGAAGTCTAGCCCTCTATTGTGGAATATGCACATGTTGTATCCCTCTATTGTTTGTGGACATAGTTTTCATTTTTTATTTTTGTTGAAAACAGTCCGGAGCCCATTCAACTCCAAGATGACTTGCTAGCTGCTATTTGAAAGGAAACTTCATTTTAACATAATCACTTCCATAGTGCCTACAGTTGGGCATAGAAGACAGGGTGGTGGCTCCTCTATACTGAGTCATGGAGCACCCTGCATATTCCTAGTGTCATGTTTGGCACTGAGGTAGGAATTTTGACTCTAAACAAACAATCTGGATGCCCATACTTTATCAGTCTTAGAGGTAGGGATTGAAGATTTGATAGCGAACTAGTTCTCATGGTTACTTTCTAACTTAGAAAGGGATATATGTTTGGATGTTTGTCATTGTTTTAGGTTTTAAGCTTATTTATGCAGGGAGCTCTTCCATCAATAATTACTTATTTACTTATTTATGGTTTTTTTTCTTGTTTGGGATTTTGATGCCTCTTCTACGTCAATGTATTGTTACATCTAAAATCTTCCATCTTTTTGCAAAATAAGAAAGTAGGTAAAACAAATATTAGTAATTATACTCTTGTTTATACTAATATTTGCTTTACCTTCTTTCTTATAGTTCTTTTTTTCCTCGTTAACAGAGGACATTGTTTTTCAATTCTGACGAGTGTCAAGAACTATTGTAGTAGTTCTTGATCTAATTGGTCTTTGTGTGTAACTATATTTTATTATATAGCTTATTGGTGTCTGTATCAACATGCAACTTGCATTTTTTTTGAGTAATTTTAGGTCCTCCGGCTTCATGGCTTTAAAAAGGGAGAGAACTTTGGCTATGATAAAACCAGATGGAATCTTCGGGAACTTCACAGACAGGATAAAACAGGTAATTTTGGAAAATGGATTCATCATTGTCCAAGAGTTGATGATCCAACTTGTTGTGGAAAATGCAACACTTTTCTACTCTGAACATTCAGCGAAGAGCTTCTTTCCAAATCTTGTTGAGTATATGACAAGGTATTTAAATGTAAAGAATTCAAGCCACTGTATGCTGCCTATAAGAATTGAAACTTTTTCTCCTCTTTTTTTGTTCCACGACTATTAATTGTTTTCATTGAATAAAGTATTTATCCCGAAAGGAACATAATGCTGCATTTTTAGTTTATTATTTTATGTTGTTACGCATGCATTTCAAACATAAAAGCTTCTACCTGAGAGATTGATGGATGCAGTTTGGAACATTCTCATTTCTAAAAGCACTTTAAGTGCTGAGCTTTAACCGCTTAGAATTGCTTTAACCACTTATTACATTGACAACTACTGCAAAAATGGAGTTTTAGTCACGTTCCTTTGTTGATGATTTGAAATGCAATTTCTGTTCTAATTTCTCATCTTTCACTCTACTATTTTGGTTTGTCACTTCATATCTTCTAATCTTTGTAAATTGCTTTTTTTTTTGTTCAGTTTCTTAGTAGGTTTTGTCAGTTAACTGGAACAACATACATATTTAATTCTCATGCATCAGTTTTCCCTATTTATGATTGAATTTTCATTCCTAGTTGAATATTTTTCCTCCCATATTAATAATTATTAATTAGGATATATAGTAGCCAATACAGTGCCTTCTGTAAGTTGAAGTACTGCTCTAGTTCTTGTTCATACATGAGCAGATACTTCTGATTCTATAAATAATTTACTATCACTGACTTGTCCTTATCATGCTCATGTGCTGTTTCTCATGGCTTCAAATTTCTTCTTAATTCTTTTCAACCAGGGTCATTTGATTCTCTTAAGAACACTAGCAATCCAGTTTTCCTTTTGTGCTTGTACCTAAATATATTATGGTTATCATTTTGCCAATATTTCACTGCATAATTTGATATTAATCTTTAGTGGTCCAGTGCTTGCTATGGTTATCGAGAAGACTAATGGTATCTCAGAATGGCGTGCTCTGATTGGTCCAACAGATCCTGGCAAAGCTCGAGTTTCCCACCCCCACAGGTAGATTATTCTTAAAACTAAACTTCAGCTTCAAAAGCAAATGATCATGTCAACTTATAATGATAGGCATTTATTGTAGAACTAGATTAGCTTATTGGATATTTGATGAGCTGCGAGCTAATGAAAAGTTACACCAATCTTCCTGTCATCTTCTCTCTTGATCACCGACTAGTCATCCCCTATTACCTGATTCTTTAATGTATCTGCCGGAAGAATGGCTGAGAAAAGTATTGTTATCCACTTCTATTGCCTTTTTATTAATAACTTGGTTGGCCTGTTTTTACTAACCACAATTTGGCTCAACCGAATCAAATTGCCTACCAAAAAATTTGAGTTCATCATCAAATAGAAGACCTGTGAATTCTCACACTAATCATTCTGGTACATTTCTCTCTATCGTAGTTTATTGTTTGCCCCATAATATTTACTTACTAGAATCATCCACCAAATGAGATACTTCCACTTTTTTTTTTAGTTTTCTTATGCCTTTGCTATGTTATATCGATTTTTGTGTATCATCAATTGGCATACTCCAAAACAAGATTTTGTTGGGTGATAGGGTTTATTAGGTTTTTATATATAGTACATAGTAGGATAGATTAGTTATTTTTAACAAAACGTAATGTATTTGTTAAAAGTATATTATAAATTTGTTAAAAGTGACATTTAAACAGTAACCTTATAAAAACATAATAAATTTATCACAGATTCTGTTAAGAATCCATATAGTCATAAAATGCCAACATGCTTAACGATCTTGTTATCTACATCATTTGCTATGGCAAATTCTAATTCCTAACTTAACTTTCAAAGGATTTTTGCCTTACTTCAGTTCAATTTTTTCAGTATTAGGGCCATGTGCGGATCAAGTGTTCAGAGAAATTGTGTTCACGGTTCAGATTCGGCTTTAGCTGCTGCAAGAGAAATTTTATTTTTCTTCGGAGATATCTCAGCTGGTTTGTTCTTCTTAATTCTGGCTATTGTGCATATGTTTTAATTTCCTTACAGAAATGTATTAATTCTCCATCTTTTTTTCTGAATTCTCTTCTGCATGCAGGTGATGTTGCTATTGAGCATGATGAACTCTGAATTATTTTTTTAAATGTATTAGACTCTTTTAAATTTCTTAGATACCAAGTAATTGATAAAGCACAGGATACTTATTTTAAGTTATATTGGGCTTTCTTGTGTTTATACATTTTTAGGATATTCTGTATATTCATTATTTTTAATATAATCATTTAAAAATATAAATTTTATATCTATTTGGTAGATTTTAATCAATTTATATGTAGCAAATGCTTAAAGCATATGTATTGATTATAAACATGATACTGAATGTAAGTTTCAACATAATCAAGTTTTTTTATTTGGCAAAACTCTTTAGTTACTAATTTCAGTTTGTTTCTTATTATCATATTATCATGCATACCTTCATTATTTTATTTTGAAATATTTATGTTGTGTTAATTGTTAAAATATTTTAAGTTATATGGATTAATTTTCATAGTTGATTTTTTAAAAAATTAGAGTAATTCTTCCAGCATTACTATAATTGAATTTAGATAAAGTATAGTTCATTTATGTCTTTATTTGTGACATAAAAGAAAAATTATTAACTTGATTTTGAAAATAAGATCTTGTATTTATCACATAATTAAAATATTTTGCAACTTGTATTATAGGATGTTTATTTATTTATTTTATTATTTTATATATTAGGTATCTTTATTTTATCATTTAATTAATTTTGAGATAGACGGTCTGATCACTTACTAAATAAATCTAAAAAGTGTGATGGCTTTTGTTGTGGTGATTCAGTTTTACTTGTAGTTCAATCATCATAGATGTGTTTAGTGTAAGAATTGAATCTTGATTATTTAGGAAATATATTCGCGCTCTATTCGCGCTCTATGTGGGAATTGAATCTTGAATGTTTAGAAAATATATCCGACTCTTATTATCACAAAGTTCAAAGTATTCTGCACTATGTTTATGATTTATTTCAAGTGTTGGGGTTACTCATTATTATTTTGTGCTGACTTTTTTTTCTTCAGATTATTGTTTTCATATATTTTTCTCTACTTCTGAATATATTTTTTAAATTAATTTTCTATTTTATATCTTTCTTTTTAAATAGAGGGTCATTATTATTTTCATCAAATATAATATTTGATGCTTTTTTTTAATGTAAGATAAATCTATATAATAAGTACGATGTACAATGATAATCAAGGTAACTCCTTATGTCTGATAAGTAGTGGATCATGGATGATCTGATAAGGTATCGAACCTTCACCAAGTTGTTGGTCTCACGGTAGTGGAATTCGAAGACCCTCAGTATTCTACAATAGGTCCTGTCTTATTTGCAACCAAGATCCGATGCTCCTCCATATTTGCAACTAAATGGGGGCCCGAATAGTAGGACGTTGAGTTTTTAGACCGTCCATCACGAGCA
>JAGFNQ010004959.1:87159-404185 GCA_024364735.1 Boesenbergia rotunda
TAGATAGGTGGGAAGAGAGTATGCATTCAACATAGTTCTAGCCGCTTCTTGTAGAGCCCTATTTTTCCTCTCAACCACTCCATTTTGTTGGGGAGTCCTAGGGCATGAAAATTCATGCTTGTATCCCATTTCTAAGCAAAATTAGAGAAGTTTGAATTCTCAAACTCTCCACCATGATCACTCCTAATCCTATTGATTTTCAAGGTTCTTTCATTTTTTACCCGTTTGGCAAAGCTTATGAGAATTGCTAAGGTATCATCCTTATGTTTCAAAAAATAAACCCATGTATATCTAGAGTAATCATCAATGATAACTAAGCAATATTTATTTCCCATCAATGAAGGAGTACTATGACAATCAAAACGATCTAAATGCAATAATTCCAAAGGTAATTTAGTGCTTACTAAAGTTTTACCTTTGTGTGAAGACTTTGATTGCTTACCTTCTTGGCATGCATCACACATCTTATCTTTGATAAACTTCACTTTAGGTAAGCCTTTTACCAATTCCATTTTAGCAACCTTGGCTATATTCTTCATGTTGGTGTGTCCAAGTCTTCTATGCCATAGCCATCCTTCATCTTCTTTTGACATGAAACACTCAATAGATGGGTTAGAAGCATAAGAGAGATTTATGTAATAAAGATTTTGCCTCCTAAACCCTTCCAAGACAACATTTTTCAACCCTAATTGTCTAACCAAGCACTTATTGGTATGAAATTCTACTTGATACCCGGAATCACATAATTGACTCACACTAAGCAAGTTAAACTCCATATCCTTGACTAGAAGAACTTTATGAATTGTGATAGTAGAAGATACCTCAATTGTACCTCTACCTATAATTTTGAGCTTTCCACTATTTCCAAAGGACACCTTCCCTTTCTTTGTGTATTTGATTTTTGAAAACTTGCTCACATCCGGGCCCGGCTCAAGGCACAGGCCACTAAGGCCTGTGCCTAGGGCCCAACAAAATTAAGGGCCCAGTATTATTATATATATAATATATAATATTAAAATTTAATTAAGTTTTTCAATCTATTGGCCATGCAGCCATTATTATTTTCGTTGCTGCATTAATCGCGCATGCAGCGCGATTTTCGCAATAACAGCGCGATTTTCACAACAATATGGCATGCTGCTAATCTGTGAAAAGCAACTGCAATCAATGAAACGAAGCAAATCACAATTCACAATTCACAGCAATAATCAGCATTTAATTAATGTAGTATTAATTAAATATTGTAGTGCATCAATTGAAAAAAAAAATATTATCAAAACTTAAATATAGAAATTTAATTAATAATTTTGCATCTCAAAAAATTAGAAAATCAAATTTTAAATAAAAATTTATTTTTAAATTAATATTTTATTTTTTTTAAAAAAAATTTTTAAACCCACCATTGTCGGTCCCAAGTCCTAATAAAAAAGGGTGACGAAAAATTTTTATTTTTAAAAAATTATTAAAGATTAAAAAATAATTTAGCCTAGGGCCTCATGGAATCTTGAGACGGCCCTGCTCACATCCCCGGTCATGTGGCTTGAACATCCGCTATCCAAGATCCACATGCTTGTGTCCTTCTTTTCTTTTACCTCATCTTCGCTAGATGATGATTCATCGCTATTTGAGTTCTCTTCTTTGCTTGATGTGTCTTGATCACTTTGATGTGCCATTAATGCCATGTGCCTTGTGATGTGGCACAACTCCTCTTCATCATCCGATAATTCGCTACTTGAACTGTCCCATTCGGCTTGAGCCACCATCACTTCTTTCTTTTTCTTCTCTTTCCTTTTGTGTTCTTTTTCTTCCTTCTTTTTCAACTCCGGGCAATTCGTCTTGATGTGCCCTTTCTTGTTGCACTCATAACACGTGACATTAGGAATGGAATTAGAACTTTGACTACTCTTACCTTTTGGGGATGTGAACATTTTCCTCACATCCCTTCTTGTAAATCTTTTGGATCTTCCCATCATCTTCTTCACATAATGTGCTACTTCTTTTGCGGACATTTCTTCCTCACTATCCGAGGAGTCTTGCTCGGATTCGGATGAGGACACCTCCTTCTTCTCCTTCTTCTTGCTCTTCTTCTCCTTCTTTTCTACAAATAGAGCAATGCTTTTTCCTTGGAAGACAAGTTAGTTTGTTCATGTAGTTCGAATTCACAAAATAATTCATCAACTTTGACAATTGAAAGATCCCTAGACACCTTGTAAGCATCCACCATTGATGCCCATAAGGTAGTTCTAGGGAAAGCTTGAAGAACATACCTCACAAAATCTCGGTTCTCAAC
This sequence comes from Boesenbergia rotunda, assembly GCA_024364735.1. Lineage (NCBI taxonomy): Eukaryota > Viridiplantae > Streptophyta > Magnoliopsida > Zingiberales > Zingiberaceae > Boesenbergia > Boesenbergia rotunda. The sequence continues at coordinate 89,450 of JAGFNQ010004959.1, forward strand.
TTTCTCACCTATCACATGAAGACCGTTCACGATCTCCTTGAATCTTCCGTGCATTTGACTTACGGTCTCATGAGGCTTCATGGAGAAAGTTTGAAGTTGGCCGACAAGAAGATCCCTCTTGGCTCTTCTTGATTCACTTGACCCTTCATTCAACTCAATGAGCTTTTCCCAAAGCTCCTTTGCCGAGTTGAAAGGTCCAACCTTGTTTAGTTGTTCCTTTGACAATCCACATTGCAAAGTCGTGATAGCCTTGGCGTTTGCTTGAGCCTCTTTTCTTATCTCTTTTGGCCACGCCTTGATCGGAAGAGTTTCTCCTTGTTCATTCGTTGGCTTCTCGAAACCTTCCACAATACTAAGCCAAGTTTCAAAGTCATTCATTAAGTAAAACTCCATCCTACCTTTCCAATAAGCAAAATCGTTCCCGTCGAAGTAAGGTGGTCGTGTGGTGCTATATCCCTCTTGATGAGCCATTCTTTATGCTTTGTAGATTGTTAGATCTTCCCAAAGCTAACGGTCTGATACCACTTGTTAGGATCTTTGCCCTAGCTAGAGGGGGGTGAATAGCTATCTTTCGATTTTCTTCCTACAAACACGTTAGCGGAAGCAATACAAATAAAATATGAAGGTAGGAAAGAAATCAATACTAACTCACTGATTTTACTTGGTATCCACCTCTTCAAGGTGACTAATCCAAGGATCCACACACACCACACAAACCCTTCACTATGAACTTCTCCTTCTCAAGATCACACTTGAAGGTGGAGAAACCCTAACACAATGATCTCCCTCCTCTTACAAATGAAATGAAAGCTTGGAGAGGAGATTGAGAGAGTTGTGAAGCTTGGAGAGCTCTAAATGATCACACACTTCGTACACAAGGAAAGCCCTTCTTCTCCAAGATAAAACACTAGGTTTTATATCTTCGCGCGACTCCAGTCGACTGCTCACTTACCAGTCGACTGGTAGGCTTCAACGGCTACAAAATATGCAATGAGTGCCTCAGCCGCCTTCGCAACGGTGACCTCCAGTCGACTGGTACAGGACCAGTCGACTGGAGCCAGTCGACTGGAACCAATTCCAGTCGACTGGCAGTCGACTGGTCGACCCTCCTTGGGTCGACCTAATTCTCTGTGTGTTGTGGTCCCAGTCGACTGACAACTTACCAGTCGACTGATGAAGCTGAGAAATCACATTTCAGCTTCCCTTTTCATCCCTTAGTCTTGACTCACGCCTTCAAACACCTTCCACAAGCCTTGTGCCTCTCTTGGATGCTTCCGAGTCCACGACTCCTCATCCTTGCACTTGCTTGAAGTGTTTCCATCGGCTTCGTCATACTAAGTCTCCCTTTTGCCAAGAGGTCACACCTCCGGGACTTCCTTTGCCAAGACTCTCTTCTTGGACTTCCCTTGCCAAGTCTTCCACCTGGACTTTCCTGCTTACTCAAAGCACACAAGTTAGAACACAAAATATTGCCTAACTTAAACTTGTTTAGCCAAACATGAAAACCATAATTACTTGGAGCAAGATTGCACCAACACGATTTTGGTAATTGGCCGAGTTGTGATTTGGATCGTTCGATACGACACGAGATAGTCGTAGGGAGACGGGTCTCCATTCGGATTAATTTTTAATCCGTAGACATGGAGAGGTCTCCCGAATCAACCGAGTATTCGCTTAGGAAATCCGCCAAGCCATACCCAACATTCACCACTTTCAATGTCTCGGTCCTGGGGACTAATTGGAAACGATTAACTAGGTCAACAACATAGTTGATATCAGAATGTGTACAAAATATAGTGTACATTAAATGTAATGACATTGATATATTATATTTTCTTCATCTGAGCTATTTCCTCAAGAATCTTAGAATATATACTTTCGCTCAAAATAATACATTTTGCTATAGGCATTTGTTCAATATTGCAATTTAACATATTAAAGTGTTGTAACATCTTAGTAATATAAACCTCTTAAGACAAATCTAAAAATCTTTTTGATTAATCTCTTATAATCTTTACACATAAGATGTATTTAACTTCTTTCATATCTTTTATGTCAAATTATGATGAAAGTCATTCTTTGACTTCTATCATAAATTCTGTGTCACTTTCAGCTATTAGCGTATCATCAACATGTAATGACCAATATGACAAACTTTTCTTTTGCCATTTGGAAATAGACACAATGATCTTCATTGATTATTTCGAAATCATAAGATAAAATAAATTCATTAAATCTTATATTCCATTATCTTGATGCTTGTTTTGGTCTATAAATAGACTTTTTAAGTTTACATATTTTGTTCTCTTGACCTTCAGTAATATAATCTTCTGTTTGTACTATATAGATTTCTTTATCAAGCTCACTATTTAGGAAAGATATTTTTACATCTATCTGATGTAATTCCAAATACAAATGTGTTATAGCTAAAATGATACAAACTAACACAAATTCTACAACGGGAGAAAATGTCTCTTCAAAATCACGACTCTTGTTGGGTATAACCTTTTGCAACCAAAACGTGTTTTGTATCCATTAATCCATCCTTCCCTTTTTCTCTTAATTTTGAGAATCCACTTATTTTCAATAGTCTTTCAGATTAGGAAAAGATCAACTAAATTCTAAATTTTATTCTTTTTTATTGACTCTATTTTTCATTCATTGCAACTTTTCGCTTTTCTCTATCTGAACATCTTAATGATTCGTCAACCGTTAGATGTTCCTCATCGTCACCTGAGAGAATCATAAATGTCACTTCTTAACATTAAATGTTGGCAATAAATTTAAATTTACAAGTTGTCACAGAGTGTTATAATTTACATGTCCAAGTCTAACCTGCCATAAATTAGAACACTCGACAAATAAGTAGAATTTATTATTTTATTGTCATTGAATTTACGGTGTACATCCAGTACATTCATTTTGAATAGACCATTCTCCATGCTCTTTGCCTATGAATTGATCATTTTTTGTCAATACATATTTATTTGACTCAAATACTAGCCTGAAACGAGCTTCGACAAGAGTCGGCCCTAACATTAAATTTTTCCAATGTCGATCGGGAACATGAAGCATATCATTCAGTGTCACTTTTTTGCCTGATGTCATCTTTAGACCACCTTGTCAAAACCAATAATGTTGGAAGTTGCAAAATTGTCCATGATTAATTTTCTCCCATTAATTAGGGTATAAGTTGAAAATTGCTCATTGTCAGAGTGAATGTGTCGTGTGACTCCAGTATTAACCCACCACTACCTTGAATTATACACCAAGTTGGCTTCAAATACAATGATAATCAGGTCATGTGCACTTGAGTGATTTTCTTTAGAAGTCAATAGTTTTTGACTTTGTGATTTAGTTTGCCACAGTTGTGGTATGTTCCTTGAAACATCTTGACCCTCCCGTGGCTTTATTTGTCCTTTGCCAGGATATCTTTTCTTCTTGTCAGTGTTTTGTTCCATCAAATTTACCTTTGCAAATATAGATATTTTTGTTGATTCTGATCTCAAGTCTTATCAAATTTATCTTCTTCCATTCGCAGTCGTACAATCAAATCTCAAGTCTCATTTTCTTTCGCTTGTGCTTTAGATAATTTTTAAATTCCCCTCCACGAAGGTGAGAGTTTCTCGATTATCGTTGCAACTTGTAAGGACTCATTCATTGTCATGCATTCGTCATGCAGATTATGTAAGATCAACTATAACTCTTGGACTTGAGTTGTCATAGTTTTGGAATCAATCATTTTGTTGTCTAAGAATTTGCCGACAATAAATTTCTTTAGTCTAACATCTTCTGTTTTGTACTTCCTTTTGATAGATATTCTCATAATTCTTTGCAGTTGTCATTGGAATATACACGTTCTATAGCATATTGTCCAAGCTATTAAGGATATAGTTTCGACATAAGAAGTCACTATGTCTCCAAGCATCATATGTTGCCCTTTTATCTTTATCAATCTCACCTTGAGATATGGAGGGGGCATCTTCACATAAGAACCTCACAAGGTTCAACTTATTGTCACATCTTGAAATCGATACCTGGTGGAACAGGAGTCATCAATGATGAATCCATCAAGATTGCATGGAAGAATTCGTCTTAAACTTATTGGGTATGGTGGTGGTGTAATCTAAGCATGTGTTGAGTGACGGTACACATCACTTTGGCGAAGTTGAGGCTAGAGTTAGACTCTATATCTTTAAGAAGAATTTGTCCTGCACACGGTGCTCAGAGAATACAACAATCGTCTCTCAAGATGCAATGACTTTATCTTGTGATAGAAGCACTCTAAATTGCAAGACCTCTGAATCGACGAAGCTTCTCGAACTCTCCAAATGCAAGTATTAAATGCAATGCTTGCTTTGGTTCGAAATGTAATGAATTGAGTGATTTGAATGAGGATGTGAGAAATCTTATTTATACTAAATGGAGGGGGTATAAGAACCTCTTTGTTCAATTATATCTCATCCATTCATCTTGAATTGGATGATCTAGATTGCATCGCTTCCCAAGAGACACAATACTCTCTTCATTAGATACCTTCCTTTTGAAATTAATGGTTTACATTGAGCCAATAAAAAGACACCCAAACCTTTTAAGTTAGATAAACAAGATTTGTCATCCTTGATCCAACAATCTAGATTAATTTCTCATTTATATTAAATTTCCAACATGAAATGGGTAATAGTTGACCAAACACTTGACAGTTTGAAGTTCAACAGAGAGTTGACAAGCGACCAAAGTCCAAGTGGGTCATAGTTGACCAGACACTTGCCATGTCAGTAAAGTCCTAACAGGTCATAGATGATTGAATGTTAGGTGTCGGTCAATGTCCTTACAAATCATATTGGACCAGATTCTAGGCATGAGAAGTGAAGTTCTAATAGGTTATGAAAGAATGAATGTTAGGTTTGTGACGATAATATCAAATAGGTTAAGAAAGATCGAATATTTGATAATGACAAAATCTCAGTAGGTGAAGGTTGATTGGATGTTGAGCATAAGATGGGAAGTCCAAATAGGTCAAAGAGAATTATATGTTTGGTGAGACAAAGTGAATGTTTAGCTTTAGGATGACTGAAATAGAGATATCAAACAATTACTATGGGAAAAACAATCAACTGATGAACCTTAAATTATGAGCACGAGATTTCAGAGAGTTTAAGGGGATTTGTGATGTGATCAATCAAATATTAGGTGTTAGCGGTCAATCGATACATTAATCGAGTGATGCACTAGGCTTATGATATTGTTGGAGCGAATAAAAGGTTTTTGAGTTATTCTGAAAGCTCGATTGATCGTCAATAATCCATTGATGAAGAGCTACAGTCGACTGTTACTGAGTTGGATTGAGTCATTGGGCTAATAGAGCACAACAACATTCGAATCAACAATGGGGCAATCAACTAATGATGATAAGTAGTCCATTGTTGGGCTAAAACAGTGATGATAACAACTCTATAAAAGAGAGTTTAGTAGAGATTTCGAGCCGTTAGCTTTTAGTTGATTCTTGAAGGTTTTAAGAGGAAGTGCAACCAATAGCGACCAAAACAAAGATTCGTTATTGTAAAGTATTTTATTAACATTGTGTTGATGCCGGAAGCAGCATATCGAACCTTGTTTTGATATTGGCAAAGGGTTCAAAGTTAAGTATTATTGGTGATCTAACGATATTACTGAAGTGTGTAGGAAAAGTCCTAGGAACACTAGGCACGAAGTCCTGGTTCTAGGAATTGGGCACTAAGTCCTGACATAAGGTTGAGCAATAAGTCCTGGTCGTGGATTGGACACTAAGACCTGGCTGAGGGCTGGGCACCGAAGACGTGGTTCGAGGAATTGGGCACTAAGACCTGGTCGAGGGTTGGTGATGTGGGAACATCTCGGAGTGCATTCAAACCTGTCCGTTGCATTCTCCAAGTGCGTTCAAACCTGTCAATTAAAAACTTATGATTTCTAAGAGTCATGTTTAATGCCCATTTGGAGACTTGTTCCAAGAGGCAGTATAAGTAACCGTTCGAAATAAAGATGCGGGAGGACTTTTGAGCAGTACACAAACTTTCCCTGAGAGAGAAGTTATACTTCTTCTTTTATCTCTGTATCCCTTTTGGGTGGTGAGATTTATTTTTCCATTTACATTCGAGAGTGGTGGTTTAATCCTGTATCTCTCGAATCGTGAGTGTTATTTGTATATTGACCACCACTTCCTTGCGTTCCTGGTATTTCCCGGCATCAAGTGGTATCAGAGCCTATAACCCCTAGGTCCACGGTTATGGCGGGTGGTCGTCGACGTACACAAAATGTTGATGTGCCAGTAGCTCGTCAGCGTGATCTTCGTGATGTGGAGATTGCTGACTTGAGACGGCAGGTTCAAGAGCTTGCGCAACAGCTACAGGCAATGCAACATAACGATCCTCCTCCCAATCTTGAGCATGAAGACGTTGCAGAAGAGGAGATTAATCCTTTCCATGAAGACCGTTCTCAAGCATCTAGCGAGAGAACTCCGTTTCATCGTAATCGACATGCTCGGGACTCCAATTATGATTTGGGGTCAAGGTTGATATTCCAGAATTTGAAGGCATGATGCAGCCCGAAGAATTCATTGATTGGCTAATGAATGTAGAGCGAGTGTTCGATTACAAGGACATTCCAGAAGACAGAAAAGTTAAGCTCGTTGCCATCAAACTCAAGAAATATGCCTCCATTTGGTGGGATAATCTAAAGGGGCGTAGAGAACGTGAAGGCAAACAACGGATTGGAACGTGGCAAAAGATGAAAAAGGAATTAAAGAAGAAATTCCTACCAGGAACTTACATGCAAGATGCCTATCTTAAATTTCACAGCTTTAAGCAAGAGGGCCGATCTGTGGAGCAATACACCACTGAATTTGAGCATCTTATGCTTCGATGCAACGTTGAGGAACCAGAGGAGCAAACCATTGCTCGTTATCTGGGTGGCTTACAGTCAGAAATATCAAATATTGTACAACTGCAGCCTTATTGGACCTTCACCGACGTCACTCGATTGGCTCTCAAGGTGGAAAAACAACAAAAGGTGGTCAAAACCAGCGACAACCGTTTTCATTCCAAAGGAGGTTCTTCCAACCGAGGTAGCATTCTTCCCACAAAGCCTTCCGTATCACCACAGTCAACTTCGTCAAAGAAACAGCAGGGCAATGAGGAAGCAAGGCCATTTAAAACTAGCACTCGTCAATGTTTTAAATGCCATGGTTATGGGCACATTGCAGCTGATTGTCCAAACCGACGCATCATCACTCTTGTCGAAGAAGGAAATAACTACGAGGAAGAAGATGTTGCTGGCCAGACAGAAGAGGATGATGTCATTTATGCTGACCAAGGTGAGCTCCTTGTTTGCAGAAACCTGAACAGTCAAAGAGAAGAAGATGAATCCTTATGGCTACGTCATAATATTTTCCATACTCGGTGTACCTCCCATGGAAAAGTCTGTGACGTTATCATTGACGGAGGAAGCTGTGAGAATGTTGTTTCAACCAGAATGGTGGAAAAACTAAAACTCCCGATAGAAAATCATCCAAGACCTTATAAACTCACTTGGCTAGACAAGAGCAAAGAGATCAAAGTGAGTAAACGTTGCCTTGTTCAATTCTCTATGGGTAACAAATATAAGGATGAAATCTACTGTGATGTAGTCCCTATGGATGCTTGTCATCTACTTCTCGGAAGACCGTGGCAATTCGATCGGAAAACTCATCATGACGGCTATCGAAACACTTATTCTTTCACAAAGGATAGTATCAATGTTGTTTTGGGTCCTTCCAAATTTGTAGAGATGTCCAAACCAACAAATGGAGAGGGGCAAAGCTTACTGTCCAGAACCAAGTTTTTAAGGGAAGCGAAAGCTCTGCATTCAGCTTTTGCCCTTGTTCTTCTAGAGGAAAATGAGTTTGCTACTGAACATCCCAATGAAGTACAACCTCTCTTAAAAGAATTTACAGATGTTGTCTCTGAGGAGATACCTTCTGGATTACCACCAATGAGGGATATTCAACATTGCATCGATTTTATTCCTGGTTCTTCTATTCCCAATAAGGCAGCATATCGGATGAGTCCAAAAGAGCACGAGGAACTACAAAGACAAGTGGAGGAACTTATCAACAAGGGCTTAGTTCGGGAGAGCATGAGTCCTTGTGCTGTTCCCGCCTTGCTTGTCCCTAAGAAGGATGGTACCTGGCGCATGTGCATCGATAGCCGGGCTGTAAACAGAATCACTATTAGCTATCGCTTCCCAATCCCTCGCCTTGACGATCTTTTAGATCAACTTCATGGTGCCGTGGTCTTTTCAAAATTTGACTTGCGAAGTGGATACCACCAGATTCGCTTGAGGCAAGGTGACGAATGGAAGACAACATTTAAAACACGTGATGGACTTTATGAATGGGTGGTAATGCCGTTTGGCCTCTCCAATGCACCCAGCACTTTTATGCGGTTAATGAATCATGTGTTTAAACCTTTTATTGGTAAATTCATGGTCGTTTACTTTGACGACATTCTTGTTTATAGCAGAAGCAAGGAAGAGCACCTGGATCATCTTTCACAAGTTTTCCAAGTTTTACAGGAGCAGAGGCTATATGCCAATTTGAAGAAGTGTCAATTCTTAACCAATAGCCTAGTGTTTCTAGGCTATGTTGTCTCCAGTGAAGGTGTAAAAATGGATCCAAGCAAGGTGGAAGCCATAGTAGGTTGGCCAGAACCTAAAACCATTCAAGATGTTCGGAGTTTTCATGGTTTAGCCTCTTTCTACAGGCGGTTCATTAAAGGTTTTAGCTCGATTTCTGCTACAATCACTGAATGCTTGAAAGGAGGTGTATTCAAGTGGACCATAGAAGCCCAACGAAGCTTTCAACTTCTCAAGGAACAGGTGACAAATGCTCCTGTCCTCTCATTACCAGATTTTGAAAAACCTTTTGAGGTGGAATGTGATGCCTCTAATGTGGGCATCGGCGCTGTTCTAAGTCAAGAAAGGAGACCAATTGCCTTTTTTAGCGAGAAATTAAATGCATCTCGAAGGAATTATTCCACTTACGACAAGGAACTTTATGCTCTTGTCCGTGCTCTTAGTCATTGGAGCCAATATCTCCTTTCAAGGCCATTTGTCCTATTTTCAGATCATGAAGCTTTGAAATTTCTTAAGGGGCAGCAAAAACTCAATCGGCGCCATGCACTTTGGGTGGAATTCCTTCAAGCCTTTAATTTTGTCATCAAACATAAAGCGGGCTCTCAAAACAAAGTTGCAGATGCTTTGAGTAGAAGGCATTCCTTATTGTCTACATTGCAAGTAAGTGTTCCTGGTTTTGAGGTATTAAAAGAACTCTATGAAGGTGATGACTTCTTTGGCCAAATCTGGGAAGAGTGTGTCAAGAAACCATTTAAGCAATTCTTCATGCAAGATGGTTATCTTTTTAAAGGGAATTGCTTATGCGTCCCTTTATGTTCTTTGAGGGAAGCTATAATCTTTGAAGCACATAGCAGCAACGTTGGAGGTCATTTTGGTCGGGAAAAGACTCTTGCCTCACTGCAAGAAAATTTCTATTGGCCAAAAATGGAACGGGATGTTAGAAAATACATTGCAAGGTGTCGAACTTGTCATCTAGCAAAGTCTCGTTGTAATAACACGGGGTTATACACACCTCTTCCTGTTCCTAAGGCTCCTTGGCAAGATATTAGCTTGGATTTTGTGCTGGGGTTGCCGCGAACTCAACGTCACAAAGACTCAGTCATGGTGGTGGTTGATCGTTTCTCAAAGATGGCACACTTCGTTCCATGCACAAAAACTTTTGATGCATCCAATATTGCCGAACTTTACTTTCGGGAGATTGTCAAACTTCATGGAATTCCTTTGACCATGACTTCTGACCGCGATACTAAATTTGTCGGCCACTTCTGGAGAACTCTTTGGCGGAAACTTGGAACTCAACTTCAATTTAGCACTACTGCTCATCCACAAACAGATGGTCAGACGGAGGTCGTAAATCGCAGTTTGGGAAATCTTCTTCGAAGTTTTATTGGCAAGAACATCCGCCAATGGGACTTGCTATTGCCCCAAGTGGAGTTCGCCTACAATCATTCAATAAATCAAACAACAGGGCATAGTCCTTTTGAAGTAGTTTATGGAGCAAATCCAATTAGCCCACTTGATTTGGCACCTTTTCCTACTAACGATAAGTTCAGTAGTGATGCTCAAGAAAGAGCTGATCAAATCAAGAAGTTGCATGAAACAGTTCGTGTTAGCATTTTAAAGCAAAATGCTAAGTATGCTGGGCGAGCTAATAAACATCGGAAACCTGCTGAGTTCAAAGAAGGGGATCTAGTCTGGGTTCATTTTCGCAAAGATAGGCTTCCTGCGGGTAGCTACAGTAAGTTAAAGCCCCGCGCAGATGGTCCTTTCAAGGTCATAAAAAAGATTGGAGAAAACGCATATAAAGTTGATCTTCCGGCTAAGTATGAAGTCTCCAACTCTTTCAATGTGGCAGATCTTTCTCGATTTCTGGGTTATACTATTGAATTTTAACTCGTGGGCGAGTTTTCTCAACCAAGGGAGCATGATGTGGGAACATCTCGGAGTGCATTCAAACCTGTCCGTTGCATTCTCCAAGTGCGTTCAAACCTGTCAATTAAAAACTTATGATTTCTAAGAGTCATGTTTAATGCCCATTTGGAGACTTGTTCCAAGAGGCAGTATAAGTAACCGTTCGAAATAAAGATGCGGGAGGACTTTTGAGCAGTACACAAACTTTCCCTGAGAGAGAAGTTATACTTCTTCTTTTATCTCTGTATCCCTTTTGGGTGGTGAGATTTATTTTTCCATTTACATTCGAGAGTGGTGGTTTAATCCTGTATCTCTCGAATCGTGAGTGTTATTTGTATATTGACCACCACTTCCTTGCGTTCCTGGTATTTCCCGGCATCAGTTGGGCACCGAAGGCCTGGTGAGTAAAGCTGGGCACTAAGTCCTGGTCACGGACTGGGCACGAAGACCTGGTGAGTAAAGCTAGGCAAAAGTCCAACCGGAGGAGCCGGTTGGCAAAAAGGTAAATTCTACTAAGAGGAGTAGGTGAGGACGCGTTCCCCGTCGAGGGAACAATAGACGTCGGTTCGACCTAGGGTTCCATTTGGGAGACCTGAAGTCAGAACCAAGACAGTTACGACTGTAAATAATGACTAACACTCTTGCTTGGTTTGTTTTGGAACTAACCTTGGTTGCAGGGACCGAAGGATTGTGTTTCTGCAGCTCAGACGCCCCAAAGGAGTGGAGTGGTTCACTGGGCTAGGCGCCCGGGAGGTCACGGGCGCTCAAGGTCAAGGCCAAAAAAAAACCAAGAAGAAAGACAACTTCGAACCACACTGGGCTAGGCGCCCATGAGGTCCCGGGCGCCCAAGGTCAAAGCCAAAGCGGCCATCGAAGCAAATCCGCCACGAAGCCGATGGACCAGGTCAATCTAGGCGCCCGAGAGGTCTTGGGCGCCCCAGTCAGCCCAGGTGCCGAATTAAAGGGGATAAGCGCTGACCAAGCTGCGGATTGAGGTTCTCGCAGGTGAAGGCACGTGTCAGGCGCCCCCAACGGATCAGGCGCCCCCATGGGCACTATAAAAGGGGGCTCGACTCCAAGGCTTCAACAATGATTCTTTCCAATGCTCCAAACACTTTCGCTTACGCGTTGCGCTCTGGCAAAGTTCCATTTCGAGATTTCAGCGCCGACGACGACCCTCTACTCCGGAATTCGATCCATCTCGGGCGTCGGTAAAGTTTTAAATTTACGAAAGTGTTGTGACTTAGTTTACAAATTCTATATCTGTACTTCCAATCTATAAAAAGCTTTCCGAATATAGAATTGCCCAAAGTAAACGGTCAAGGACCGTGGGCCTTAGAGTAGGAGCCGACCGCGACTCCGAACCAAGTAAAAAAATCGACTTGTGTTCTTGTGTACGTTATTTTCTTTCCGTTGTGTATTTGCTCTTTCTTAGTCCGAAAATTTTATAACGATATTCACCTCCCCCCTCTATCGTTTTCTTCGATCCAACACATTGTTCTTACTCTACATGGTATATTTGTATTTATTTATGTTGCTTGTAAAATATATAATAGGTTTGTAACAGGTTTTTCCACCTCCAAAAAGATGTCCAACAAGAAGAAAGTATAGTTGTGATACTTTTAGGACTCTAGATCATGGAGTAGGAATTGGCACATAGAAATCAATTTGTTATACTTGTGTTGTCTATGTCTATTTTGTTTATTTTTCGCTATGTAGATGAGCAAATGATCAAAGAATAAATAATCAGATTTCATCGTTATTCATCCTCTCTAGCGATGCCAATGATCTTAACAAGAAAGAATATGAAAGAATGAGATTATAACTTTATGAATTTGATTGATAAACTTCGCATATTCAACTAAGTTTAAAATAGATAATTACCGAAGTATAGGAGCTTGAGGTTAAAAGGTCGATTTATTACTTCACCATAAAAGTACGGAAGTCTTTGTCCGGTCTAAACTAGTTCAAAATTAGAACGATTTCGAAGTAAAAAAAAACTATTTTACTTCAATCGTTCCGTAAAATATCGAAGTAGTTGATCATAAATGATTTCACATGTTATATTAATTGACGAAATAAATTATTTATACGACTTCACAATTTTTGTATTGTGTTAGAATAAATATTTTCTTTAATTGCATTACTATTTAAATTTGTCAAAGTCTTTTATATTATATTACTTCAATATTTATTTGTTTTGTAAAAGTAATTGATCATATTTTACTATAACACAATTTAATTGAACAAAATATTTTTTACCATCAAAATTGAACAAATATATCACAAATATCTACCCAAGATAATCAAAAAATATATTTGATCAACTTCACTGAAAAGTGTATCAATAAATCTTTAAATATAATCCAAAATTTTATATCACAACATACACGATCCTTAGGCATCACATAGGAGGAAGGAATTCACTTTATTTACTTCTTATTTCACTAAGATTGATTGTAATATTAATTTTTAATTGATTATTGATGCAACTAAAATATTAACAGAAGTTTGAGAGACGATGATAACATTATAAAAAATAAAATCAGTCATGTATGCTCTTTACCAGCTTGTTGAGCTTCCACGGGCTGGATCGGATGGTAAGACGCCTGATCGATTTGGTCGAGATCACAGGTTCGAGGGTCGCTAGTTGCGCACGGGGATAAAACTCTGGTCTGCTGGCATTAATTCCCTCGACCCCAGGCGCCTCACCACACCAGTGATAATCATGGTTTGTCTCCCTTTAGAAACCTATGAGGCCGAAATCAGGGGGCCGCTAAAGTGACGGTTCCATCTTTTTTGATCTTTACCAGCTTGTTGGAGCTCATAGACAGTGATATAACCACTTCCATTCTTGTCAAAGTATGAAAATGTTACCATTAAATGTTCTTCACGTTCCAGCTTGCTCAGATCCAGCTTGTTCAGATGTATTGCTGCAGCAATAAATTCTCCATAATCAATGGTGCTACTGTATCAATATCAGCCTACACTCAATTGCAAAATGTAAAACAGTAAAAATTAATAAAGTAAGAAGTCAACCTTTGCCATAAACTCAGATTTCAGAGGGGCCAAAAACTATATTTCATGGGGGAAAATACCATTAAATCATTTTTGTTCAGTTGCATTACTATTTCTCATATCGGAGCAAAAGTAAACACTTTTGGAAACCATTCCCCAAGTTGTACTACATCAACGTTAAAAAGGGAACAGGTTTAACATAGAAAGTCCTGAAGGTAAGATACTTGTCATAAGTGTGAGACCCATAAATAGTCTCCATCAACAGCAACATATACCTAATAATTTCTGCATATTTAGTCAATCATTTCACTATTCTGGTGTAAGTGAAACAGAAAAACAATAGATAAACAAATCTAATAAACCTAGTTTTAAACATTAGTTCCAGCATCTTCCAAACAGAAAAGGTTTTGGAGTAGAGAAATCAAATCAAAGTGAGACGAAGTTTTAGAAAATTCTATGCATGGAATGTTCTTACTCGAAAGCTAAATTTCGATTCATTTACTCAGAAGTTTAGTGGGCACTAGGAAGAAGAAAATCAACATTATACTTCCCATAAGCTTCATTTCTATTACACCAATATACACTACCAGAATATTCAAATACAGAAAGTTGTCAGTGGTGCACCCCGACGGATATGGGTATAGTTTGGTTCGGGACGGCGGCCGAAAATTATCGGTGGTGTCCGATAAACGATCGGATGACTCGTCGGCCATCGCCGACGAGTTGAGACACGGGGTCATTTTGAGACAGATGATTAAGTTCTCATCGCAAGAAACCGTGCTCCAAAGGAGTGGGTTGTATACGAAGTACAGGATGATGAGTGAGGTGCTCGACAGAATTGTTGAACATTCAGAAAGCCAAGATAAGTACTCGGGTTACGAAGCCTTCTAGCGGCTCTGACAGGTGCTCGAGCTGTAGAGCTCTTGGAGACTAGGACGAGTACTCGAGTTGCCCTCCAGAGGCTGAGACGAGTACTGCTTACGTTTGCGAGGCATTTAGATCCGAAGCGAAGTTACTGAATGTATAGAAAAATTTTAAAAATTATCAAAATCGCATCTGTAAATTTTAAAAGGACCCAATCATATATTTATTTTCTAAAAAATCCTCAGTCTACTAAAAAAAAATCAGTCGGTTGATTTTTTTTATCAATCAAATAGATTTCTTGGTGTTTCAAATTTGAGATAAATCAATCAACTGATTTAAGTTTTCTTTAAATTTTTTTATCCAAATTAATTTTGAGCTAAATTAATTGATAGACTCAGATTGACATTAAACTAGTTTTTATATATTCGACTAATTTTCCTGATTATATTCAAGCCCTCAAATATCAATTTGATCCAATATGTTAAAAGTAATAAATTTTTGAATACAAATATGTTCGAAAAATCTTATTTATTTTACAAAATGTCATTATTTTCAATATATTAAATGAAATTGATATTTGAGAGTATGAATCTTCTTAAAAATTTTATTATTTTCGACAATTTAACAAAAGACATATATAGGTTTCTGAATTGATCAAAAGACATATCTTACTTCATTACTTACTATAAGACACTCAATTTTATATTCTTCCTATTTTTATCCTTCCGGACACATTTAATTTTTTCTCCTCTTTTCTCTCTTTTATTCTCTTTTTTCCTTTTCTTTTTCTCTTTCCTCTCTTTTAACACATACATTCATAAATATTCAAGGGTCTAATATAGACTTTTTACACATACATTCATAAATATTCAAGGGCCTAATATGGAATTATATGAAGTCCACGTTGGACCTGATATGAATCATTGCAGACCCAATGTGAGATTTTTTTATCGATTCTTCCTTATTACATTTTAATAGCTCGGAAAAGTTGGAATAAATAGTGGAAAGCATATTTGTACTCTTTGTAATCTCAGAAATCCACGGAAATTGAAATTGGTACAATTGGATTTTCTAGAGCAAAATCTATATATTTGACCTAGAAATTTCCGATTGCATCAATTTCAATTCTCATGAATTTCTGAGGTTACAAGGAATTCAAATATGTTATTATTATTTATTTCGACTTCTCTAAATTAATATTAAAATATAATAAAAAAAGAATCGATGAAAAATCTCATATTAGGTCCGGTTGAATTTGATATGAAACGCTCACACATCATATTTTTATATATAATTAAGAAACGATTTTTAGAAATTGATTACTACATGTTTTGCTACCATTAATCTCGGGACACTAAGAGGGCGTTTGGTTTGTTTCATTTTTCATTTTCATTTTCTAAAAAATCGCATTTTCTTGTTTTCTGAAAAATAACTTTTTTTCATTCTTCAATTTTTCAGAAAACGCTATGTTTTTTTCGAGAAAATAAAGCTGTAAAATGCAAACCAAATATGTTTTTCAGAAAATTATATTTTCTACAGAAAATAAAAATGAAAAATAAATTGAAAAATGCAAATCAAATGTCCCCATATTTTTTTTTAAAAATAAAGCAGCCCTATCCAATTTACACCTTTACCCTTCCTCCCGTCAGGCGTGGAACCCCGTCGTTTTCGCCTTAAACCCCTTCCACATCTCCAATTAACCACCTCCTCCCACTCTGCACTTTCTCTCCTTTTCTTTCTTTTCGACATTTCGATCTCCCACTAATGGAAACCCTATCTGCCGACGATCCTATCGCCGGAGAGTCTCCACCTACACAACCAGCCCAACTCACAGACTCTGGCCGACCAACTCAGTCTCAATCCGATCCGCCACCCTCCGATTGTAGGACATCTCTCGAGGGGGATGGACATGGCGACTCCTCCGAGGTACTATATCCAACCCCGGTAGACATTCCCGGATCCGAATCTAAACCCGAGGTGGATATACATTCCGTCGACCAAGTTTCGGTACTAGGGTTTGCTGCAGCCGGATCGCCCGGTGCTTCCCCTTTCTCCATCGGCGATTTAGTGTGGGTGAAGACCAGGAGTCATCCCTGGTGGCCAGCGCTGGTTTTTGATCCCTCTGATGCTCCTGAAGTCGCCACGAAAGCTCACAGGAGTGGTGGTTCGGCCATCCTCGTCCTCTTCTTTGGTAGCGACACCTTTTCCTGGTGCGAACCGGCTCACCTTAAGCCATTTTCTCATGATTTCCATCGCATGCTTAAGCAGAGCAAGTCTGGTAGCTTCGTAGGATCCGTTGTGGTTGCCTTGGATGAGATTGGGCGGCGCCTTCAGTCAGAGCTTACTTGCCTTTGTATTCCGCAGGAGAACCTAGCCAAGCATGCTGCAAGCCCACTCACTGGACTTCCTGTTACAAATCTCCTCCCGTCGGAGTTCCTTGAGCATCTTTGTAAGGTGGCTTGTGATGTTACAGCGGTTGATGTGCTCCAAGTTCTAGCTCTTAAGAGTTGGGTGATTGCTTTTGGAAAGGGGTGGAGTGATTGTTCACCTGGGTACCATCATCGTCGCACAATAATGGAGTTGGTGGACAAGATCGACCTAGATGTGCCACCTGGGGACTTGGGTGATGGAAATGAAGAGGGAGATGATGAGTGTTGGATCACTGGAACTGGTATTCAAAAAAATACTAAGAAATCTGCGGAAAATTCACATAAGAGCCAGAAGAGAAGGAGCATTGCAGCGCTCATTGCTGGAATGGATTTCGATACTGTTGAAGTTAGTGATGATGATGAGATTAAGGTAAAGAAGAAGGCAAAGAAAATAAAGAACCCAATGAAGCTTGAGAATGATAAAATTGATGTTGATGAGTGTCTTGTTGAAGCCAATGAAGAAACCTCCTCAAATAGACGGGAGAGAAAAAAGAGCAAATACCTTTCACCTCCTTACACTTGTTTGGCTTCACACACCAAGTCTTTGGAGTCACCAGCTGCTGGGATGAAACCACAAAGGAAGGCTGTTGATATCTCCACCACTAGACACTCTGCAACCTTGTCGTTTTGTAACGATGGGCAGGAAGAGGATACTGGTAAGCCTGATCTCAGTATGGAGGACATATTAATTAAAGACATATTCTCAGAGTTCCTCTCTACGGTGATCAATCCACTACATTTTAAGAAGAAACCATCAGCTGAGATGATGATCAAAAGCTTCTTCATGAAATTCAGAAGTTTGATGTATTCCAGTGGATCTGGCTTCGTAAATTACCAGAAGCATCAGAGTGAATCATGTGATGATGATATTGGATCTCCCAAACAGGCCATTGTCAATGATTGCTCTGCAGTTGGAAAACTTGCAGGGAAACAGAAGAAGGGGAAGGATGCTGCTAAATTAGAGATAGAAACTGGTTCGAGTCCAAAGCAGGCGACTTTCAATGATAACTCTGAAGCTCAGAAGTCCAAAGGGAAACAAAAAAAGAGAAAGGATGTGCCTATATCAGTGGCAGAAACAGGTTCAAGTGCAAAACATGAAACTATCAATGATATCTCTGAAGCCCACAAGTCCACTGGTAAACAGAAAAAGAGAAAGGATGCTGTTAATTCTGAGATAGAACTAGATTCTAGTTCAAAACAGGCTACTGTCAATGATAGCACTGAAGCCCAAAATACTACAGGAAAAAAGAAAGAGAGAAAAGAGGCACAGGCTGGTTTAAGTTCAAATGAGGTAACTTTCAATGATAGCTCTGAAGTGCTGAAATCTGCGGTTAAATCGAAAAAGAGAAAGAATGCTAGTCCAGAGGTCGGGATAGGTTTAAGCCCTGATTCAATTAGTCATCCCCAACTTGGCAAAGCTGGGTTGAATGAAAGGATGAAAATGGATGAAACTAACATTCTAGTGTCTGCCAATGTGGATACTCAAGTTATAAATGTTATAGAAGATGTGCATGAAAACATAAATAGCAAAGATGGAGCTACTGGAGAGAGTTTGGTTCTGTTCCCTAATAATGTTGATTCTTTGCAACCAACTGATGGTAGAAAAAGGATGAACAAAGGCAAGACGGTGCACAAAGGAAAAAAAACTGAAGAGTCTGCCCTTAATGTTTCAGAGGGTTGTCAAGAAAACAAATCTGGTAGGAAGAAGAAGAAGAGCAAACTTGCCAATCCTGTGTCTGTAGTTCATTGGAGTAAGGACATCGCCCATGGCTTGGAGACAAACAATGCTGTGCAGCAGAGGAAGGATGGCGAATATTTTTGCAGTTACCCTGGAGCTCTTCTCTTAACTTTTTCCCCAGGAGTTTCTCTGCCCTCCCAAAATGAACTTATTTCCACATTCTGCAAGTATGGTGTTGTAATAGAATCAGAAACAGAGTTACTGAAAGAAACTAACAGTGCTCGAATTGTGTTTGCCAAAAGCACTGATGCAGAGAAAGCGTTCAATAGCTCAGACAAGAATGGTGTCTTTTCACCGCCTTGTACAAGTTATCGTCTTCATTATCTTCCTCCAATTGTATGTTCTCAGGCGATCCCTCCACCTCCAAATGCATGTTCTCCTCATCCGATCCCTCCACTTCCTTACATAAAAGATAGTCTAGAAAGGATGATATCTACACTGATTTGTTCATCAGAGAAGGAGACTGGGCCATCAGATATGATGAAGCCTGATGCAAGGGAAAATCTTGTAGGTGACATGGAGGGTCTCCTGAAGAAAGTTAAAACCTTGATAAATGGGGCTGCTTCTGGTACCTAACTTAACAAGTTTTTCTAACCTGTTTTAGCGTTAGCATCAGTAATTAATCAATGTCGTGTTTATCACCACCTGCTTTATTTTGGCCGTTGAAAGTTGACTTATCAAGTGTAAGTGGTGGATCTGTTGTATCACCTGCTTTGTTAGATTACTGATTGTAAGACTTATGATGTTAGTATGGTCATTTTGTAGGCTGTTAAACATTTGCATGACAACTCTGTTCCAGCTTAGTCTAGATTGTGCACATCCCAATCCTTGTGCACAGTCAGCTGGAAACTGGACATGCGTCTGTGGCACTTATGTTAAGTAAGCTCTTTACATGTGGTTGTTTGACATTTTTGGTATGACAATCTTGGCTGGATACCAATAGATGCTAGATTCTGCTATGTTACACTTCATATGATCCGGATTAGTCTTTTAGACATTTTCTATATTTTAAATTTATTTTTTTTCATTTTTTTGAAGATAATGTTTATTTTAATATTAAATTATTTGTATTTAATTTGTGGTGGATTTTTTTTTGTAATTATTAATTTAATTATATGTTATAGGGCATGATTTCGTAATTTTTCTCTCTCTTATCTATACTCTATGTTCTTTTCCTTTCTCATTTTTGATTCTATACTGATCATTTATTTCTTCTCCCTTTTTAGT
Organism: Boesenbergia rotunda; assembly: GCA_024364735.1. NCBI lineage: Eukaryota > Viridiplantae > Streptophyta > Magnoliopsida > Zingiberales > Zingiberaceae > Boesenbergia > Boesenbergia rotunda. The sequence goes on from JAGFNQ010004959.1 coordinate 109,286, forward strand.
GATACTCCTGCTCTTCTGTTGATAATTTTTCTTCCTCGCGCTTTCTTCTTCCACGTTTTTTCTTTTTCTTCCTCAATAAGAATATGAATTAGGGGATTTATTTTATTATACAACGAAAAGTAGAATGTTAGTTTTTTAAATATCAAATTATTATTATTTTCTTATTTTCGGGACGTCTTTAAACATACTGTTGGCTTTTGATTGTGTTGTTTTTGAGTGCTCTTTTATAAATTTTCAATCTTGCCTGAGCAGTGTTAATGTTATAAATTATGTATCTGTATCATATGGTCAATATTATTATCTCATTTAGCCTTGTAACCAAATATAGACTTTTTATATGTCGATGCTAGTTGACCATGGATAACTAGATCTTATACATGACAAAAAAAATTTTTTGACTGATTAGTACTTATTTTTATACTTTAGTTTTAAATGATCTATATATGAAAGAGAGCATTCATAATTTTATAGGGTGTATTCTATGAGGATTTTAGATATTTGAAGGTGTTATTGTATATTTATAGTAATTTATAGTAATTTTAATAAATCCAAACTGATTGGTCATTCATATGCTTAACTTAGTTAGTTTGACCTTCATTTCAGTTGACAATAAAGGTTCATAGCTAGGTAGGTGCTCATCTCTACAGGTCATAACCTCTAACTTATCTCCGAAGTTATGATGTAGTGATAAGGTGACTAGTCGCTATCTCAGATATTCGTGATTCGATCCTCAGCTATGATATATTTGTAGAAATTTTTCCTCTAAATGGGACGCGAAACTTAGGACATTCGGCTTCTAGACCGTCCACTGCGAGCATTTTCCGTTTTATCCTGATGATCGATGAGAAATTTTTATGGGACCGAATCGGTCATCCCAAAGTGAACTGCTACTAGATCCAAAAGATATACCTCTGACTTGCAAAATGAATCTCTTAATGGTACAGAGATAATTTGGAATTTTACTGCTTGAATTTCCTATGCTTAATTTACCTAAAAAGTTTAACGTTGATTGGAACCATTTAACGTTGATTGGAGCCATTTGATCCTCTTCCTCCATTTCTACTGAAGAGATTGTAAATGAAATAAATATAAAAAAAATTTAATGAAAAATATGTAATTAAAAGAAACAAGATGATTTGATTAGAAAAAACCAATGAGGTAAAATTTTCACCCGAGAATTTTTTAATATTAAATATTAATTATTTTAATTATATTATTAATCAAATTATTTTTCAGTGTGAATAATTTAAAAATTTAAAATATATGAAAATAATTTTAATTTATATAAATTAAAATATATGAAGATAATTTTAATTTTTTTTATAAGACTTAGAAAAGTTAAAATAATATGATATTTTTTTTAACATTATCTGATATTGATAATTTTTTATTTTTATAATTAATAATTAATAATGAAGAAATAATTAAAAACTAGACGTGAGATATTAAATTTTATAAAAAATTAATTTTTTAAATACATGGATAACTTATAAATTCTATTGACCATACATAATATATATTGAAGTTTTTCAAAATTAAAATTAATTTTAAAAGTAAAATTAATAAAACCTTATTTATATTTAACAAATTTTCAAGAAATATTAAATAAATTAACAATTGATAGAAAAAATTATTATCAAAATTGGATTATAAAATTTAATTAATAATTTTACATATACATCTAAATTATATATAAAAATTTAGTTTTAAAATTTATTTTAAAAAATTAAATCCACTGTCGTTGTCCATCCCAAATCTGAATGAAAAAAAATGAAGATTTTTTTTAAATTTTTTTAAAAAAATTATTAAAGGCCTAAAAGGTGGCAAGAGACGGCTCTGACCTAACCATTATTTGTGGTCAATCAAACCACAATTTTCAATCACAGAATGCTCAACACTGTTTGTGGTTGACCACATGAATCATTTGATTAATCAGAGTGAACAAATTTTTATATAAATCATTCGCCAGAGGCCGATTAGAAAATTCATTTTTACGTCCTCACGGGATGGATGGATTGATGATTAATATATAGATGTTGTCATCAAAAAATCTAGAGGTTAAATCCTGACAAAATTAATATGTCTACCCTCTCCACGCACTAGCCATAACATCCAAATTAGTAGCCCCCGTAATTTATCTTATCTGTGTTGGCCCTGAGACGGATTGGCGGGGGCGCTGAAGATGAGGGAATCGTTTTTTATAAAAAAAACTCTATTTTTGTGGAAAGGTGCTTTTTGTTACAATAGTGTATCGTTTTGAATTATTATTATTTAAAAAATAAAATGAACGACTGAATTTGTGCCCCCAAAAACCGCACAAATTCAGTCAACTGGACGTGGTGGATTTCACCACAGATTTGGTTCCCTCGAATGATTGGACGTCCAGGATTAGTCTAGAGTCTGGTCCCCAGTCACATATGGATCCATCCGTTTCACCGTATCTCGATCACATTCGGGCTCTGTAAAACAAACTAATGGACGCCGACGACCTGAAACGGCTGCGCCCTCTCTGCCTCTTGTGCCGCGGCCAGCCCTTCCTTCGAGAGGCGAACTCAACGCTCTACTCTGATCTGCCGTCCTCCCACTCCCAATGAGAAAGTTCCAACCCTTCCTCGTCTTCTCCATCGTTCTCTGCTTTCAGTAAGCCTACTCAAACTTGAACTACGTCGAGAAACAAGTCGAGCGTAACTAGGTCAATTGTCAAAGTCTTTTCTTTTGCAGCATTGGATGAACTTAAAGTAATTTATGATGTGTTGAATTTGTGATTTCATAGAAATTTCAACTTTTTTTTTAAATCTTGGTGTTCATGGAATAAATAGTTTATTAGTACGATGGAGCTACTAGGAGTACTCTTTGTCGTCCATTGCGAGTATTGGTGGTGATGGAGAGGGTTCACTGGAAGAGATGCTATGGAGCTACTTGGAGTACTCTTAAGAATGCTTTACGGAGGGGTCTCCTATATCGTCACGCCAACTATCTAAGTGTTATAGAGTGCTGGTTGGGCTAGCTATCCTATAAATTGTAGATCAACATCAAAATATTATATTCTTCTTGGAGTCAATCTAGTATCTTAGAAAACATAATGTGATTCGTCTTGACCAGATCGAGTGTAGTGGTAGAGTAAGAGCTGGCTCTTTCTACTTTTGAACTTATTCAGCTTAAATAGTTAATGACTAAGTTGAATAAGTTTCTAATGAGTAACTGAAACTATATAAGTTGGGATGCCTATTGCCTTGTGATCCCGAGAGTCAAGGGACATAGATAGCTTGAAGCATAGGGTGAGTCTGGGCCCATAGGGATCTCAGCCTAGAAGTCTCAAGGGGGTCTCGGTTGATGAGGTCACAAAAAGTTTCACCCTTGAGGGATCTCAACCCAAAGGCCTTAGAAGGTCTCGACATAAAGGGGTCTCGGCCTCAAAAGGTCTCGACTTGGGAGGTCTCAATCCAAAGGCATCTCGGTAGATGAGGGCATGGTTATCCATACTTTTGGGAAGCCTAGTCCACTCCAAGCTAATCAAGAACTTGTCATATCGCCTAAAGAACCTGTCTCTGGTATTGGGGGGATAAGGATATAATATTATGAAAGGATAGGGCCACGTTACGAAATAAGTGGGTATGCCCGAAGAAACCGGATCCTTTTGAGAGGATGGGATTGAGAGAATGCTCTAAATAGGGAAAAAGGGCCTACAAGGAAGTCTCTCTCTGGCATGGATTCGACATTTCCAAACCTCTCTTCGCTATTCCTTGAAATTGAAGTTGTTGAGTTTTTCAACAACATCAAGTGACGTTGTCTATGGGAATACTGGGCTAAGGTGTTGTGATGGAGAATATGGGAAGAGGTAATCATGACGATCCAAAGATTTTGTCTAGTGAAAGGCAACCTCTGACCGTCCTTGAAGAGCTCTCGCTTAGGATGGAGAAGAAAGGTCGTATAGTCTCAGTGATAGTAGAAGAGGTCATTCCTAGCAAATATTGAGTACCCGCATAGACGCAAGAGGCAGGACTAGGAAGGCAGGGCAAATGGCTATAGGATCCAAACATCGTAGGAGCGGTCAGACTCTTGGGAAGAGTTAGGATAATCGTTTAGACGTGCCGAGGAAGCAAACCCAGCATACACAAGAATATCGCTTTCCGGTCAACATGTTAACTGATGAACTACTGGGGTTTTTTCGGCCTTTGCAAATTGGAGAATATGATGGGTTCCACAAACTCAAGGACACCACCCGTGTTGGTTCAACAATGCTGCTCTCCTCCACCAATACATAGATGAAGTCAAGTGCCGAGTTTTCTTGAACCACCTTGGTTGGACCTGCTCAAAGGAGGTTCAATCGGTTGAAGCCGAGAGCTATTTGCTCATTTGAAGATTTTGTTTCCCCAAACCCTAAGACCCTACTCAATTTGTTCAGTTTGAAACAAGAAGATTAAGAGACTTTGGGCGCATATACGCAAGCTGCCTTCGAGATACCCTTCACAGTGGTATATGTCCTTATCAGCGCATTTTCTAAAGGATTGAATGTTGGAGACTATTTTAGATCCCTAATAAAAAAACCCTCGGTTGACTATGATAATCTCCAAGGGCAGGTAGAAAAATACATCAATGTACAGGAAGCTTAGAAGGTCAGAAGGAGCTAGTGAGTCGAGGCCATTTAGTCGGGAGACCATAGTTATTTAAGGCGCAAGGCGCCCAAAAACGCATAGGTACTGTAGGGCCGGTGGCGCAAGGCGAGACATACACCTTACCGAAGTAAAGATACTTTGAGTATAAATATTTATAATTCAAACATATATAGAGAATTTCTACCAAATATTTCACTAACAAAATTCAAATATTTCACAAACTATTAAATAAAAATGTAAATATAAAATTCATTGACATTCAAATATTGAAATAGTTTATCTTCATAATAAAAAATCAACACCACAATAGTGTTGATTTTTGAAATGCATCACCACTATTGTGGTTCATTTTTGAAAACTTTTGAAGTTAAATCTATGAGGAAATATTGTTATGATGAAACAAAAGGAGAAAAGTGAGAAAGTGTAATCCAAAAGATTGATGTTGATGTTGTTGGCTAAAGAAGAGTTTACGTTTGAGAAGGGAGAGGAGGGGAGGTTTATGTTGATTTTTTAGAGGAACGGAAGAGGCATAAGGTAAGGCATACACCTTGCCGAAATAAAACGCTTTTGGTATAAATTTTTATAATTCAAACATATATTGAGAATTTCTGTCAAAATATTTCACTAACAAAATTCAAATGTTTCACAAACTATTACATGATAATGTAAATATAAAATTCATTAACATTCAAATATTGATATAATTTATCTTCATAATAAAAAATCAACATCACAGTGCTTTTTGAAAACTTATGAACTAAAATTTAAAATATGTGAGAACAAAAGGACATTGTTATGACGAAACAAAAGGAGAAAAGCAAGAAAATGTAGCAAAATCCATTGTGATGTTGTAGGCGAGAGAAGAGTTCATGTTTGAGAAGGGAGGGGAGGAGAGGTTGATATTGATTTTTTAGGGGAAAGGAAGAGTCACACAAAGAGAAATCAGTGAAATAAGTTTGCAAGGGACTAAGGAAGGTTGATATTCATTTTCTAAGGGAGAGGAAGAGAAAAATGTGTCACAGGCATGCAAGTTAATGCAACCTAATTAATTTAAAGGGTAATTAAGAGTATGAGTTGGGCTTAAATTTTTTTTTTTTTACTTCAATAAAGCGAGGAAAATCACGTCTTAAGCACGCCTTAACCTCTAAAAAAGGCATTCGCATAAGCATGTTTCACTTAAGTTCTGCGCTTGGGTCACTGCTTAGGCGCGTTTGGTTGCGCCTTGTGCCTACGTGCAACTAGGCTCACGCTTTTCACAACTATGCAGGAGACAAGCAGGATCAAAAAGGGAGGATCTCATTCAACCATGAAAGCTGAACAATCCCAACACTTTATGCGATACGTCCCTTTGAAAGTGTCCAAAGAATGAACTATGCAAATTTTGGAGGACCATAAGTTGTTGCGAAAGTCCGCTAGTCTTGGCAGGGACCCGCGAGACACCACCTCTTGGCTTTTCTATAATCAGGAATGGGGACACACTATGCATGGGTGTCATTGACTGGGTGAGGAAATAAGGCGAGCGATTCGAAATAGCCCGCATGCAACCACTCATAACTCACAATCAAACTATTTGTCAAGAAGAAAGGTCTAAGGGCCCTAATGGCCAACTTGATAGGTGAGATAAAGAAAGTACTTAGACTCAGCCAGACGCTCCCTCCTTGGTTGATTGGGATGAGATGAGATTTTAAGATAATCTGCCTAATACGGCTGTCATAATTTCATCTTGGGAGGAGCTGCCGATAGAGATTCAAATAGATTGTGGCGTGCACATAATCACCAAATGGATAGTTTTGGAGTCAACACTTGATGGGAACTAGTGGAGATTTCGGTCTTGGGATTTGACCCACAAGACATGGAAGGTAACTCAACGCCCCACAATGACGTGTTGGTGGTCATACTACTGTGGCTAATTATGAGATGGCACGTATGTTTGTGGATTCCGACAGCTTCATGAACGCCCTCTTCAAGGAGATTTTTGGACCGACTGCAGTTAGACAAGGGAGAGCTTTGTCCAGTGGTGACATCCCTGTTTGGCTTTGCGCCATTTGTCCCTTTCCTTGGGAGAGGAACTTCTCCAACGAATGTGGACAACTCCCTTTATGGCGGTGGAGGTCCCTTCTATGTACAATGTTATACTCGAAGCTAGCCCTTAGTGCCTTTTACATCGTTGCTTCGCTGTATCACCATAAGATAAAGTTCCCTAACCAGGTCGGAGAGGTACACGGAGACCAACTAAAGACGCCACTCGAAAGTGCATCTGTTTTAAGACTTTGAGCCTTGTATTTTGACAGAAAAGGAGTGAGAATTAGTGCAAATAACCTCGAGATGCCCTATCAAGGTTACCACTGTAGCAGCACGCCTCTCGGAAGACCTCTAGCCAAGGCTAGTCGCATGTCTCATTTGGAATTGAGATGTGTTTGCATGACAAGCTCAAGTGCTTACCAACATATCCCCAAGTATTATGGAGCACCACCTCAAGCGCTCCCCGTAGTTAGGCTAGTCAAGCAAAAGACGAGGCATTTTGGACTAGAAAAGGATAAAGTAATTAAAGGGAAAATGGAGAAATTATTAAAGGCAGGGCATATTTAAGAAGTGCAATTCCTGACAAGGTTATCTAATGTCATGCTAGTGCCCAAGGCGAATCGGATATGGAGTGTGTGCACTGGCTTTCAACCTTAACAAAGCTTGCCCCTGCATAGATCAGCCGATGGACTTGACCACCGACCACAAGTTCATTTGTATGCTAGATACTTATTAAGGTTATCATTAGATATCACTAATTCAAGCAGTCTAAGACAAAGTTAGCTTCATCACCTTCGAAGGAACTTTCCGCACTGTGATGTCTCTTGGATTGAAGAGTACAGGTGTAACTTATCAAAGATTAATAGACAAGGTTTTCGGTTAATAGATGGGCAAGAATATACAAGTGTATGTGGATGACATCTTGATGAAGTTGATTCAAGTTGATTCCCTTATACGAGACTTGCAAGAGATGCTTTCCACAACCCGAAAGTATGGTTTGAAGTTAAACTCGGCTAAATGCACTTTCGGGTTCAAGAGTGGGACGAACTTGAGATATGTGGTAACAGAAAGAGGAATCGAGGCAAACTCAGAGAAAGTCCAAGCGCTCAAGCAGATGCAGTCTTTTCAGAACGTCTAGGAAGTCTAATGGTTGGCAGGATGGATGACTGCCTTGGGTAGATTCATATCTAGTTCGGTAGACCAAAGCTTACTATTCTTTAAAGTTCTCAGAAAGGTTGCTCATTTTAACTTGGATGATCGACGTGAGCAAGCCTTTCATGACCTGAAAAAGTACCTGGCTGCATCGCCCATCTTAGACAAGTTGAGTCTTAACAAAAGGCTGTGTATACTTGGCCACATCTAGGAGGCAGTCAACTTGGTCCTGATTCTCAACAAGGGTCAGTGCAAAATACTGTATATTGTGTTAGCCATCTCCTCAAAGGGGCTAAGTGTTGATACATCGACTTGAAGAAACTGACTCTTGCAGTAATCATCACTCCAAGGCGATTGCGCTCGTATTTCTTGTCGAATCCATCATAGTCCTAACCAACAACCTTATCGGTAGAATTCTCACTCGACCAGAAGCATTGAGAAGACTCGTCAAGTGGATGATCGAGCTCAGCGAATACAATATCCAACATCAACCACATATTGCAATCAAAGCACAGGCGCTTGCAAAATTCCTGGCTCAGACATCTTCTAGGGAAGAGGAGAGCTTATGAGGAATCCTCTAATGCCGAAGGGAGTGGGGTCGAGAGATAAATTTCAAAGCCTTTAACAATGAGGCAGAATATTAGCCGTTGTTGATTGGCTTGAAGGCCGCTTTGAATGTGGGAGCTACTCGAGTAGTGGTGTACTCATATAAGATCGAACTCGATGCTAGTGGGGGAGGGGGGAGGTGGAGGGGATGAATAGTGTTATGAATTTGATGAACAAATAATAACCAAAGCAATTGAATCAATAGAGTAGCACAACGGAAATAAAAATTACTAAGACTATTCAATCAAGTATAGCAGAGCAATGTAAGCATGCAAAAGAGATAACTAACAATTGAGCATGCAAATAGTTGACCAACCAAATCAGAAATGCAGACACCTCGGTTGCCCGTATGCTCTGGTCACTTGGAAGCTGCAAGGGGGATAACGCCATCTCCTGGTCACCTAGCAGCTGCTTTGGTCGCCCGTATCCTCTAGTCGCCCCGACCATGATGCGATCGCCTGAACCCTCCAAAATATTTCGTTGAGAGTTATCATCAGTCAGTCACCCTGGACTCCCTCCAATCGCCTAGAATCATCGAACATTGCTTCCCTGCAATTGTTACACCTAATGAGTATGATAAAAAATGTAAAGTTCTTCGTACTTATTTTGGGTTTAGAAGCTTAGCTCCCAGCTGACTCATCTAGACTGAGGTGCCAAGCTACAACTCCCAGCTGACTCCACTTGGATGCTGACTCCACTTGGACTTGATTCACCTAACTCCCAACTAGGACTTTGTCTGCCAAACCTTCTACTTGGACTTGATTCACTTAGCTCCTAGCTAGGACTTTGTTTGCCAAGCCTTCAGCTCCCAGCTGACTCCACTTTATTCCCAACCAAGACTTTCACTACCTAGCCTCGCTAGGACTTTTCCTTTGGTCAAGTAATTTGCAGTTGCGCACTTAACACAACTTCTTAGATTTCAACAAACCAAACTTTAACCTTAGTTATACATCAAAACTTCGGGTTTAATGTTGTGCTCATAGCACCAACAACTCAGACTCTCAACTAGTGGCGCAATAGATAAATAACACATATGACGTACGAAACGAATGGTTGAGAAGATATACCAAGGCCTATGAAAGAGCGAAAGAGGAGTTTTGGGAAGTTTTGCTCAAGCAAATCCCTCACACAGAATAATAATGTCAAGATGGCAAGTAGCCTCACCAGTTAGGTGAACACCGAGATAGTAGTCCAAGTGCAGTAAATAATGCTAGTGGATAGCACTTCAGTGCCTTTAACAGAGCCCCTAGTCGACTCAACATCATACAATTGACTTATACTAAGCAAATTGAATTTAAGATTTTCAACATAAAGAACTTTCTTAGTAATCAAACTTGAATTTATAATAATGTTACCTGATCCGATCACCTTTAGCTTGCCATTGTTTCTGAAGCACATTGTCCACATTTCTTGGAGCTTGAGATTGGAGAACTTTCGTTAGTCCCTGGTCATGTGTTTGGAACATCCACTGTCTAGTATCCATTCATTTTGGACCTTTTCTAGTTGTCTCATCTAAATCTGATGTAGATTCTAACACTGATTTGGATTATGAGTTGTAAGTCTTTTCTTTGTCCATGAGTATGTACTACTGATTCGATTGATTTATTTGGATTAGTTGTTCCTTCATGGGGCTCAATTAATTTCTTCTATAGCTCCTTTGCACTTTAGAAAGGTTCAATCTTGTTAAGTTGCTCAAGGTGGTAGTGACCTTGGCATTGACTTGAGCCTTGCTTTTGACATCACTAGTCCAACTTTTAAAACCCAAAGGTTGATCATTTGCGTCTCTTGGTAGAATGAAACCAATTTTGATTATAATCCAGTTGTTGATGTTATTCATTAGGTAGCATTTCATCCTACCCTTACAATTTAAAAAGTTATTGCTATTAAAGAGAGGAGGGAAGTATTGTAACTTTCCTGTAGGGCCATCAAAGAAAATTATCTTTCAATATTCTTGGGTAAGTAGCATAAATAATAAAAAAATTATAATAAAAGAAATTAATTTTTTTTCATTTTTTTCTAGTGATGTTGTACTCGAATCTCTATGCCATAAGTTAGATCCCATGTTAGATTGAAACTTAGTGTTCAGTTCGTCAAACAAACATTTTTAGAATAGGCTCCCAGGTAGTGGCGAGTCTAAGGGGATTTTCTTAAAGTAGTCATGTACCTTACATAGAAGCTTTCCAAAACAACAAGCCCAAGTCACTTAGTCTAAGTCTTGGCCTAACTAGTTTAGAATAGGGTGAGGTAACTTAAGCTAGATGAACTCAGTTAAGTGCACCAGGTAGAATTTCAAATGGTTTAGCTTAGACATGCATTATCAAGGCCTCCTTAGCCTACTATTTTCTCAACTAATGCCAATTCTAGAAGGGGGGGGGGGGGGGGGGGGGGGGGGGGGGGGTAAAAGGAGGGGGGGTTGAATAGGATACATTTCTTTATAAGAAATGATAGTCATTTCAAATGGAGTCTAATGCAGCGAAAATTAAATAAACAAATAAACACAAGTATAATGCAACAGAAATTAAATGAGCAAGTAAACACAGAGTATAATGCAGTGGAAATTAAAATGGACACATAGAGATAGAAATATGTCGATTTGACATGGTTCACAACCCCCCATGGTTGTTACGTCCACAACGTATTAATCCATCAGGTGGATCGGTCCCAAATAATCTCTCTAATCTTCTCCTTAACCAAATCTCTTATAGAGGTGGAGAAACCTTTACAAGTATTTGATGAGATATATATGATATGAGAACAATAATCAAATACAAATTAGTTAAAAAGAATTAGACAACAAATAAAAATTTCGAACTAGAAGTGAGGTTGCCTAACTATATCTTTGAGTGGACAACACACTTTGACACAACATAACAAATATTAGATATTCTGAATTGATGATGTTGAGAAGTCCCCCATCAACCCCTAATTATACTAGTGCTCTAGGCGCCTAGAAGTCACTTTCGGTCGCCCGGAAGCTTATGTGTCAGCCTCTATCGGATAACTCCCTAATTATCCTTATGACTTGGTCATCATGTGCTTGGAACCTCCTTTCAGTTGCTCGAACCATAACGTGATCCTCCAGATTTTATTTAACTGAAGACTCATTTTGGGATTTAGGTCACTTGGATAGCTTTCGATCGCTTGGACATGATTCCGATCGCTCGGACCGTCCAAGTTTGATCGGTCAACTTTAGTTAACTTCCTGCAACACAAAGTTAATCCACAAGACATATATAATTAGAACTAAGTTTTGAACAATCACAATTGTCCATCTTTACTTCAAAACACCGAGTGGTTTCTCCGTCAAGCTTGTGCCTAGTTACAAGATTACCCTCATCCTTAAAAGAGATTCTCTCCTCGTCAACTTCTATGTCAGAAGGTCTCTTTGAGCTTACCTTGTCTGGTTATCTAGGACGTACCTTGCTAGATGTTTAGTCTAATTGTCTACCTGTTGATGTAGATGTTTAGTCTAATTGTCTACCTGTTGATCCACTGAGACTTCTGTTGTCTTATGTCTGATCTCCTTGACCCATCAGAGCTTCTCCCTCTTGTGTTTCCCTCTAAGCAAAACTTTTGCTGCCTAATGTCCATTCCCACAAACCCATTAGGCTCTTTCCCTCTTGCTTGATATTTGATCACCTGTCCTACTAAGTCTTTCATTATCAAGTTTCACACACTTGACATACACAATAGATCACGCATAACCCAACTTTAAATTCTTCTGCCATATATCAAAATATAGATTCAATTATGTGGTGCTCCCTGCACCAACAGGCCTAGGCAACCAACTATGCTTAGGGTTTACGAAATTCAAGTAGGTTAGAGAAGTATAGAAATTTAGGGGGCGTTTGGTTTGTATTTTCCAGTCTGTTTTCCATTTTCATTTTCTGTAGAAAATGCGGTTTTCTGGAAAACATGTTTGGTTTGCATTTTCCAGCTTTGTTTTCTAGAAAAAAACATAGCGTTTTCTGAAAAATTGGAGAATGAAAAAAAGTCATTTTCCAGAAAATTAGAAAATACGGTTTTCTGGAAAATGAAAATAGAAAATGACACAAACCAAACACCCCCTTAAGTTTTTTTAGAGAATTCAAATTTGAAAATAGGATATGCATTAAATGAGATAAAAAATGAAAAAGTAGTTGGATTAAATATTCCAATATAGGTGTGAAAGTGCCTAGGGAAGTAGCACGTTGAATGACTTACGAAATTATTTAACTTGATATTGAAAATGAAGAAAATGCCTGATCAATAGAGGGTGACGGTAAATACTTTAGTCCCTTATATAAAAACAAAGGAAATGTACAATATTAAGCTAATGAGTCATACTATGATACTTTGGGAAAGAGTGATAAAAGATATACCAGAAAATTTAAGGCGACAAAAGTGACTGAAATCAAGGTTGACAATAAAAGATAGACATTTTCATAGACAACTCGTTGAAAAATATCAAAAATAAAAAATACATAGTATTCGTTAACCTAGAAAAGCTTATGATAGAGTTTGAGAACAAATTTATCTAGAGAATTCTAGAAAAGAAAGATGTTATCATAGTGTATATTAAAACAATTAAGAATATATATAGGGATGCAATGACAAGAGTTACATCAAGGTCCACTTTAATCTATATTTTTTTCACTAGTTACGGATGAATTCACTGAATACATGCACGACACATTACGATGATACATGTTGTTTATAGATGACATTGTTTTGGTCGATGAGTCACGTAAAAGAGTAAATGCTAAACTTGAATCTTAGCGGGAGACATTAGAAGTGAAAGATTTTAGACTTAGTAAAGACAAAATACGAAATTTAAGTTTAATAGATGCATTAAGACAATTGTTAAGATAGGAGATGATAAGTTAGGTGTAATTGAAAGTTTTAAGTATCTAGGATCATTTTTTAAAAGAATAGAGAGGTTGATAGATATGTTTTACATAAGATACAAGTAGGATGGTTGAAATTGAGGAGAATGTTATGTGTTTTTTGATCGTAGGATACCTCTAAGGCTTAAATGAAAGTTTTACAAAACGACGATTAGACCTGTTATGTTATATGAAGTTGAATGTTGGGTTATGAAGTGAACACTCGAGAAAAAGATGAGAGTCGTAGAAATGAAGATGTGATGGTTAAGAGATGCATTTAAGATGATATGAACATGCACTTAAAGGACTCCAATTAGGCGATATAAGAGTATGTCAAATACACATTAATTGAGGAATGGGGATATCAAAGAAGATTTGTTTAGTAACAATAAAACAGGATAAAATTCATTTAAATATAGATGAGAATATAGTAGTGGATTGAACTCCATTGTGTAGGAGGATCCATATAGTCGACTTCACTTAGTAGGATAAAGGCTTGGTTGTTGTTGATGATTAAGTATCATGTATTCACCTTTTTTAACATAAATACTTGCTAAATACTTACTGCACTATATTAAATTATATGTAGGTATAATTTTTTTTACTTAATTCATACACAATGGTTCATTAATAAGAAATTAAGAAGTTGATTCACCCACCTTAAATACACACCAAACAAGGATCCAAAGGTTCGCAAAATAATATGCTTCCCCAAGTGAGTATCTATATAATCACACAATCATTACTTGGTAAAATTCAAATATAGCTTATATGCGATAGAAATATTAGACCGTGAAATTCATCTATTCGTAATATTAGTGAATCTTGTCTAGCTCTAAGAGTAGATACCCTATCTTAATAAATAACTAAAATTAAGTCAGATTCTTACCTAGCAACTTTTTCAGTTGGGCATGCAAAAATCGGAGCCCTAATTGTGTGGAACTCGTGGGGAAATGTAAGTTGACAAATATATTACGTGACCATTTAATAACACCTCCATATCCATCCTAGTCTCAAGCAAGGTTTGGATTGCTATTGCGATAGCCCATTGTGGGAAGAGAAAGTAGGAGAGATACTTGGATTTGCCAAGAAAAAGAGAATGTTGAGAATGTACCTAGTGAAATTGCATTTCAATGCTTATGTTAGACAAAGATTTGAGGTTAAAAAAGAGGGACAGATGTGGAGACTCATACACAACTCTATTAAATAAGGGGATATATGGGGTTGCCAAGCAAAGCCTGAGTGGGTGACCTACTTGACAAGTGAGGCTACATTTCAAATTGTATGCCAATTGTTGTCTTGGCGGACTTACTGTGCCTTAATGCAAGTTTCTATGGTTAGTGTATATTGGTCAGAGTCTTCATTTTAATGACACATGAGCATTCATTGGTGCAGGAGATTTATAAGTGATTTATTTTGTTATGTCTTTTGAAAGGGAGCATTGTGCAACGGTAAAGTTGCTGCCGTGGGACCTAGTGATCACGAGTTTGGGCCGTGGAAATAACTTTTTGCAATGTAGGATTAGATTGCGTATAAAAGATCTAATGCGGTCCGACCCTTCCCCGGGACCTTGCATTGGCGGGAGCTTTGTGCATTGGACTGCTCTTTTATTTTGTTGTCTTTTATGTCTGACAAGTGTGTAGTGACATCTGTTGAGGTTTGTTTGTGGAACAATGGTCGGAGTTGGCACTATGGTATATCTGGACTGGTCTGGGCATCACTTGAACTGTGGGTATTATCAATTGACTCGTCAATTAAGTTGAACAGATATATTTTCCATTGAAAAGAAAGTTTTTTTGCTCGGATTCATAGCCCCTTAATTTTCACTCTGAATATTGTTTTCAGATTTATCATTCAGAAGTCTAGCCCTCTATTGTGGAATATGCACATGTTGTATCCCTCTATTGTTTGTGGACATAGTTTTCATTTTCTATTTTTGTTGAAAACAGTCCGGAGCCATTCAACTCCAAGATGACCTGCTAGCTGCTATTTGAAAGGAAACTTCATTTTAACATAATCACTTCCATAGTGCCTACAGTTGGGCATAGAAGACAGGGTGGTGGCTCCTCTATACTGAGTCATGGAGCACCCTGCATATTCCTAGTGTCCTGTTTGACACTGAGGTAGGAATTTTGACTCTAAACAAACAATCTGGATGCCCATACTTTATCAGTCTTAGAGGTAGGGATTGAGGATTTGATAACCAACTAGTTCTCATGGTTACTTTCTAACTTAGAAAGGGATATATGTTTGGATGTTTGTCATTGTTTTAGGTTTTAAGCTTATTTATGCAGGGAGCTCTTCCATCAATAATTACTTATTTATGGTTTTTTTTCTTGTTTGGGATTTTGATGCCTCTTCTACTTCAATGTATTGTTACATCTAAAATCTTCCATCTTTTTGCAAAATTAGAAAGAAGGTAAACCAAATATTAGTAATTCGACTCTTGTTTATACTAATATTTGCTTTACCTTCTTTCTTATAGTTCTTTTTTTCCTCGTTAACAGAGGACATTGTTTTTCAATTCTGATGAGATATTGTGTCAAGAACTATTGTAGTAGTTCTTGATCTAATTGGTCTTTGTGTGTAACTATATTTTATTATATAGCTTGTTGGTGTCTGTATCAACATGCAACTTGCATTTTTTTTTGAGTAATTTTAGGTCCTCCAGCTTCATGGCTTTAAAAAGGGAGAGAACTTTGGCTATGATAAAACCAGATGGAATCTTCGGGAACTTCACAGACAGGATAAAACAGGTAATTTTGGAAAATGGATTCATCATTGTCCAAGAGTTGATGATCCAACTTGTTGTGGAAAATGCAACACTTTTCTACTCTGAACATTCAGCGAAGCGCTTCTTTCCAAATCTTGTCGAGTATATGACAAGGTATTTAATTGTAAAGAATTCAAGCCACTGTATGCTGCCTATAAGAATTGAAACTTTTTCTCCTCTTTTTTTGTTCCACGACTATTAATTGTTTCATTGAATAAAGTATTTATCCCGAAAGGAACATAATGCTGCATTTTTAGTTTATTATTTTATGTTGTTACGCATGCATTTCAAACATGAAAGCTTGTACCTGAGAGATTGATGGATGCAGTTTGGAACATTCTCATTTCTGAAAGCACTTTAAGTGCTGAGCTTTAACCGCTTAGAATTGCTTTAACCACTTATTACATTGACAACAACTGCAAAAATGGAGTTTCAGTCACGTTCCTGTGTTGATGATTTGAAATGCAATTTCTGTTCTAATTTCTCATCTTTCACTCTACTATTTTGGTTTGTCACTTCATATCTTCTAATCTTTGTAAATTGCTTTTTTTTTTGTTCAGTTTCTTAGTAGGTTTTGTCAGTTCACTGGAACCACATACATATTTAATTCTCATGCATCAGTTTTCCCTATTTATGATTGAATTTTCATTCCTAGTTGAATATTTTTCCTCCCATATTAATAATTATTAATTAGGATATATAGTAGCCAATACAGTGCCTTCTGTAAGTTGAAGTACTGCTCTAGTTCTTGTTCATACATGAGCAGATACTTCTGATTCTATAAATAATTTACTATCACTGACTTGTCCTTATCATGCTCGTGCTGTTTCTCATGGCTTCAAATTTCTTCTTAATTCTTTTCAACCAGGGTCATTTGATTCTCTTAAGAACACTAGCAATCCAGTTTTCCTTTTGTGCTTGTACCTAAATATATTATGGTTATCATTTTGCCAATATTTCACTGCATAATTTGATATTAATCTTTAGTGGTCCAGTGCTTGCTATGGTTATCGAGAAGACTAATGGTATCTCAGAATGGCGTGCTCTGATTGGTCCAACAGATCCCGGCAAAGCTAGAGTTTCCCACCCCCACAGGTAGATTATTCTTAAAATTAAACATCAGCTTCAAAAGCAAATGATCATGTCAACTTATAATGATAGACATTTATTGTAGAACTAGATTAGCTTATTGGATATTTGATGAGCTGCGAGCTAATGAAAAGTTGCACCAATCTTCCTGTCATCTTCTCTCTTGATCACCGACTAGTAATCCCCTATTACCCGATTCTTTAATGTGTCTGCCGGAAGAATGGCTGAGAAAAGTATTGTTATCCACTTCTATTGCCTTTTTATTAATAACTTGGTTGGCCTGTTTTTACTAACCACAATTTGGCTCAACCGAATCAAATTGCCTACCAAAAAATTTGAGTTCATCATCAAATAGAAGACCTGTGAATTCTCACACTAATCATTCTGGTACATTTCTCTCTATCGTAGTTTATTGTTTGCCCCATAATATTTACTTACTAGAATCATCCACCAAATGAGATACTTCCACTTTTTTTTTTTAGTTTTCTTATGCCTTTGCTATGTTATATCGATTTTTGTGTATCATCAATTGGCATATTCCAAAACAAGATTTTGTTGGGTGATAGGGTTTATTAGGTTTTTATATATAGTACATAGTAGGATAGATTAGTTATTTTTAACAAAACGTAGTGTATTTGTTAAAAGTGACATATTTAAACAGTAACCTTATAAAAACATAATAAATTTATCACAGGTTCTGTTAAGAATCCATAAAGTCATAAAATGCCAACATGCTTAACCATCTTGTTATCTACATCATTTGCTATGCCAAATTTAATTCCTAACTTAAGTTTCAAAGGATTTTTGTCTTACTTCAGTTCAATTTTTTCAGCATTAGGGCCATGTGCGGATCAAGTGTTCAGAGAAATTGTGTTCATGGTTCAGATTCGGCTTTAGCTGCTGCAAGAGAAATTTTATTTTTCTTCGGAGATATCTCAGCTGGTTTGTTCTTCTTAATTCTGGCTATTGTGCATATGTTTCAATTTCCTTACAGAAATGTATTAATTCTCTATCTTTTTTAAATAATGATATTCTGAATTCTCTTCTGCATGCAGGTGATGTTGCTGTTGAGCATGATGAACTCTGAATTTTTTTAAATGTATTAGACTCTTTTAAATTTCTTAGATACCAAGTAATTGATAAAGCACAGGATACTTATTTTAAGTTATATTGGGCTTTCTTGTGTTTGTACATTTTTAGGATATTCTGTATATTCATTATTTTTAATATAATCATTTAAAAATATAAATTTTATATCTATTTGGTAGATTTTAATCAATTTATATGTAGCAAATGCTTAAAGCATGTGTATTGATTATAAACATGATACTGAATGTAAGTTTCAACATAATCAAGTGTTTTTATTTGGCAAAACTCTTTAGTTACTAATTTCAGTTTGTTTCTTATTATCATATTATCATGCATACCTTCATTATTTTATTTTGAAATATTTATGTTGTGTTAATTGTTAAAATATTTTAAGTTATATGGATTAATTTTCATATTTGTTTTTTTTAAATTGGATTAATTCTTCCAGCATTACTATAATTAAATTTAGATTAAGTAAGTTCATTTATGTCTTTATTTGTGACATAAAAGAAAATTATTAACTTGATTTTGAAAATAAGATCTTGTATTTAGTCCATAATTAATATATTTTGCAACTTGTTCTATAGGATGTTTATTTATTTTATTTTATTATATATTAGGTATCTTTATTTTACCATTTAATTAATCTTGAGATAGACGGTCTGATCATATTATTTCACTCACCTAATAAATTTAAAAAGTGCGGTGACTTTTGCTGTGGTGATTCAGTTTCACTTGTAGTTCAATCGTCATAGATGTGTTTTGTGTAAGAATTGAATCTTGATTATTTAGGAAATATATTCGCCTCTCCGTGGGAATCGAATCTTGAATGTTTAGGAATATATCTGACTCTTATTATCACACCAAATCCAAATAGAATCTTGAATGTTTAGGAAATATATCCGACTCTTATTATCACACCAAGTCCAAAGTATTCTGCACTATGTTTATGATTTATTTCAAGTGTTGGGGTTACTCATGATTATTTTGTGCGACTTCTTTTTTTCAGATTATTGTTTTCATATATTTTTCTCTACTTCTAAGCATATTTTTAAATTAATTTTCTATTTTATATCTTTCTTTTTAAATAGAGGGTCATTATTATTTTCATCAAATATAATATTTGATGTTTTTTTTTAATGTAAGATAAATCTATATAATAAGTAAGATGTACAATGTTAATCAAGGATAACTACTTATGTCTGATAAGTAGTGGATCATGGATGATATGATAAGGTATCGACCCTTCACCAAGTTGTTGGTCCCACGGTATTGGAGTTCGAAGACCCTCAGTATCCTACAATAGGTATTGTAGACATCTCCTGTCTTATTTGCAACCAACATCCGATGCTCCTCCATAATTGCCTGATAGCGTTGCATGTGAAGAACATACAGCATGCTCCTACGATTCCTCTAATTCACAAAAGCAACTACTATCACCAAGGTAGTCCACCCTACCCTAATAGGTAGTCTCCTGTGGACTACCATTTGGAGAGAGAGAGAGAGAGGGGGGCACTCAAGCACGCAAAAGACACGTTTGTTTCTATAGGACCGTTGCAGACTGACAAGAGAGGGGTGAATTATTCTGTAAATAAAATCTTGATCTTTTGCTAACTCTTTTGCAAAAATGAACAGGTTAGTTAAATAGTTAACCTAAACATAAATAAATCAATAACTATAAAAACTAGTAAGAGACAAGCAGGTTATTTGGTTTCAACCAAGGTGGTTGCTAATCTGAGGCGTTGAAAGACTCCACTAATGAAAAACTCTTTTATTGTAGGCGGAGTAGCCTCTTACAGACTTTGAACAGCTCACAGAAAGACTAGGAAAATGAATTACAATTGTTGTTCCTTAATCCTAGCTTTAGGGGGCTATTTATAGCTCGAAACTTAAAGTGAACATTGTGCTTACGTGGATTTATGACGCCTCAGTTGCAATCTGAGGACCTTAGATGGATAAAACTTTATCCACGACGCCAATAGTCACTCAGCGATAAGCTTTGATTCGAGGCACCTCAGTTCCGACCTGAGACGCTTCAGTTTTGATCTCAGGTGTCTAGGGTCCAACGGAGGCGCCTCGGGTCCTATTTTGTGCAAAACTGACTCGACTCAACTGAGGTGCCTTCTCAGGCAATTGAGGCACCTCAGTTGACAAGTTGGTCAAAGTCAACGCCCACGTTGACTTTCCACCTTTCGTCTGCTAGAGTGATTTCCGGCCAACCAGAGTTAGGCTTACCCGAACCTTACTCTGGCCTTCATCTTGAACAGGCTTCCACTCGTCTTCTTGTCCCTCGGGCGTCCCACACACCCTTCTTGTCGACCGGTGTACTCTTTTGCAGTCTTCGCCCCTCGGATGCACCGAGCCCATCGACTCCCTTCCTGTGACATCTTCTCGTCTGCTTCTCTTCCGTTCAACTTCTTGTGCTCCTAAGTTCCTGCACACTTAGACACAGGGATCAAACACAATCAAGACTTAACTTGACTTGTTGATCACATCAAAACTACCTCAGGGTACTTACAGTTTATTTTATTTGGTTCAAACCTCTGGCTGCTATTTCAAAGCCCACGATCATTGATTGCTTTCAATGACAATCTACTAGTTATCTCTTTCACTAGAGAGAAAGTGACTCGTTTTTTTTCAAAAGATGAGAAATGATAACAAGTTCATCGTTCTTAGAAAACAAAAGCACAAAGATGATGAATTAGAACACAATTATACCGACAAATTAAGGATCCGGAGACAAGCTTAGTTGTTGGAGCAACAGTATGGCATAGTGTTGGCATTTCAGAGTGAGGCGAGACACAAGGACTTGGGCAATGGATGTCTGAGCCTCTGTTCAAGGCCTTCTTTTATTGACTCGAAAATCGAATCCATATTCGGATGATCGGTCTACGAATCTAGCCTTTGTCCAATCTCCTGCCACATTAGTTCCTCAATGATGATCTTCTACCACGTCATCACCCCAGTCCTTATCCTTGGTCGTGCCCGCTGTTACGTCCATCAGTCAAAGCTTATCCCTATGCCACGTCAGCAAGATCATCCTTATCTAGTGCCATGTCAATAATCCGACACTTATCCTGTCCACCTTGGATGCCACATCAACACACAGGACAACTCGACTGACACCTTAGCGTTCGGTCGACTGAATCAACCTTTTAGTCTACCAAACCATTTGATCTATCGACCAGCATAATCAGTCTACCAATTGGGTTGATCGATGGAGTTAGCATAGAAATATGATAATTTAAGCACAATGTAGGTTTGACAATTACTAAAATGTCCAATCTTGACTTTGGATTCCGAGTGGAACCCTTAATCGGATCACCGCCTAAGGCTATCTCTATAACGATGACTCGTCCTTACCCGCTCTTATTTTTAGAAGAACCACTCTACTCTAGAAGCTTACCTCAACTTACTATTAGCCAAACTTCTGGTCTTCCAGACTCGTTTAAGCTTTCTCTGCTCAGCATCCTATCACTTGACCTATCAGGATTTCTTCTAACTTGATCTTCTGTCCTTACTGACTCATCAAATCCATCTTGTTAGATGTCCAGTCTATAAACCCATCTAGACTTAGTTGTCTGGTGTTATTAAAATATAGAGATTTAGAGGGGTTAAATTGTAAAAAATCCTAAAAATTAAGGGCTGTGATTGGATTAGTCAACTTGGGAGGGGCTTTTTGCAATTTAGCTTTAACAGAAAAATTATAAAAGTCCTAAATTCCTTCCTCCCCTCCCATTTTTCTCCCCGGCGTAGACCCGTCGTCGCCCAACGCCCCCTTGCGGTTCTTCTCCATGAGAAACCATTTCCTTCTCTTCTCCTGCCCTAAAAGCACTGAAGCCCTCTCTTCCTCTTCTCCCGATCGAAGTGAGCATTGGTGTCGAGCGGATCTTGGTGTACTAATCATCGCAATGGCTCTATAGGCGACAATGGCTCTATAGGCGACGAATGTCGTGCCACCACCCTCTTCCATCTCTTCTTCATCGTCTATCCTCAGCGTAGCCTTCGATCGCGAGCAGGAGAGTTGCATCCTCCTCTTTCGACTTCGACAAACCGTTCCCTATTTCCTCCTCACGATTGTGGAACTGTTTGAGTTTGGATCGGAAAGGGAGGTCACTACTTACTGCCATCTTCAAGCAAGAACATTGATTGATTTGCGTTGAACTTCTAGATAGAAGGTTCTCTTAGATATTTTATTGACCATAAATTGAGGTGGGTAATTTTTACTTGATTCTATAGCTCTGTTTACCTTTAAATGCATGGTTATTTTATTACCTGAGTAGAATTATTTACCTTAAATATATTCTGCTTGTTTTCCTGCTTGATAATTTTTTTCGTGCTTAACCTTTGAGTAAAAATCTAAATTTTCAGTTATACAGTCTCAATTTTTGATTTTCGATCTAAAGAGTACCGCTTATATGCGTGTACTTTAGAACTATCATGTAACCTATCTAGGATTTGGTTGACATTAGATAAACCTCACCCAGTAGATTAGTATATGTTTATTTACTTTGGTGGTGATTGAATATTTGTGTCACTTATTGATTGCATAAATGGTTTACTTGGTTGCGTTGTTGTACATTGGTATCATGCACTATATTGCAGTATCATGGGATAGAGGTCACACTCCTCCTTTGTTCATGGAGTAGAGGTACACTCCTCCTGGGATCTTTGTATAGAGTGATTGTGCTTCCCTTTTTCTTGAGGTTCGGGATTGAGGTAATTCTCCTGTGGGATTGAGGTGATTCTCCCAGCATCCTATCCGCTCCCCCTTTCCTTGGGGTTCGGGATTGAGTTGATTCTCCCAGGGATTGAGGTGATTCTCCCGACATCTTGTCCACTCAGCCACACAAAGGAGATGGTTATAAGAGTGCATACAATTGTCACAGCTCTTGCCTAGTCGGTCACACAGATATGATGTGATGATTATTAGATTGATGTATAGTAGTGACACATGTCATTGCATCATTTGCATACGATGCATCTTGCATTTGTTTGAGCTATGATTGTTGCATTTGATAGACATGCATATATGGATTTGATTCGCATTTATTATTTGATTTGGATCTGCTCAGTAATATGAGTAGTTTATTGATTTGGTATGGGAATTTCTGATCATGTCCCACAGGTTATATGGATTGTTAGGTATGATTATGCATTTGATTATGCTCTTATTCCAGATACTGTTTATTTTATTTCTACCTGCTTGATTTATGTTATTTACATCATGCATTTATCTATCCATTATACCCGCAGAGTTCGAGTCCAAACTCACCACCGTTTGCGTCTATTTCTGTTTCAGGTAAATGATTGTTGTATCATGTCGCCAAGATGAGGTCCATTCGCTAGTCCCACATAGTCGAGTCATTATCATTGGTTCTTTATTTTTATTTCTGGACTTTAGTGGATATGATATCTTTTTATATCTTTAGTGGACTTGTATTTGTTTTTTTCGTGGACTTTCGAGTTATTTTGCATTTATTTATATTAGAGTTTATTTTACTTATTCTTAACTATGTGGTTGTGTTGTTTTACTTACAGTAATTTATTTGTGTGATTGACAGCCGTATGTGGCTGAGTATATATATATATATATATATATATATAAAAAAGTTTCAGATTGTCTACAGAGGAGATACTGTTCATTTTTAGCAAGCATGAGCCTCTGAGGGCGTGATAGGTATTCTTGATTTGCTATGACTTCTTTTTTAGTATCTGGTCCACCTGATCTACTAGGATTTTATCTAGTATCTAGTCAACTTGATCTACTAAGACTTTCATGATTGAGCTACCTGCACAATTGATCAAGTTGTTAGAGCACAATAAGATTTGACTTTGAACATTTGCCAATATCAAAACTCATGTTCAATTATCTAGTACATCATACACTAACAATCTCCCTTTTTTATTTATGATAATCTAGTTCAAAGTTAAGAAAATATTAAGCTTTATTTTCTTCAAATTAAACACTCCCCTAAATTTAATATCCTAGAGATTTTTGAAAATGGTTTATTTTTTTTTCAAAAATTTCTATCCTATTCTCTTCCCCTTTAATATACATTAAAAAAACCAAAAACAAAAATTAATAGTAAGGTTGATATCAAAAATATTTTCAAAAGCTAACTATTTAAGTATTGAATTAATCTTTGAAAAAAAATTAAATGCACATTTGTAAAAACTTTAAAGCCCTTATATAAATGTTTTAACCTCATGATACTTTTAAAAACTGTACTATTTGAAAATACTTAGAATATTTTTGAAACACTAAGAGTGTTTTCAAAATATTTTATATTATTTTTCAAGTATCCATAAGATTTTTCATACATTTTCTAAGTACTCAAAAATACTAAATAAAATTTCTAGGTACTCAAAAATACTTAGAGAAAATAAATGAGTGTTTGGTTTATAAATTTTCTATTTTCTTTTTTTGAGAAAATAAAAAATATTATTTGGTTGATAATTTTCATATTTATTTTCTAGAAAAAGATATATCATTTTATGGGAAAATAGAGAATATCTAAAAATTATTTTCTTAGAAAAAGAAAAATATGATTTTTTTTCATAAAATGAAAATAGAATCTTTATAAACCAAACACTCTCTAAGTGTTTTCAAAGAATTAGAGAAAATAAAAGGGCATTTGATAGGCGTATTTTTCATTTTCATTTTCCTTAGAAAATGTGATTTTTTAAAAAACATGTTTGGTTTGCATTTTCCAACCTTGTTTTCCAGAAAAAGATATTGCGTTTTCTGAAAAACAAGAGAATGAAAGAAAGATATTTTTCAGAAAATGAGATAATATAATTTTTTTAAAAAATAAAAATAGAAAATAGAAAATAGAAAAAACCAAACGCCCCCTAAGTTTTTCAACTAGAATTTGAAATTCTTAACTAACATTTCCCAATAACATTTTTGAAATAAGATATTTCAAAGAGTTTTTTAGAAAATATTTTTAAAATAGAAAGAATTTTCAAAAATATTTTTAACATAGAAAGAATTTTCAAAAATATTTTTAAATCAAAAAAGAATTTTCAAACTTTAGAAAACATATCCCAAATACTTTGAAAACCTCGTTAAAAAGATTTTGAACTCTCGAAAAACATATTCAAAGAATATTTGGAAAGAATATTTATAGTAATATAAATAATGATTTAAAACAAATTTAAGCAACGCATGCACTTTAAAAAACAAATACATACTTAAAGAAAATTATTAATGCTTGCAATTAAGAAATTAAGCAACTAAGACTTAAGCAAGTTAAAGTGGGTTCTTAGAGTCAAATCATGCGTTCCATTTTGATTTTAGAAATTAAACATGCCATTTACATTATTCATTCTTTTCTTTGTTTTCTTTGTACTTTTCTACTAGGCTCATTTAACCTTGCTTTACATTAGGATTATGAATTATTTTAGAAATTTAGTTGACCTGAACAATATGTCATCCACTTTTATTTGAGCTATAGATACATCCAATTCAAGGGTTTTAACACAAAGTCGTGTAAATTTATCCTGGTTTAAACCCTTTTGAAATTAAGTGAGAGGCTAATCTATCATACCAAGCTCTAGACTAGTCTCAATATGAGAGATTAGAATGATATGTGTTCGAACTTTGATGATTGATTTATTTGGTCCCAAGAGTAGTGAGAATCATAACTGCAAGTGTCAAACATTATTCACGTCCCCTTTAGCTAACATCGGATCATCAATAAGCCTGCATCTCTTCAACTTCGACATCTGATGAACCTGTCAAGAGATTCATTTCTGGGACTCCAAACCGCTAAGAATCCCAACTCCAAGACTTCCATGAGTATACCATGAGGCTCCATCTCTAAAACTTCTCGAGGAATTGATTCGAACTTCTTACCAAACATCCATATCATCCCTGTGTCGGGTCTTCACTTAGGAAGCTCCACCTCTATAAAAGATAAATCAGCTACTTTAACGACTCTCCTAGAGTCAGCCTCACGGATATGGAAGGAGATTTATGCAGGTACATAGATCTCTGACTATTACGCCAGAAATATCATGCACCCACCATCTGTGTTACACCTTGGGGGCAGAAGCTCCACCTATATGACTTCTTGTCAAATATCCTATGCCTTCTTTCACCCAGAGGCAGACCTAGTCATTCTCCGACAGTATGGTTGTCGGAGAAGAAGGTTGAATTGCATCAATGAAGCAATAGAAGTACTTAACCTTTCTTTTTTATCTTTAGTAAAATGGTGCCATTTAGATAAAAATGGTATCGTTTTATTTAAACAAAATTTTAAAAAGAAATCCTTTAGTAAAACGACGTCATTCTATAGGAACGTGTAGGGCCGGCTAGAGGGGGGGTGAATAACCCTACAAAGTTTAAATGAATCTTTTGCAAACTTCTTTAACAATGATAGAGATTTATTAAACATAAGTAAACAACATCAACAACTAAAAGAAAAAGAGGCTCCGAGTTTTACTTGGTTTGCAACCTAAGTGGTTGCTAATTCAAGATGTTGAAAGTTCTACTATAAAACTCCTTAATGAAGGAGGAGAAACCTCTTACACTCGTTGAAAGTACGAAACATAATTAGAAAACTGAGTACAAGTTGTTGTCCAAATTCTGAGTTAAAAGAGCTTTATTTATAAAGTCTGGAAAAGTTATCCTGTTGCTGATATGACATATCTTGGACGCCTATATATAATGGGGGCGCCTGAGTTAGGTCAATACTTATCCACATCACAACAGTTGTAAAAATGACGATTTCTGGATAAAACAGCATTCCCAAGTGCCTGTATCAGCTCGAGCGCCCGGGACTCCGGGATCCCATATTGATATGGGCCCACTGGACTGACCCGGCCGCCCCAAACAACATCTGATCGCCCTGGTTTTAGTTAACATCTGGTTGACCAGTCTTTTGACGCTTTTGGGTGATTTTTGATAGTCTAAAGTTGTGCTCTCCTGAACTCAACTTTTGACTTTCTTCTCGAGCAGTCTTCCTGCCTGATTTCTCATCCCTCGGACATCGCGCAAGAGGGAGGTTACGTACCTCACTTATCATGTCAGATTTGTAATCTAACACTCTCCCTTCATCGATGTTCTCGCTGCTCATTTCGGACGAGCTTTCGTTGTATTCTTTTTTATGGCTTGCCATTAACGCAAGACCTGCATACTCCTCGATCTCGACTCCGAGGATGATGACTCACTCCATGTCACTTTAAGATTGTAGCTTGTTATGCCTTGATCTTTCTTTTTCTTTCTCCTTGCTTTTTAGTTTCGGATAGTTATCCTTGATATGTCATTCCTCTTGGCAGTTGTAGTATCAAACCTTTCTTTTTTCCTTCGAAGTAGCTTCGTTGTTTGTAATTTATTAAAAGTGTTAGTTTTAAGAAATTTTAAAAATTTCCTTACCATATACCCCTTTTAGTCCTTGTTGAGTGATGCGCCTAAATCTGATTCATCTTTTGGGACTTTCAGCAGTAAGTTCTTAGTTGAATTTTCTTTTTCATTTCTCAATCTTGCACATCAGATTTCATGTAATTCTAAGGTATAAAATAAACTTTCTAAGGTACTTACCTCAAGGTCCTTACAGATGTAGTAGAAGTTGATGATTGAACTCAAGTCCGAGGTAGTCGGGAAGGCATTAAGAACATCTTAACAAGTCTTGATTGGTTACCTTTTCTCTAAGGTTGGTAAGTCTAGTAATCAGTTCTTTGACTTTTGTATGAAGTTGAGCAACTTTGTCACGCCCCCAGAGGTCCATGTTTGCTCGAAAATCGAATTGCATCTTCCTTGTACAACGGACAATATAAAACTTAGATTACATCATCTCACACATATAATAAACACAACCACATATGGCTGGCGACAAAAGGAATAACACAGCATATTCACGCAGTTATTAACATCCAAATAATATATAATTTAAAACTCCGTAAAGTAAATGCAAACATACCAAAGTCCACGACATAAGTACCAGTCCATAACCGAACAATAAAATATCGACACGTCTATTACGGAAATAAAATAGCATCTCTAAACAAATAATAAACAAATCCAAACCAGGAATTCTACAATAAGGGATGGCAGATGGATCCTCTCCTGCGGCATGAGACGCGGCTATCTACTACCTGAAACAAAAAAAAACAGGCGGTGGTGAGTCTGGGGTTGAACCCTGCAGATATAGTGAACAGATAAATGCATATTATAAACAAGATAATTAAAGCAAATAGAAACAAGATAAACAGTCTCTGGACAGTAGAGTACACCATAAATGCGAAAGCATGCCTGTGGGGCATGATCAAAAACCCCCATGCCAAGTCGAAAGGTTGCTCGTACTACTGAGCATATCCAGGTCAAATAACCCAATGCAAATCACATATGTACATGCAAGTCAATCACATACAACAATCATAGCTCAACCAAATATAAGATGCATCATATACACATGATGCAAAAACAAGTGCCAGACCAATCGATCCAACTGAGCAACACAACAACTTCCCTCACCTTCTCAGAAACTGATCCAACTGAGCAACACAACAAAACAAAACAATCTACCAAATCAATTCTTACCTGAGTCGTGCCCAATCGCAACCCCACAACTCCGATGATCTCTTCAATCCCCTCAGCCGAGAACCTCCGATCTGCCAAGAAATCGCCTTGAGACCTCGACTTCAACAGCGAATCAAACTCCAATGACGCTCGCGAGATTTGGGGGAAAACTACCCTTACCTCCGGCACGATCTGAAGAAGACGGCTCACAGGATCACCAACTCCGGTCACGGAAGGAGGAAGAGGTGGTCGTCGCGCGATTTCCGTCCTTCGTCAATCGAGTGGTGTCGGCGGAGAAGAAGGGAAATGAGGAATTGTCGATTAGGTTTCGTGATAGGGTTCGGCCGGCGAGGGAGTACTTAAGTCTAATACCTATTCCTAATTTGCCCCTCCAACTTAGACTATTTCACTTGAGTCCCTAATTTAGGTAAATTTTCTTTTTAGCCCTTACGATTTATCCAATTCCAACAACCCCTATACACTACTCTTCAATCATCACACCACATCTGTGTGGTCGACTTTGCAAGAGTTGTGACAAGAAATGCTAGGAAAATCACCTCAATCCCTGAGAGAATCACCTCAACCCCACAGGAGAATCGTCTCAATCCCGAACCCCAAAAAAAGGGAGAGCAGACAGGATGCTAGGAGAATCACCTCAATTCCGAGCCCCAAAAATAAAAGGGGCAAGCACGACTGCTCCATAACAAAGACCCCAGGAGGAGCATATCTCTACTCCAGGAACAAAGGGGGAGGGTGACCTCTACCCCATGATACTGCAATATGTGCATGATACCAATGTACATCGACCCAATCAAGTTGATCATTTATGCAACTAATAAGTAGCATAAATATTTAATCAACACCAAAATAATTAAACATACACTAAACTACTGGGTAGGATTTATTTAATGCCAACCAACCCTAGATCGGTCACATGATATTTCTAAAGTACATGTGTACCAGCGATGCTATTCGGATTAGAAAAATAAAAGTCGAGACTATTTAACTGAAAATTTAAAATTTTATCTCACCGATCAAATAAAGAGTAAGTACCAAGCAATAAAATAAATGTCATAGGCTAAAGGTAAAGCAACCTACTTCAATAAGGGAACCACCATGCAATTAAATGTAAATGAGCTATAGAATCAAAAGAGAAGTACCCGTCTCGTAATATAATGTGTATTTGAACGGACCTCACGCGATCAAACGCCAATGATCAATGTCCTCAAACATCAGGTTGCAATTCCCATCCTTGTTTCTCATTCTTAAATAAGATTGACATGTTTCTGGATCTTTACCTGGTGGTAACAGATATATTTCATAAGTTTCCTCTACAACTTCTTCATGCTCTTTGCAAAGAACAACCTTAATTTGGTTCACGGATGTAGTTTTTGTTGACTTTAAAATATTATTTGGAAGCCTGTGAATGGGTTGAACTTGTTTTTAATTTTTATATGTGATGTTTGCAAATCTGGCTCAATGAAGGCCTTGTACATTGGATAAACCTTCCAAAATAACATATCGAGAGCTCCGACACATCAACAGTCCCGTATCCTCTTCGACTACTTGATTTAAAATCATATATTGGCACCTCAATAGATCTCCCTTCTTTTAGGCCTCCAATGTTTTCCAACAAAGTGCTATAATCTGTTAGTCCTGTAAATACAGTCTTCCCTGCCCCCGAAGGTCCAGCTACCCCAACCAAAATAATTCCATCGTTGCTTTGTGCCAACAATTGGCATGCACGTAGTACAACATAGAAGCCTTTCTCAAATGATAATGAACCTTGAATTGGAACAACTTCATAACGATTACAGTCCTTCTGCTTCACCAATTGAACGCGATCTCTTAGAAGTTCGTGCCTAGGTTCTGATGAGTCGATAGAAGGATCATGTTGCTCCATTTAGGAAACCAAAAACTTATATTCCTCCAGTCGAGATGATCGCGTAGAGCGGCGTAGATGCGTTCTAAGGAAGGAGATAGAGGGAGAGGAGGAGGCCCCGTAAATGTATCGTGAGCGGCGACGTCGGGCGGAGGGGAAGGAGATTGACTAGGGAGCGCTCGAGAGAAGAGCGGGGATCGCGAAATGATTCCCGGCTTCGCTTGAGGGAGGAGAAGGAGAGGCTTCGCTCGAGGGAGGAGAAGGGCGTCGGTTAGGGTTGGGTTCGGCTGTGGAGAGGAAATTTTGAGAGGAAAAGTAGCATTTTAGGAAAACAAAAAAAAAAAACTAATATATTATGGGTATTTTTGCAAAACAACCCTCCCAATTTGCATATTTAACAAACATTCTCTCTTTCTTCAAGCCAGATGTTGCCGAGTTGATTCCTAGGGAGATCTCTTTTGTTAGCTTTGCTTCTGAGGTATCTTCGTAAAATTCTAAGAATTTTTCTCAAAGTTCTTTAGTCGAATCGTAGATGTCAATCCGGTTCACTTCTTATGGTGGCAACACGCTAAGCAGATAGAACTCTACTTTACTGTTGGTCACACAATCAGATTGCTCCTTTTTGGTCAATTAATGTTTTTTTCCTTTTGTTCTTTGTTTTGATCTTTAGACAATTCGAAACCATATTTAATCGTTAGCATAATATTGAAATCAGTCTTAAAATATGTGATCAACTTTAATAGCTTAAATTTGGGCTCATCAGTTGATTAATATCATTGACAATTGATTGACATCAACTAATCGATTGCACAAATCAACTTGAAAGCCTTTAAATTCTAACTTTACAACCATCAATTGATTGAAGTTGTGTGCCAATCGATTGTATTACCTAATCAATCTAGCTAGTCATTCACAGAACCTTTTGTGTTCGACAATACACTAAGTAATCGATTGTTGATCCTTGGCAAACGATTGGTAATTACCCATCAATCTACCAGTTAATCCCAGAGCCTTCTGTGCTCGACTTCCGAATGACAATCAATTGCCGAAAATCAACAATCAATTACCTTAAGCAGTTAATCAATTTAAATTGATTCTATGTCTGATTTTATTGTTGTCAATTGATTGACATAAATTGTTAATTGATTGGTAGCTTCAATCGATTCTTTTGAGTGATTCCGATGATTCTGTATCTGATCTCAAGGCCATCAATTGATTGGAAATTTTGCCATTGATTGGTGGATGCAGGTGATGCAAGTAATCAATTTAGATCGATTTTACGCCCAAGTTTAGTCGTGTTAATCGATTGTCTTAGTCAAGTAATTGATTCGTGTCAACCAATCGATCAGTCCAGTCGATCGATTCAGATGATTATATTCGAAGGTTTTGGCTTGCCAATCGATTGCCCAACCAAGGCAATTGATTGAGTTATAGTCAGTCAACCTAAAAACAGATCAAATGCAATGGTTTTCCATGAAAACAACTGTGATTTCTGCTATTCTTCGTGTTCTTCACAAAATACAAAAAATAAGGAAAAACAAGTCAGTCTAGGTTTACTTGTACAAGAATTTCGACGATTAAATACTAGAAAAACTTAAACTAGCATGAAAACAATAGATTGACAAAAACCCTAACTTTATTGTCATGAAAACGATGAAATAACAAGGCTCTGATACCACATGTTAGATCTTAGAGTTTATCTTGTGTCTCATGAATTCTACAAGCAAAAAGAATTCGTACATAGCAAAACAACCCTAAGCATAAAGATCTAGTTTCAACATAAACATGACATAACAAATTGAATACTGAAATAATACAATGAACTTGATTGGAGAAGTCATTGTCATAAAGTGTCGTCTTCTCGATCTCGCGATCCTGTAGAAGAAGAAAAGGTGGAAAGTCTTCCGGAGGAGCTAGGTGATAGCGTTATAAACTCTGGTCAATAGGAAATAAAGAAGTTATATCTATGCCATAATCCAACTGGACCAATCCTATATATAGAGGACTCACATCCGTTTTTAGCCCGTAGATGGTAACGGAGTGGACTAATGAGTTATACATATTTAACTCACATCTAATAACCCAACCCCTCACTAAAAATAAATCACATAGTGAGTTCGGTAACTTAACGGTACCATCCTTATGATAAATAATCATACGTGAGCCCATAATAAAAAGTTAAATCCAACCCTTAGAACTAACTTTAAACAATTTTTTAAAGAAACTCCAACTTCATCACGTGCAGTAGTATTTTATTTATTTGTGATGCTAATAACGAGATTGCCTTATTAAAATTTAGTCTTAACTGGCTTATTCTTTTAGTGTTTCTATCAGTACTGCCAGTAATAATAAGAGGTTGATAGGACTTTTTATAGATTATGACTTATTCTATAATCTTGCAGCTATGTGCCTGAGGTAAATATATATACTGAATTAGATCATTGTCAACAAATAATAATGCGTCAACATATAATCTATAATATTATACGGATCCGTTTTTAGAAGATCGGTCGGGGGCGTCGAGGTATAGGTCGGTGAGGGATGGTCGAGGGGCGTGAGGTCGGGTCGGGTCGAGATCCTCGAGGTCGGTCATGAGATGGGTTGAGGGGTACTCAGGACCGTCACCGGTCTGGATCGGGGTGGTATCGAGGCCGAGCATCGGGGTCATCAGATCCGACCTCATGAGCGTTTTGAAGATGGTCGATGATCATGAGCTTCCCTATCATATTCAGAACGCCTCCGTAATCATGCCTGGCCTAAAGTAATAGGGAACGAAAAGACAACTCACATGGTTCAGGCTGTAAGTTTACATATTATGTTGTCGCTATCGTAATCTGTCGATTGATCTTCTCTTAATGAGATGACAGCTATACGTGGGAGACCTTTCTTCCCTATATTGAACTTCAAGAAGGTCATTGTCATTTGCAACTCCAATAGAGATTTTTTGGTCAACCTATGCTATAGCAACTGGTCGGCTTGTTAGACCGGTCATCCGAGGAACGATCTTCGTGTCGAGGATAAGTGGATTCTCAAGTAGATGACTCAAGCACCGTCTCCGCTGGCTCCAAATTGCAAGAAATGTGACCGTCAACAACCCACCGGGAAAAGTCCTGGGCAATGTACTCCGACGATCAAGTTAATTTCCGGTGGAAGAAATGAAAGTAGAAGAACTGTAGCAAAACTCTATCACGCATACCTGCATGTGAAGTGCGGAAGACCTTATATAGCCGAGGGAACTGACAGTTTCTGTCTCACGTCTGCCACCTTTTTTGTCTCATGTAAGGACAGGATCAGGGGTATCGTCAGCTTGCCGACTGGCGCCGACCGATACCGCCCAGTCTGACGAAGGCAGGAGTCGTTGTGGTACGGAGTGCCAGACATATCAGACCTGAGCCATCCTGCGTCGATTCTCGTACCACTTTTGCCAGTATAGTGTTAGGGAGTGGATGTTCCCTAGGAAAATGACAATTTCCGAGTCGGAGCTCCGACCGGCTTCCCCGAGTGGGATTTTGCTATGCAGCTAATGCCCTATGGATTAAACAAGGGGACTATCCGAGTCGTTGAGGAACTCAGACTCAGACGGGTTGATTCATCCCTAAAACATAGGATTAGAACCTCAGTAGGATGCCAAATTGCCCCTGGCCGCAGGTGGACCAGAAGACCTTAAGCCCGATACTCGGTATCTCTCGCTGGGGTAACTTCATACCGTATTAAGCTGGTCTCCCACTCGGGCATCCTGACCCGAGTGGCCTACCCTGCCACTCCGGGTTGTCGAGGCCTTTTCGTAATGACTGTCTCTCTACAATGCTACGTGGTCCGACCAGGCTACACTTAGGTTAGGTCGGGATCAAATACCTTTATAATTTACTAATATATTAGTTATAAATATATAAATTATAATATAAAATTATAAAATAATTTGTATTTAATAATATATTTATGTTTATTGAATGAGTGGCGTCCTTCAAGCCATTATTTATGTCAGAATGTATCGTAAAAGAGTCAACTGCTTATAAATAGGTCATGCAGATCATAAATTTTGACCAAAACTCAAGTACTGGAGTTCAGATAAAGATTAAATAGCTTACAGGTCAACAAGATTCGACCACGCATTTATATAATGTCAGAATGAATAGTCAAACCTTGTTCGAACACTTCTTTTGCATATCAACGGATCATCTTTAGACACATATGACCCACATTGCTTGTGCTAATAAAAGTAAACATCATATCTCAATACATTTTCTTTTGTTAAGATTCAATCAAACACATGATCAAACCTCAAATAGCCAAATTTGAAAAGGAAAGTCTTAATCTTTAAGCCGACAATATGAGCTTTGTTTTAAGTCAATTAAAACATTCAGCGTATGGAATATCATACCATATGGATTCACGTTAAGTAATTGCTTCTGGCTGGCTGCCTTGCTTGATTTCAACTCGTGAATCCAGACGATGGCAAAATTTATACGGCCAGCAGCAGCAGCCACCCCATTCTTTATTGTCTGCTGGATTCTGTCTGCTAAAGCAACCAAAACGTGCTGTTTGCCTTGCTTTTGGACATTATTTTAATTCCCTTCTTCGACTTCAAAAAAATTCCACGTGATTCTGAGAATTCCCTCTCCGATTCTTTCCACTGTCCCCTGCCTCTGTACCTACCTCTTCAATTTATCCTATGGAAGCTGAATTGATCGTCTTTTATTGTTACCTAACTAATATTTTTTCTTTCTCATCAGTCACAGGGTTGTCATAAATCAGCTTGAACCCTGCTATTGCCGATATATGGAATCTGGAACCGAAATGATCGAGATGGTGGATCAGAGGACGACGGTGAGTAACAAGGGACGGAAGTCCAAATTCTCTACGACATGCAAGTTGTTGAGCCAGTACTTGAAGGAGATGGGCAGCCTTCGCGGTCTCGCCCTTCACATGACTCCATTAGGTCAGATTTCTTCTTCTTCTTCTTCTTCTTCGTCGTCGTCAGATAATTAGTTATTAAACATGTAGCGTTTTTAGGTAAATCTTTGGCACCCACAACGACCATGAACTTGCTTCCTGGAGTCGGTGCGTCTCGAGAAGACCAAACCGAGAACCATCAAAAAAGAGAGCCTCTGAAATCGACGGGCCTCTATGGTTTTGATTCAGAAATCAAGTCAGATTAATTCGTGCATGCGTCGAGTATTTCATATATATGATATGGCCGTCGAAAGGTTACTGATCAAAGTTAATTTGTTTAACTGCATGTTATAGGCTGATGCTGAAGGGGCAGCTGACCATCTTCTATGGTGGCAAAGTACTGGTTTTTGATAATTACCCACAAGACAAAGCCAAGAATCTGATACATATGGCAAGCAAAGAGAATAATATTGGAGCTCAACACTTTTGTTTCTCCACTGCTGGTTGCCATCCCAAGCTCCACTCAACTTCGACGTCGCAAGTTTGCCTGTCAAAGGCGATTGAATCGGGTAATTATTCAAGCTTGGAATCATTTGGTCATGCCATGATCAGCAAATCTGAAGGTTTTGTCGAAATCAATATGAAAAGAATGGCCAATGACATATATTTTTATGATCATGGGTTGCAGACATGCCCATAGCCAGAAGGAACTCCCTGCGTAGTTTCTTAGAGAAGAGGAAGTACAGGTGTGTATTCTGTTTGCCCACCAACCTGGTGCATGCTTAGTCACTCTTTGCTCATCATTAATCCGTTTTCACCCTCTTTTGCAGGATTAGCACTAAGGCACCCTATCAAGTCCGACTATCTCCTGCACCAGCCATTGAGGCCGAGCCCGAATCATCCTGGCTCAACCTTGGCACACAGGCGGAAGCCACCTCAGCGCAGAGCAAATAGCAGGCATTAATTATATTAGGATGAGCTTAGACTTTCATATGCTTTACCTTAAGAAGCTTAATTATATACAGTAATGATATAGTTCAGATGCATGTTCATGCTTTATTTCTGTGTTTATGGATCTTGTATTCTACCTGTTACACCTGATTGGTCAAAGCTGTTACCATTGGCTCCTACGGCCAGAGTACCACACTCTTCTTGTTATTCATCGTCGAGTCTATGTATTCTCAGTCCACATCTTATCTTTCTACTGGCAAATATTGGTGAGATGTTGACGAGAGGAGCTACAATTGTTTCTCTTGATGTAACCTATATATATTTTTGTAAGAACTTCTTGATGGAATGTTCTTATTTCTCATTGTTAAATTATGAACAATGGAAGGGATATTTTACTATATTCTCTTTTTTATTTTTGAATTTTTTATTCGGTGGCATGTGTTGAGTACTTTGTGTGGGGAGAACAAGGCCACTGAATAACAGATGCTCAATACGTAAGGTTAAAGTACTGATAATGAAGTGGAATCCTTGAGTGTCTCAAAATGTTGCACAGAGATAATTTTTAGAATAGCTTTTATTGGTAATTTTGTACATCGAAGTCATTGGCCAAGCAAATGTTAGGCACAAAGAAGACATACAAGGTTATCTTCTCGACTGTAAATGTTCATAGCAGGTGCTAAACACTAGGACGTGATAATGGGATTACCATCGTTGAAACGTTTTTGCATTTTTGTTTCAATACGATATGAATACTAGTGTGTCTGTCTCGCAGATTTAATATTTTTCAAATATTTTTTTTAAAGAAAAAAAGTTTAGCAAGCTACTAGATCCACTCATTATCCACCGACACCTACACCTACACCTACACCTACACCTAGACGATTCTTTTCTTGCATTTGTCTCTATGTGAAATTACTTTTTATCAAAGCATAGAGAACTAAGCTCAAATGCAAAGGAATTTATAGAATGATTGCGTTTGCAGCACAACCTAGTTGATGAGGCAACGTTTTGATCACTTGCATTCAAAACTGCTGCTACTACAAATTCAGATCACGTGATATAAACACAAATAATTTTCAACAACTCAATAAATGAACTCAATTGTGGAAAATTTTTACTATTCTACCGTCAAATTTAAATCCGTGAGAATTTAATCAATCATCTCTAAATACGGTCGAAAGCTGCTCCTACCTGATATACAGTTGAAAACTACTGCTACCCTAGATGCTAAAGTGATGCCTTGATGAAGGACGAAGGCAATCCCTGTACAAGCAAAAACACATGTCAGAGGGTATCAAAGTGGTCCGGGAAATCCCTTTCAATGCTTTAGTCATGATGGCGATGTGGAAGACGAGCAATGGAATAATATAATGGAGAAGGCTCCCGAGCATAATTAGTTAACCAATGATAAATTTGAATTGACTAAATGTCATTGTGGAGGAATGATTGAGAAAGTAAGGTTAGATTTATGGACGACAAAAGTGGACCAATTCACTGAAAGACAAAAGGAAGAGCTAATAGAGAGTTAAAGCCTACCGTTCCCAGAATTTTTAAGCTCTTTGTAATTATCCTTTTAGCTTTCTATTGTACTGTTTCATTGTAAATCTATATATCACGGTGGCAAAAGACGATTGGCTTGCTCCCAATGCCCCCGCCAATACCTCCAAGACCATAAATCTATATACCACGCATCAATAATCAATGGATAAATTATTCTCACATATTGACACAATTAATTAATTTACATGGATGGTTATTTCAAAAAGTCTTGGGGTTAATTCATCAAAATATCTCATTTGATATATTATTTCATCTCGACATACTCTATCGAATTCTCTTGTCCCTTTAATCGTCCGATGCGCGATCTCCGATCGCCATCAACCCATTATCTGATCGTCGTCTATTCTGAAGTGAATCGTCATTCGATCGAATCCGGATCCAAGGACTCGATTACCGTATATAGTTTTTCCGAAGCCTAATGTTGAGATCAAACTGTCGCATCGGAGATTAACACAAAAAAAGAAAGCATTTGTTCTCCTCTCATCTAAGGAGTCACTGTAGTAAAGTAAACTATTTTCATAATTTATTTATTCGAATTTAATCGGAGATAAATTATATCAACCGTCTGAATTGAAAGTTATTATTTTTACCCCAATAATCAACTGACAAACACAAATCAATGCCACCAAATTTAATGCGGTTACATCGCTAGGGTTACTAGTCGACGACCTAATAATGTCACCAAAAATTCTACTACCTTTCTACTTTTAAACCTCAATTGAGGTTGGAGAAACCTCTTATAAAATATTTTTTTTAAAAAAAAATTGTCTTTACTAGGATAAAAAATAGTTAATTCCGAGACAGTTTAAAAATCAAAATATCATAGCAATAATAAAAAATTTACAAAATGTTCTACAACCTCAATATCTGGATATCTAGGCTCAATGCTATCTAGCACAAATCTTCCTTCTGATGAAAGGCAAGAAGAATGCTAAGGAATTTTTTAGAGATTGAGATCGTAATGTTGTGTTGAATTATGAGAGTAGTGTATTCAGAGATCAAAGAAGAACTATTAATAGTTGATTTTCTTATATCCTTTTGTGAATGAGTGTCACCAGTTCTTTAATATTTTTTTAATCATGTGTTTATAGTCCATCGGCTGGCTGTTATATTTGATTTTTATCGTATATGGGAGAATTTGACAAGTCTTTATCTTTGGGATCACATTTGATAACTTTATAATTTTACTTATAGTTGACTATGTGCTAAAATGTCGATTTCCAAAGTTGACTAATAACCTTCTATTTGATCTGCAAGATCATTAGTCGACTCTTAGAGTTGAATGTAATTCTTTCAATTGAGTGTCAAATTTCTACAGACATCACCGGCAACAATTTTACAGTAGCAAATTTCAACAAATTTCACCCCTAGACTATAATTATATGATAATTACCTAAAATTTATGAATTTATACATCGGCAAATGATACACCCCTAGTCTATTTAAGAGAACAATCTTACCAAGATCTTATTTTTAAAAAAAAATATTTGTGAAGGATTCCGTGTCATCAAGGGAAGCACAAAATGAGGCTCTGATGATCTTATTGTAGCAAAAAGGTGATTACGCTCATCTCAAATATAGCTCATAGTCCGTCCCTAAGTTATGTGAAGGGATATAAATCACAGGGTCAGCTTATAGCCGACCACCAAATGGCTAGAGAGTGGAGGAGTTTTTTTTCCCCCTAGGGCATGCGCCCGACGAAAATTGACCTCTTGCTCTATTGTAACAAAGCTGTCACCATCTATC
Organism: Boesenbergia rotunda; assembly: GCA_024364735.1. NCBI lineage: Eukaryota > Viridiplantae > Streptophyta > Magnoliopsida > Zingiberales > Zingiberaceae > Boesenbergia > Boesenbergia rotunda. The sequence goes on from JAGFNQ010004959.1 coordinate 149,055, forward strand.
CAACTGGGCACCCCCGTGGGGACTCTAATGACCCTATTGACGATTAGAATGCATAGTTTAATAACAGCCCTACATTTAATTTCACAAATTTCCCACATTGCCAAGTAAGACCCTATGACCATGCTTAAGTATTAAGTGTCCCCTCAGAACGGACTAGTGTATGGGGTATTGTCACCATGAGGTCCAGGGTTAATTTTTGACTAGTAGCCAGGTATCTTCCCTCCCTCATGTACTGACCACTGCTTGGGCTAATAGTCAACCGTGATTTAACTCCCTTCACATAATCTGGGACGAGCTGTGAGAGTGCCTGGAGTGAGCGTTATCATCTTTTGCCATCATGCTTAAGTATTAAGTGATCCTCCACTTGAGAATCTTGGCATTTTGGTACATTGAGTTTTTTTGTTTAAATTTTTTGAAATCAATCTCCCTTAGACTTTCACATAATATCAGTCAGTCACTCATCATTGTCGAGACAGAGAGAGTGTGAATGAATAATAAATTAGCCATATAGTCTCACACTCTGACCTTATGAAGTGAGACCCTGTTATGTGAGACCCTCTTGGGAATTCTTAAGTATCAAGGGAAATCCCACCTTAGAACCTTGAAAATTTTGAATGGGCTCTTTATGATTTCCAGAATAACCAAGAACTAAAATAATAATAAATATTATTTAAAGAAAAAAATAGATTATAAAATTCTATCAGTAATTGATCATTTTCATAGATTGGGATTAGTCACTCATTCAGAAGTCAGTGGCATAATATGGTTGACTTTGGAATTATAACTCAATAATTCAAGTATCATATAGATCAAGTTCAGGTATTTCAACACAATAAACCTCTAGGCTGGATTAATTCGACTGCAGCATGATTGATACTAGGTGTCATAATAAAGATCAAATTATAAGAACAATAGAAGAATTACAGGAAGAGAACTATAAACACGAAGTAGTTACTAATTCATGGTTCCATATGTATAAAATGCAAGCTTAATTATTAAGTCCACGTCATCTTGAATCTAGTACCTTGTAGGAGAAGGCCCAATATATAAATATATAACCGTTGGCAGGAGTCAACAGGCCTATTTGCATCCTATGATCACTAGTCATATTTAGGAACATAACCTATTAGCTTGTTATATTTCTGGACAATATCTTAATGTTCGATGTAATACTGAATAGAATTCAAAATTTTGAATTGTAAATGGTTCAAAAATCTTTCAAAAGAATTGCAGATATTTCTATTATTAATAAGTTACCTCATTTGGCACATAGAATCTTCCACCTCCCTTGCCTTCTTCCTACGACTTTGATGTGTTTAGCTATGCATGGCAACATGCCCATTTCTCCAATGCAACTCAACAAGCTCCCTTAGTGGCATGTATGAATGGAAGAACATTAGATTGAAAATCCATGGACAAAAACCTAAAATTTAAAATTATGATAGAACATTGAGAGAGAGTAGAGTCTGACCCCATTGGTTGCTTTTGACTTAACATGGGAAGAAGATCTGTCAAACAACCAGTCATCTTCCATGGTCCAATTAGGAATTCTTATACCGTAGTGAAAATCAACCAATCAAAATAAAAGAAGATCTGTCAAACAACCACTCTTACCATGACGCTGGCTCTGTAATATTACCGTCAGCTTGAAGCATCTTACCATATTTTTCATGGTACAAGATTGGCAAAGAGGAAATAAGAGCCCCTTGCTTTGATTTTAGTAAGTCCGTGATCTTACCATATTTTTCACGGTTCAATTTCTCATTAACAAATTCATCCAATTTAGGATCATGCATATCTAAAAATTGCTTAAGAGTTACCTGACCATGGAAAAAACCGACAATTGATGCCCACTCTTACAGTCTCCCTTATAAAAGAAATGACAAGCTTTGGAGATGATTCAAGCAACTATTGGCGCAACCTTACATTGCTCCTGGAACAGAAGCCACCAGCAAATGCAGCATCAGAAAAGCAATAACTTTTTGAGTAGTCAGTATCAAAGTGATTCATATCATTTGATTGGTTCTTCAAGCCCAAAATGCAGTTCGTAAAATAAGACCTATTAAATCAGTATTCAAAGAAGACAAGAATTCTATTTTGCGAGGAAGTAACTTCTTGTCCGAAGATAGCGGATGAGCAAAAAGAGGATCTCCAATGCAAAGGCTAGAAGGTGAAGGGATAGTTCTTGAAAAAAGTTGGGAAGGAAGCATGTAGTGGAACTATGAATCTTCGTGGAACTGCAACTACATAGGAAGAGTCATATTCGCAGCAGCAGTGTAGATGCCTCCCTCGCGAGTGGTGCTCGCGGCGGCCTCCTCTCGAGTGCTGCTCGCGGTGGCCTCCTCGCGAGGGCTGAGGCAGCGATGCCGCTTGCCGATAGTGCAAGAAAATCTCAAACAAGCAGATCAATGGGCAAAAGGTTACCTGTAACTTTGCTTGCTAGGGATTGGTAAGAAGAGGAAAGGAAAAAGTTTTTGGGGCTTGCCGGTAAGAGGGGGGAAAATAGTAGGTTAGGCGAAAAAAATTTAGATAAGTTAACCTTCTTAATACATGATCGTAAAAGATGATTCATTTGTCTTCAGTGATATGTTAATTCATTTCAAGATTAATACGAAAAAAATAAATCTTACTTAAAGTTCTAACTAAATAAAAAATTTAAAAAAATAATAACGATGGAAAAAAAATCCGCTGTTAAAGGTCTTGCAATAATGAGAGATAGAAATTTAATCATTAAAAACATGATATTAACGATGGAAAAAAATATTATTGTCGATAACAAAGCATTAAGGATGGGAGAAAATATCATTTGATCCTATCGACAAATGAAGATCGATTCTCACTCGGCTGACTCGGTTTGACCAAGATGACCCGGTCTGTTGTAGCGCGGGGATCGAGGTCGGGCTCAACTACTGCTCAGATCTCAAACACTTGGGTCGGACCAAACTGGGGAACACAAAGTTGAGCTGGGGTTGCACAGTGGCAGCAAGCTTTTTCTTGGAGCCCCACGGGGGTTTATATAGCGGAGGAGAAGACTCTCTGCTGTGTCAGAGCTGTCCTGTCTCATTAAGAATGGGTCAGTTGGGAGACTGGGCTGATGGCAGTTTTAGTTGTCATGTGAGACTGTCACAGCCGCCTGACAACCTATCTAAATTGTCTCCTCTGATCCTCATTAATATTAGGCGGCTCTGTTAAGTAATGATTATGTCAGGGATTTGACAGATACTTGCCGTCGAGGTGGATTCTTAATTGTTAGGGCTCACCCAGTCAGATCCTATAGACTTACAACACGGGTCGGTCGAGCAAGCCCAGTTTCTTAGTCATCCCTGGGTGTCCGACCCCTAGAGCTCAACCCCGGGTGACTGACCCCAATGGCTGACCCCGAGTGCCTGACCCCGGGTGATCGACCCCGGGCGTCCGACTCGGGTGACCGACCCCGAGTGGCCGACCTCGGAGGATCGACCCCGAGTGGCCGACCTCGGAAGATCTGTTAGTGATATGAGAGAAGTGTCCTAAGGCAATCGTCTTATGATTGTAATCATTTATTTTAATAAATGAATATTCACTATTTGAGTATACATGTTTGTGTATTTGATTGAGATCTTAAACTCATTTACTGAATGCCCGCAATACAATTCACAGCATGAGAGAATTTGTGATGAATTCACAACTAGTGATTATCTCTACATGTGCAATTGTGAAGTATTGAAATTGTCCCTAGTCGATGAATTGATAAATATGGGCACTATCAATTCTGTTGAGACTAACATGGATTATTCTCTAATCAGCTGATTCTCACTGGCTGGTGACATTGAGATGTCCGGAGATAAACATGAATGCTAGTTGAGGGAAGTAGTTCATTGGAGTGACTGGCTGTAAAATTTTATATGGTAGTCTACATATAGATATGTCAGTGAAGATCTTACTGCAGCTTAAGTGCGATGTTCCTTTGACTTGCGGTGTTCAAGTCATCTTGGTCATGAAGACTTATACTTTGACATCTTAAGCAAGCATCTCCAAGGAGGTGTGGACCCAGGATGATTGGGTATAAGCCGAAGTGCCCGAAGATGTTTGAACAGCCTACAAAGGATTCACCACTCCTTGCGAGGAGATGTATACCCGAGGGCTATCGTCGGATTGTTGCTCGAAGCCTCTGGCCAGAGCATGACATGTTCAGAGTATGAATCTCTTAAATACATGAGAGTAATTAGAATCCGTAGGACGAGAAAACGTTACTTGGGCTAGGTGTGACGTAGTCAGCCTAGTGGGGACCGACACACATAGACCATGTCCTGAATCAAGTGGGTATAAGATGGTGAAGGGAATGGGGCACGATTCATTATAGCTGCTGAAGGGTTTCAGAATTGTTTCTGAGGTCAACCGTTGATCTTTCGATTAATTGGGGATCATGATGTACTACTAGGTGTCACTCATGATCGTTCTATAATTGATTAATTATAGACGGCCAACATAAATCGAAAGCCTATTTAGTCACACGCACTACGAATAATCCGAGGGATTTAAAATGAGTTGAAAATTAGATATTCCAATCAAGAGAGATTAGGTTTGGTTGAGCCAAACGATAAGTCGAATCTGAATTTTTCAGGGACGCATCGGAAGCATAAAATGGCTAAGTCTTTTGAAGACTTAATAGATGAATTAAATAAGTTTAATTCATTGGGGCGTGGCTTGGATGGGTCGGCCAAAGAGGGCCTCCATCCTCTTTGCTTGGTCGGTCACAACAAAGGGAGAGAACCAAGTTTTTGGATCAATTTATAAAATAAACTAAGTGTGGTTTGTTTTATAATAAACCAAGGTTTGGTTTATTTCTTCATGGAAATTAAAATGAACCATGGATTGGTTTATTTTATAAAATCAATCATGGATTGATTTACCATGATAAGGAAATTTATTCCATAGGAGAGAAGAGACTTGATTGATTTTTATCATGAATTAAAATATGATTTTAACCATGACATAAAATCAAACTTGGCATGATGGAATAAGTTATTCCATATTTGAGAGGCTTGATGGTTGAGAGGCATATAAAGGACCCAAGGCAAGGCTTGAAAAATAATCGAAGAGATGAAGGCATAGGCTCTCTCCCTCTCTTTCTCTCCTTCTCTTCTCCCCTTCTTGTCGTGCGCCAACTAGCCCCAAGAAGGAGCACCAGCCGGCCGCCCCTGCCCTTTCCCTGCCGACCACCACCTGCTGCCGCTGAAGGAAGCTTCGGCCATCTCTTGGCTGGAAGAAGGTGTTGCCGGAATTAGAGTTTGCCGCAAGGATCTTTTTGCCGCAAGCCTCTTCTTTTGCTTCGCTGGAATTTTGATTCCGGCCATCCTTTTGTGGTTAGTCTTCCGACTTCTCTCTTGGTTTTTCTTGTCGCGTTCTCGAAGAATCTAGTAGTTCTCGAGAACACGAAACTCGTGGCTTTGCGAAGTCATCCCGAAGATACTCGGCGTGGACGCGAATAGAAGCGGAGCTTCCGAGGGACGCTTACGGTTGGATCTCGTCCCTTCCTTCGAGTTACGCGAGGTAATACGTAAATTAGTTTACGTTTCTGCAAAAATTTTAAATATATGATCATGTCTACACAAGATAAAATTGCATGCTTAGATGTGTACTTAAATAATTTGAGAAATTATTTATGCTAAACCTTCCGCTGCACGTAATTAATTTTAAAATTACGAACCCGCATCCATGTCAACATGCACTCGGTCCCAACACGATCGACCCCGAGTGGCCGACCTTGGGTGCCCGACCCCGAGTGACCCACCTCGGAGGACCAACCCCGAGTGGCCGACCTCGGAGAACCGACCCCGAGTGGCCGACCCCGAGTGACCAACCTTGGAGGACCGTCCCCGAGTGGCCGACCTCGGAGGACCGATCCAGAGTGGCCGACCTCGGGCGCCCGACCCCGAATGACCGAGGCTGAACCAGGGCTCTACCTGTCCTGCCCAGTGGATCGAGGTCAACCCGGCCTAACCTCCTTTGACCCAGGCCGGGTCCGACCGGACCCTTGACCCTCCTTGAAAACCACTCGCCCGGATCACCATCATTAATGCATATGCATCAACGACAGATACTAAATTCGATCATTGTTGAACCACCAATAATGACAATATTTGATACCGTCATTAATATTTCTTTGTTAAAAGAAACTTTTCTAGTAGTGTTATTTGTATACCGATCTTGGATAGAAGTTGATCTAAAGCTCGAGCTCTTCAAGATTTAGATTGAACCTCGTGAACTCATCTTTATCAAGTTTATCAGTCTACCGATCCTATTGATCAGTCTACCGAACCAGGTACCACATCATCGATCTTGGTCCAGACCTGAACCCGATCAGCCAAACCCGATCAATCGATCGATCTTTGGGATCGGTATACTGAACCTATCGGTCGACCAAACTGGCATAGTTCTGATTCGACCTGAGTCAAGTCCGATTCACTCTAGACTTGCCTGGCTACGTCTGGTTTGCATTTGTCTGCTTCAATTTTGCTTCCTACTCTAGGTTCCTACAAAACATATAAATACAAACAAGCAACCTAACCTAATCCTGTAAATATACCCGACTTACTAAGCTTTCCTACGTCTTATCCTATTGGTTTGATCTGCTAAGCTTACCTCTGGTTGTACCTCCAAGACTTTACTACCTAAGGTATATTCCTTAGGATCTCACCGTCTAGGATTCATTTATCAGGATTTCCCTTTGTCAAGTCTCTACTTTTCTAGACCCGCTTGGATTTCTCCTGTTAGACATTCGGTCATGCTTAATCTGCCTAGACTTTTCCTTGCTTAACTTCAAGTTAACATTTTTGTTGCGAAACATTCGATTTTCTCTTAACTTGCTAGGATTTTTCCTTACATAATTTCCCGCTAGAGCTTTCCTTACTAGTCATTCGACTTTGTTAGCCATCTGATCAACCTTTGACCTAACTAGATTTTCTTTATTAGTCATCCGATCAATCTTTAACTTGACTATACTTCTCTTTATTAGTTATCCAATCAATTTTAACTTGGTTAGACTTTCAAATTTAAATATGAGATCCTGGTCGGATAAACTTGATCAAATTTTACTGGACATAAGTCTATTACCACAGATTGTGAACAAATTGAGAAAACATTATTCCTTGTCTTGATTGTTTATTTAATATAACGAAACAAGGGGAAATTGACCTGGCGCTTCCATACTGTCCTAAAGGGGAGGTAGGCGTGTAGCGGTAAGATGATTAATCATTATTTTAGACATTTACATATTGATCCCTAGCTACGACGTATTTTACAGAAATTTTTCCTTCAAATGGGGCGCAAATTTTGGGACACTGGGTTTCTAGACCGTCCACCGTAAGTATTTTTCGATTTATCTTGATGATCAATGAAAAATTTCTATGAGGTCGAATCGATCATCCCAAATTTATCTCTACCTATTTAATATTTATTTTTTTTAAGAGGAGGTAGGCACGGAATAAGAAAAGATCCCGCTGGAGAAAACCGACGGTAAAAAAAAAACAGAAAAATCAACCCTTAGAACTTAATATGGAAGTTTCTAGGGCTTCTCGAATATGGAAGCTTGGCTGGAGAAAAAGCACATAAAAGCGAGCAACAGCAACCAAAATTGTTGACTAAGTAGATGAATCTGAGATGATTAATTCGGCCAAATAAAAAAATTTTATCGGTCATCAGAATAAATTCGGTCTAGAAGTCTAGGATTCGCGTCCCATTTGGAAATAAAATTCTTGTAAAATATACCGTAGCTAAGGATCAAACCGTGAATATTTGGAATAACGATTAATCGTCCTACCGCTGTACCATAGTCCCGAAGGTGCTGTTAGCAGAGAAAAAGATCGGTATGAAGAACCCATTGCTAGGGCACGACCTAATTAAAACGCGCCTATCAATCGATTACTGAAACCTACCAATCGATTGTTGGGATCAATCGAACCGCGCGTGCTAATCAGAACCATTCTGTGCCCATGAACACTAACATTGATTCCATCGTATTTGAGCAATTTTGTTATGAAGGAAAACTTTATCAAGAAACAATGATGGTGAATTATGAATACAAGAATTAGTATTTATATTTTTCAACCAAAATGTATCGCAGATTGCCTATCCAATACAATGACTACCTCCTTGCATGTACAATAACAAAAAATTGATGATCATCAATCCTAAGATCATCACTGTAATATACAAGAGAACCATATAAACCTGGAATTTCATCCCATAAACTAAGCTTTTACTTCCGTACCTCTGCCGTTGAATGATGGGAAAGAAATAAAAGAACCTGGAACTGCAAAGAAGGGGGAAAAAATACAATCAAATCAGGTTTCCAAGGTCATTAAATTACAAACTAAGCTGCAAAGAGTGATCATACTTGAAGATGATTTTTTGCGAAAGCAAAAGGAATACCTTGTTCAGGGAAGATCCTGTCGTCGTGCAAGGCAACATTATAGTAGGGCGCGTAAAGCTTCCTCGATTTTGTCAGCTCACCTAATGATTGTTTTCCCTTGTCAGAAATATTTTCTGCATCATCGCTGCCTTCGGACGATATCGAAGTAGATAACGAATCAGTCATTCTCTTATCGGTGGTTTTGTTTTTGCTTCCAAATTTTAACAATTTCTTGAACATCTTTGCGACATCCTTCATTGGTTGATCAGAATCTGTAGCAAAGTTGGGTTTTTCAACAGTTCCCCATTTCTTCCTTACTCGAGCAGCGTCAGCTTCCCTCATTAGGTGAAGGTGGTGGGTATTATTGGCAGATGGCTTGCTTCTTGGCGATGCTGCTGAGGCGTCCATATCGGATGCTTCATGCGCATTAGTTTTTGATATTTCTGCAGAGTTGGAAGTAAAACCAAATGACACACCACGTTCATCTACAGATTTAACATCACCAAACTCTGTTGATCCTTGGCCAGATGGTGATTTAACGTCACCGAACTCTGAAGCTTTGGAAGCTCTCAATTTGACAATAGATGCGCCAACACCAGGACCTATGCCACTGCCTCGCCTGAGGAATGGTTTGGGCTCACTCCTAGCTTGCATCGTTTTGGAGACAGTGTTCGCACATTGGTCATCTTGAAAGCTTGAAAATGGAAGGCTGGGACTGTCAGAATTTACAGGTGCTAGTTCTTTCAACTCGAAGAAACTCACTGAGCTGCTGTTTCTCATGTGACGAAACCTTGACTGCTTTTGATCCTTTAAAACATCCATACCTGCAGTGCTGCTCTTGCTTCGATCAAATGTGCTAGAGTCTAATTGAGAGGTCACTTTTCCAACTGTTTCCAGAGGCTTCATGTTTTCCTTCCTCAAGTAAGATGATTCAACAGACCTTTGCATGGAAGAATGGTCAGAATTGCTCCTTTGCTTTGTAAGTCTAGAGCTAGTTTTGGAAGGTTGACAAGGAGGAGTTGCTGATGAAAGCAGACTCTTGCTAGAGTTGATAGACAGTGCTTTCCTTGAGCCATAGCTTTTAAAAGAATCTTCTATAGGAACCTCCTCAAAATTCTGAGCATGAGGAAGAAAATTGCCCACAGGATGCTGTAAGGATGACAAGAGCAACCGTTCAGAATATGTGAGCGTGGAGTTCAATTGAATTTGAGACAGATAAAGATGTATCAAAGTGATTTTAAAGAGTTCAGGGTTTAGGGTTAACTCGTATGACAGATTACAATACAATCAGCTATAAAATTGAAGTCTCTTGTTGTCATAAAATGCAAGTACCTTTTCTCTCAATTCTAATCCAGAACCAATACTAAAAGACCTCTGCTTCCTCGGGTGGAGAGGGCCAGTAGTAGCTGAATTGCTATTATCAGCAAGATATCCAAACTGAATCTTCATCTCTGCCTTAGTATCCTCCAGCATATTTTCCATCGCCTCCATCGCGTCTTTCTTCCGATCCCATTCAATTGATTCCCACTGTTGCATCAGCTTAGCATCCCGCATCTGCTCGTATCTCTCGTAAAGCCGTCCTCTTGGACACTCGGAAAGACTCTGTTTCATGTTGTGCTGTAGATTATGCACCATATCGAGAAGCAAATCGCCGTCGTATTCCACAAAACCTTCCGCGGAAGACCGAGCTAGCATTTCGTCGACCACCTCGGCCGCATGGTGCGGTCGCGCTTCCGTGACTAGGTTTTTCTTCCAAGACTGCAGCTTTCGAGCGGCGAGCAGCCTCTCGAGGTCGCCGGCCTCGGTCGGCGGCAGCTCATGCATGGAATCCTGGTTGATCCTGGATAGCCGCCTAGGCCCGGAGCGCGAGGAGGGGAATTGGATCATGGAGGAGGTACGGCGATGTGACTTCATGGTTCCGCCGATATCCATCGGGGTGTAAGATTAGTATGCCGCGGCGGCTGAGCGGAAGGAGAATATAAGAGATGGACGGCGTGAGGAGAACGCAGGTGTCTGGTGGCGGAATGGGATGGGATCCGACATTGATTTGGTCTTTTCCACATTGGCGCCGCCGTGTCGAATCCGGTAAGAACGAAATTCTACGGACAGGATCCAGAGGATCATGGTCCATGACGGCTAGCGAATTATTCGATACTCCGAATCAAATGATATTCTGAAAAAATAATAAATCAATTAGAATTGTCGTAATTTCAATCTTGTCAAATTCGACGATGAATCCGATAAGATCACAATTATGGTGATCCCGACGGATTCATCGTATCCTCCATGGTATAGTTTCGTTCGAGGCGACGGTCAAAGGTCGTCGATGGTATCCGGTCGACGATCGAAAGACTCGTCAATTGTCGTTGATGAATAAGATAAATAGAACCGAGGATAAAATAGGATAGAGGATTTGCTTTCGAAATTTTACTACTATTTTGTTTCATGGGGACGACTTTTTTAAGTTTTACCAAAATCGGCCAAGAGAATTTTTCAAAATAAAAATAAATAAATAAACAGGGATATATAGCAAATGTTTATTAAACTCAAATTTTCCATTAAAATCCAGAAAAGAGAATTGTACTTCTCCGATGTCTCATTTTGCTCCATTCGCTGGCCCATTCAACCTCTTTTGACGGCTATAACTCCTACTCCCACTTCTTTTATTTTTTTCTACCACTCCTATCTTTAGTTTGCTTTTGACTTTTCGTCCATCCTTGACTAAGGTTGGTGGAATCATTCCTAAAATATGTATATATAATATACTTACATAAGCATATATTATTAGAAAATTAAATTTATAATCAATAAATTAAATAAGAAAATAAATTATTAATTTATGAGTAAACAATTATAAATTAATTTTTTTCAAATCAATGATAAATTAATATAAAAGATTTTTAAATAATAAAAAATTAGTCTGGTATGAGTGAATGAATATGTTGGCTTATATACGAGTTGAGTTCATCAATATAAATCCTAACTTAAATCCAGAGCCGGTTCTGGTTGTCCAAAGGCCCTGGGCAAAACTATTAATAATGCCCTAATTTTATCTTCTGAACCATGCTTCTTCCAAAAAAGATCTTTTATATCATTTATCATAGAATATATATGTTACTTAGTCCGCCACTTGCAAAGAATTCACGAAATCCGACTAAAGCTTCCTTCAAATCTAGATATAAAATATAACTTACACACTTCCTGGTGCAAAGAACAATGAAATCCAACTTAAAGCTTCCTTCAAATGTATATATAAAATATAAAATCTCACAATGCATAACAACGTAAAACCTAAGCTTAAAGTTCAAACTAAATCAAATATCAACACTCATTATTAAAAATCACCATCAAGAAATATAACTGTGATAAGTCACCCTCACAGAAATAATAAACCCTAACCAGACAACATATATTAGACAGAATGCTAAGACATTAAAGATATGACATTAGGAAACTTCGCATAGCATATAAGTAGTGCAAAACTTTAACATGACAAGAATAATCAGTTAATCGTTGGCTCTCCCTTCGTCTCACGACATGACAAAAATCTTATTGTTTATGGTTAAGATAAGAAAAAGCATTAGATTATTAAAGATAATTATACTAATTAACACGCGACACAATGGAGTTACAAGTTATCAAGAAAATAGAAAAAAATGAAAATTTGGCATTCTGAAAAAAGTTATGAATAGAAATCAACTCACAAGGAGGTAGTTAGACATCAGGTTTCAGTACGAGAACATAAGAGTTTTAAATCTATAATCTTTAGCAACAAACAAAGAAAACAGCTATGCAGATTCACAAAATATCATCATTTATTGAACATATAGAGAAACCTACAGTAACATATTAGCATTAGCACTAGGAGGAAGATTCAAATAGTATTCAAATAGAATAATCATTTTGAAAGTTGGTTGATTAAAAGTACCAATTGGAGATCAGCAGGAGTTTGAAATCGTCAATATCAACAAGCATTAAAAACTCTCATCCCAATTCAAGATTTTAACAATAGTAAACTAACAAGGGCATGGTGTTAACTTGAGGATGCAACATCAACACCAAATAGACAAAACAAAAGGGAAGAGGCAGAAATAGTTTGATAAATTTCCCAAGAGGATAGAGAATTTGGAGAGAGAAATAATATTTTCTCAAGAAATAATATAAATCAATCAAATCTCAGAAGGAGAAAATTTGTATCTCAGACCCATTAATCCCAATATTAAAGAGAGTAATCATGTTCTCTTAAAGGAACTCTATGTTTATGTCTGGGTAGGAGTACTCCTGGCAAAGGCGACTTGCAAACAACCTCAATCTGTTATCTATCAACCGAAACCCTCAGCTTTATCCTCACTGCACTCTAACAAAATGGAGAAAAATCAATAACAACAGGAAACTTGAAAAAGGATCATGCACAAGATGGAGCAAAGCTTGAGCGTCTTCAAGAATCGAAAGTTTTTTTTTTGCCGGAACAAGTACCTTAACTAGATCACAGTTTAAAAAGAACATCTGCCAAAAGGAATTTCGTAGTAAGATTGATACGCCATCGTTTGTCAATTGAATCTATACTGAATAAGATACTGGAACATTCCATGCGAGAGAAACAAAACCATAATCGAATCTAAAAGGCGAAACCAACTGTCTCCGCGTTCAATCCTCTATTGCTCCATCTCAGAATCCGAGGCAGCGGCAGCATTCTTGTTGAGTTCGTTATGCTTCCGTGAATACCTCAAATTCCTAAGGTACTTTGGGTCCATCCCCTTGGTGGACGTATGGCGATGCTTCTTGGGCTTCTTGATCCCGTTCCTGTGAGCCTTGTACGACTGGTTGTGCGCCGTGTGGTTCTTCGACTTCGCCATTTCTGGAGAATCGGAGCGTGCCCTAAACTTGCTACGCCGCCCAAGAATCGAAAGTTGTTTAGGCAAGGGAAGCTAGCGTGCTCGATGCCGTGGTCGACCATGGCGAAGTTGAGCGGCGGCACGAAGGGGTCCACTGCCGCCTCCCCCTTGGTTGGTAGTCATTACGGTGAGGGAGGGAAGTGCATGGCGAGGAGAATCGCAGGTGAGTCGGTGATAGAGCTAGGGCTTCAGTGAGGAAAAGAGGAAAAAAACGTAGTTGATTTTTTAAAAAAAATTGATTTAAAAAAACTTAGTTGATTTAAATAAAACATAATTGATTTTAAGATAAAAACTTATATATATCGTAAGAGTAAAAAATGGGCCCTTTGTTTTGTTGGGCCCTGGGCGGGGGCCCTGGTAGCCCTGGTCCAGGGCCGGCTCTGCTTAAATCTATGAGAGTGTGAATTCATGTACCACCGTTAAAAAGTAAAAATGTCAACTCATTTAATTCTCTAATTATAAATTCTCCTCTTGAGTTTTTCACTCTCCTTCTCTTTAAATTTCAAAGGCTTTGAAAGTTTGACTTAAAATTTGGAGTGCTCTTGTTATGAATTATAAATTGTTATATTTTGAAAGACAATTGTCAAATCTAAGTGCCTAGATGAGGCAATATCAATTTAAAGGAAGAAAGTTGTGTCATTTCCTCAACCATAAAATTTTTATCCACCAAGATAACTTTATCCAAAAGGGTGCATCGATATCTGAAAGGATAATTCGACGATTGATGAAATTAAGTCGGTGATTATAATACCAAAAAAGATATATTTGTAATCTAAAAGGGCATCTTAATAACCAAAAAAGTGTATAGATAGTAGAAATGAGACAAAATCTATATCACTATACCAAGCTCAATCGATTTGAGTCATCGACTTATCGATGAACTTACTAGCTAGACCCATGCTATTGGATTAACATTGACAATTTCCAACATCAATAGTAAGATGATACATGCAATTATAGCGACTATGAATCCCACTCCTACTAGAGAAAGAGAAAAATCGAAGAAATTCTTTGAAACTGTCTAATTGGTGGTAGTAAAACATCCTATATTACTTCAATATAAGGTTAATATCAAAAGATACTTCCAATGTATCTGAAGATGTGCCCTAAGTGAAGGGATAGCTATTTGTAAGGAAAAAACAAAGAATTTTTGTATGTAAGAAGTATGCCCCTAAAGGGATGGATAACAAAACTGTATAGTGGATATATTGTAACAATGATGATTAAGGTTTTGTAGGGGTCATTAAGTTAAAATCACAAAATTAAAGATCATGACTTTAAACTATCCAAAAAGAGTTAAAACTATCAATGGAAGGCTTCAGACAGAAGCTTAGGCTCACTTGGCTAAAAGTTAAACTTGAGTTGACTTTAAAATTAATGAGACCTATATAGAAGTCAAAATTGATGAGTTTGAAAGACTGCATCACACCTATTGCAATTAACCAAGAGATTGAGTCTAACTCCTTTTATATCAAAGCCCAAAGGATCTCTTACTTACACCACTTTAACCATAACCAAAAGACATGTCCTTGGCATCGGGTCAAAAGGGCAATCATGTAACCTTGGCTCTTGTGCTTAATAGATGGTGAACTCACTTTGGTTTACAAGCTCAACATGAGATAAAATCCTCTCTATTCTCGTGGTGAATGGTGATTAGACGTGACCCTAGTCTGTATACCAAGATATTTCCCTGACACAAATATAACTCAGTGACTAAGCGTGACCCCATCTGATCCAACAACGAACTAAGGATGGTTCTTGAGAATAAAGGCATCTTGATCAACACTCTGATTGAATAACTATAGCATTAGCAAGGTGCGAGTAGATAAGACAAAAGGATGCAAGCTTCTTGAGTCAGGGGTCTCTTGAAGAACAAATCCACCTCTGGTCAAGATTTTGATTTGGTGGTCACTTTGATATATATATATATATATATATATATATATATATATATATATATATATATCAAAGTGACATTCGACATGGCAAGTCACCCCGCAAAAAGATAATTTTTTTTAATCTCTTTCAACGCATGTAATAATTTTCATCTCTCTCCTTTGATTGGATGTAAAATGATGTTGATTTTTAAAATTTAGTCCCACATGGTGTTGATTTATAGCAAAATAGTACCACGTTGATATTATTTTATAACAAATCAGTATCATAGTATGATGTTGGTTTATAAATACCAACATCACATGATATTAATTTATAATAAATCAGTACCATAGTATAATGTTATTTTGCTACAAATCAACACTAAGATGATGCTGACTTGTAGAGCCAGTTTATAGCAAACCAACACTATATTGTGATGTTGATTTGCTATAAATAAGCACCATGTGGTGTCGTGGTACTGATTTATAGCAAATAAGCACCATCTTTTGGTGGTAATTTGCTAAAACCAGCACCATACTACGGTGATGGTTTGTACAAACCATACTGTGGTGTTAGTTTGTACAAATCATATTGTGGTGCTAATTGCTGATTTGCTATAAATCAATACCAAACATAATGTTGGTTAAATCAGTTCTTCATAGTGCTGATTTGAACCAGCACAATCTTTCATGCAATCAAAGGAGAAAAAAGAAATCATTATAGGCAGATGAGAGAAATTAAAAAAATTAGGGGGCGTTTGGTTTGCATTTTCCAACTTGTTTTTTATTTTTATTTTTTGTAGAAAATATGGTTTTCTGAAAAACATGTTTGGTTTTCATTTTCCAACTTTGTTTTCTAGAAAAAAACATAGCGTTTTCTGAAAAACTAAAGAATGAAATAAAGTCATTTTTCAGAAAACGAGAAAATACGGGGGCGTTTGGTTCGTGTCATTTTCCATTTTCATTTTCCAGAAAACCGTATTTTTTAGTTTTCTAGAAAATGATTTTTTTTCATTCTCCAGTTTTCCAGAAAACGCTATATTTTTTTCTGGAAAATAAAGCTGAAAAATACAAACCAAACGTGGTTTTCCAGAAAATCGTATTTTCTACAGAAAATGAAAATGGAAAACAGACTGGAAAATGCAAACCAAACGCTCCTACGGTTTTCTGGAAAATGAAAATGAAAAATGAAACAAACCAAACGCCCCCTTACCTTTTTGCATTGTTACACTGCCCACATTGAATGCCACTCATATAAAGATGCGCAGGGTATTATTCTTGTATATAAATGTGTGTGTTACGCTACGGATGATGTGTTACGTGTCTATCCTTGCTAACAGCGATCTAGGCGTTTGGATCAATTTTACTTTTTTAAAAAAAATAATAATAAACAATTCCTTAATCTTATAATATACCCCGTGAGTATCTACAAATTTATATCTTGAACACTATAACCCAAGTGGGAAGCCTGAACCCTAGAAGGAAAATCTTATTGACTTAAAAAAGGTAGATTTGCTACCTCAACGACCCCTAGAGTCGTCGATCACGGATATAGAGAATTTTATTGGCTTAAACTCACTGTAGCTCAACTCCTTCCTAAAATTTTAAACCCTAAATATATAATATACTATATGAGCATCTAAATATTTTTATCTCGAACAATATAACCCAAGAGGAAAGTCTGAACCCTAAAAACAATCTTATTAGCTTAAATTTATTATAACTTAATCCTTAAATCTAAAAATTTTAAATCCTAAATATATATAATATATCTAAAAAATAAAAATAATACTGACGTTGGAATGAATCTAGGCACGCATAATTGTCGTGATTACAAAAGCAAGAAGTGAATAATTGTGGCCGGGTTCGATTGGTCAAGCAGTTATGCTGAATAATATGGCCAAAAGGAAAAGGCAAAGTTTGGAAGACTAATTTTATTAGTTTATCTAAAGTCGAAGTAAAAGATGACTATGTGATTATTAAGAATATCAAAAATTAATATATTTTCACATATTTGTATAAATTAATTAGATTTTGTTGTTATTGGGAAAACATTTTTATTGTGTTTGAATATATTGTAGTTTTGATAATTTTTTTTAATATTGTTGGAGATAATTTATATGTGAAATTTGTTTATGTTTTTACCGTTTATTTGCCGTATTATATAATGATGTATTATTTATTTGATGTTGTTTGTTTTTGTTAAATGTATCAAATTTGGCTGATTGAAAATTTCGGTAGTTTGCGATAAATTTTGCAACGAAAACAAAATCGTTGAAAGTTGCAAAATTTGATAATTTGTGATGAAAATAATTTTGTTTCAAATTATTTATGAAAAAATATTTCCGTCGTTGATTTACGACGAAAATAATTTTCATCGCTAATCCTACTAAATTGTTTTTGTCATTGATTTTGCCACTGATTTATGATAAATTTATACTTTTTCATCGCAAAATCTTGCGACTACCTATTTGTGATAAAAAAAAAATTATTGTGAAATTGGTCGCATCAATTCAATTTTGTCAAACTTTTAACAAATTTCATAAAAATAGTGTACTAAAGTTGGAAGCATCCGTCCAACCGGCGATCCTATTAAAGAATTACTTAATTATTTGAGCAACAAATAAAACACGAGCCTCAGTTGACCAAGTCTGTTCGACTTTTCAAAAGAAAAACAATCATTCACACTCGTAACGATCGTGATAACTGTAGTTTGACCAAACAAAAGTCAAAAGCCAATATGAAGGAATATGGCCATTTAGGTTGGATATTGGTAAACGCACAGTGTGCTTCTTAGAAGGAATTCATACTTTGACTAATGGATGCCTGAACTATATAACGAACTATTTATTCTAAACAATTTTCTCCATGATTCTAAATTTAGGTTGCGAAAGTTTTAATCAATTTTATCCATTCGGTAAATCTATTAAAAAAAGTTATGAGGGAGTTAATATTTGAAAAGCGTCCCTATATTGAATTAGTTGAGGATGTTTTACTAATCAGCTTCCGATGAATACACAAGGAAGTTAGGTAGACATTACTATCAATCCACATGTCCAACAATTTGATTAAAGCTCCACCTGCTACACTAACCGTTCCTAATTGATAAGCTTCTTTGTATGTTTTGTATTAATCACAAACCTCGCAACTTGTAATCACCGCATTCATGGGATTCGCATTCATCAAGTCAAACTTCTTTGTAAGGGCATCGATTTTTACATAAATTAAATACAAGGTACCAACATCATATTTTCTGAGAATCTTAGTTGGGCTGGATCCTGTCGTGAAACGAGGTGGACGTCCCTACAGTTAGATGGTCCTCCGAGGAACATAAGGTCGCTGAGGCTATCTGCTGAGCTAGCGCGCTCCGAGCCTGCAAGACAAAGACCGTTAGAACTCGTCGGGAAAAGTTCCCAGTCAGGCACTCCGACGGTCAAGTCAGTACTCGGCGGTGACAATGGAAAGCAATAGAACAATATGGAATGCACTATTGTGCGTTCCTGAGAGATGCAGAGTGAGGAGGCTTATATAGCCGGGGAAGCTGACAGCTCCTGTCCCACCTGCCACCTGCTGTCATATAGCGAGGACAAGATAATGCATGCCCAGAGATAGCAGGATAAAGTAGTGCATACTGTATTAAGGAAAGGGGCACTGTCAGCTTAATGGTTGGCATCGCTGGGCGCCGCTCGGCCTGACATCAGTGTAAGTGGTCGTGGTACGGGGGGACAGGGTATGGCAGGAAGATCAATACTTCAGCGAGATATTCGTCGCTTGAGACCCAGATGGTTTCAGTTCTGCGTTGACCCCGTACAGCTTCTGGTAGTCTGGTGCCAAGGAGTGGCTCCGCAGCTACCTGTTAGGGCCAACTGAGGGCCTATGAAGGTGCCGACTGGGGCACTGCATGTCGAGGCCGGCTGAGGGCCTATGAGGGTGCCGACTGGGGCACTGCATGTCGAGGCTGGCTGAGGGCCTATGAGGGTGCCGACTGGGGCACTGAATGACGAGGTCGACTGAGGGACTATGAGGGTACCGACTGGGGCACTGAGGGCCTCTGAGAGTGCCGACTAGGGCACTGAATGACGAGGCTGGCTGAGGACCTATGAGGGTGCCGACTGGAGCACTAAATGACGAGGTCGGCTGAGGGCATATGAAGGTGCCGACTGGGGCACTGAATGACGATGTGTCGAGTAACGCCTCCTCTGGTTAGGGCTTATCCCAGGAGCGTGGGCCGCCACGCGTCGGCTGGGAACCAAACCTAGAGGGGTATCCGGGCATGAGCGTCTATGCCCGGGTCAGACTAATCCTGAGGGGCGTGGGCCGCCACGCGTCCTACCAGGGACCTTGACCCGTGTGACGCTTATCCAACGGGCCTCTCCAGCCCACTAACCATTTTCCTTCTGACTAGTCGCCAGACTGCCGAGCCAGGCTACACGCAAGCTGGCCCGGGATCAGGGCTATTCTTTGATATTCATTGATGATGATTAAATGTCACACTTTTAATGATCTCCTCAGCTTTATCAAATCCTTTGTTCATTAAAGCTTTTCCTGTTTTAGAATTTAGGGACAACCTTGTTTGATAATTAATTTCATTGTAGAAGGCATGGATGACAAATCATTTCTCAAGTCCATGGTGAGAGCACAATCAAGCATTTGCTTGAATCTATCCTAAGCTTCGTACATTAATGGATAGCTTCATACAGAAGTTCTCCATCCTTTTGTATAAATCTTATAATAAGATTTCGCATATGAATAGTCTTGCTTCGAGAATAAAACTTTTCTAAGAGCCTTTGCTTACATTGTTCCCAAGTAGTAATACTGTCGACAGACAATGAGTTGAGCCGAGCCTTTGCTTACATTGTTCCCAAGTAGTAATACTGTCGACAGACAATGAGTTGAGCCAAGCTTTAGCTCTATCCCTCAGTGAAAAACCAAATAGAAGTAGTCTGATAACCTCAACTGAAAGCCTGAAACACCATTCATCTTAATTGTTCCACAAATCTCATAAAAAAATTCCAAGTATTAGTTGGGGTCTTCAATGGGCCCTCCCACAAATTGATTTTGTTGCGCCATAGAAATAACAGTAGGTTTGAGTGCAAAATTGTCGGCTTCAATTATAGGTCTGGTGATGCTAGATCTTAAACCCCTTGTATATGGTTCTGTGTAATTCTTCAATGGTTTATTTGCTATGGTAGACTGAATTTGCTCTTCTTCAACTTGTCTTTGGAGATTTCTTCTTCTTTTAAATGTTCTATGAATCTCATGATCCACAGGGAAAAGATCCCGATAATGATGCCAAAAACTTATTGTCAATTTGCAAGTGCATAGAATGTCATCAAATAATAAAAATATCGCTCCACGGGGATTGTTGATTAAGCACTAACTAAGTTCACAAAGAAAATTATCTAGACGGTCATCATTGTGTGAAAGCTTAAGAATAAGAGATTAAGAGAGCAAGATGATTGAAGACGTAAGAATTGATTTGGGGAAACGATTCCAGGATTTCGATTTCATCATAATACTAGTTGATGTTTTATGAATTGCTCATCTCCTTACCTCCATGTTTATGTTCTTATAGGGATTATAACTAAATATCTGTACGGACCAGTAAAGGTTGCACCGAAATATTAACACCACTTTCAATGTCATTAAGTAAAGAGGTAACATAGAAAGTCCGACTAAAGTGATTCTCCTGTCACATGAGAGCTCCTGGTTATACAGTCTAGATTACACAAGTTACTTCCTAACATTAAATTGGGAAACCTCCAGTCCGACTAAAGAGCTTACACAAGTCACTAAAGGTCACCTAGTCATACAATCTAAAGCATCTTCCCTACATAATGATCAATCATTCACATCTATTAAATCAAACAACACATACAATTAATCATCCATCACATACATATAATCAACTAAGAACAAAGCACAAGCATATCATAGAATAAGAAAATGGGCAAATCCATAGTTAATACACCAATATCACATCATAATTACTCCTTCATCCTAGAATCTAAAAAGTCTACTCCATAGAAATTGAAATACAACCCAAAGACATGAAAGATAACAATCTACAACACAAATATGTGAGAAAAGAGAAGAGAAAGCTTAGCGAGATGATACCGATATCTTTGGGATGAAATCCTTGCTCGAATGGTGAATGGATTAATGAAATAAGCCTCAGTTCATGGATGGATCACTGAAATCCACACCAGATATTAACCTTGTGGGTTACCCTGAAGGGAAAACTCTCTCTCCCCTCAAAATGGGATCTTCCACCCACTTTTATAAGACCACATGGGCTCGCGTTAACGCCACACTGTCGTGCTTATGAAGCATGGTCGTGGTATGAAACCTCCTATGAGAAGGCACGGTCATGCCTTAAGGGCACGACATGTAGGGTTTTTCGGGCCGCGAAAATCGCTTTTTCGCGTCGCGGAAACCCCGAAAGTCCCAATAGAAAGGATCCGAGCGAAGAAAACCATTTCAAAAATTTACGAGTGCTCGTTTACATGCTTCAAAATCGATATACAACCTAGATCTATTAGAGAAGGGAAAAACTACCTTCGATGCGTGCCCCGCAATTCCCGCTCGCTCCTCGGTTGGTGTCGGATCTCAAGGATGCAAAGTAGCAACCCTCTAGAAGTATCCACACAAGCAAGAGAGTGGAGAGGAGAGCCCAAAAGTGTGCTAGCACTTGCTTGGGGTCTCGGCCACGAGAGAGGAGAGGGAGAGCAAAAACCAAAAACTCTGTTGGGAGAAAAATCAATCACCCACAAAAACCTCATCTTGTGTGTATAAGTGGTCGGCCACCATCTTAGGTAACCCCTCATTTGAATTCAAAATTCAAATGGGGAGGTTACTTAGCCTTGATGATGATGCCAAGTCATCACTTGGTCAAGTCAAGGTGATGTGGCTTGAGTCAAGTCAAACTTGTCTCTTATGGACTTTCCATATTTAGCCAAAGTCAAACTTTGACTTCATTATTCTCCCATGATTAGATTCATCCAACACTTGGATCAAACTCGAGTCCAACTCAAGTTGTCTAATTTGAGTCAAGTCAAACTTGCCTTTTATGGACTTTCCATATTTAGCCAAAGTCAAACTTTGACTTCATTATTCTCCCATGATTAGATTCATCCAACACTTGGATCAAACTCGAGTCCAACTCAAGTTGTCTAATTTGAGTCAAGTCAAACTTGCCTTTTATGGACTTTCCATATTTAGCCAAAGTCAAACTTTGACTTCATTATTCTCCCATGATTAGATTCATCCAACACTTGGATCAAACTCGAGTCCAACTCAAGTTGTCTAATTTGAGTCAAGTCAAACTTGTCTTTTATGGACTTTCCATATTTAGCCAAAGTCAAACTTTGACTTCATTACTCTCGGTCCATTATATGGACTTATTCTCCATCTATTGCTCTATGTGTGTGACCCTATAGGTTCTTGTAACGTTGGCAATGCCCTTAAACCTATTTAAGGACATAAGCAATGAGAGGTATCTAGCAACACATCATTGCTACCCAAGTTACAAGAATGTCGAGATCCGACATCACCATTGTGACTAATAATTGTGACCATCACAATATGTGACAACGTCCTTCTATCCTCGATTCTAGATTGATCTTTCATGAGGCATAGACCGTGTCATCCTCAAATCAATCTATGTGTCTTGAACTCCAAGTAGACTCACTATAATCAAATAAGCTCAATATCTCATATTGCCTTATTTGGGCATGACCATGCACTTAGTGATCTCACTCTATCAAGACTATGATATCTCTCCCGTCATATAGGAGGGATAGATCCCATCTACATCACTCACATCCTTCCGCATAATTTGTTACATACCCAGTAATCGCCTTTATCGTCCACCCAGTTACGGGTGACGTTTGACGAAACCAAAGTACATAACTCCTTATGTAGGGAACTATGGTGACTTCAGGTCTAAGGACTAATAGTCATACTAATAGTCACATGAGAAAGTATATGACACTCATATAACGATCCATGATACTTTCTCATGGCGGGCCATTCAGTATACATTCTCTAATGTATACCCATGTGTCAACTTGATATCTCATATCCATGACTTGTGAGATCAAGTCATCATGTTGACCTACATGCTAGTCTCTATGCATTAACATTGTCCTTGAATGTTAATACTTGACTAGGAATAATTAAGAGTAGTGTTCTCTATATCATCTCACTATCGATTCAACTAATCGATTGATATAGATAAGAACCTTCTACTTAAGGACGTTATTATACTAAGTTATTTGGCACCAATACACATAAGTACAATAACCATAAGAAATGTCTTTATATATAAGAAATATATATAGAAGAATATGATACAATGAGTCCAAAAAGTAATCATCATATGATTGGCTCTAGGGCTCTCACTAACACGACAAAACTATAGAAGATTGGAATTCTACTTCGGGAGGAGGCACGACCGTGCCTGGGAGGCATGGCCAGACCATGGCACTTTCTGTGAAAAAGGCACGGCTAAACCATGAGACTGGTTGAGAGCAAGGTACAATCGTCTCTCATGTGTTGGTACCCCAGTTGATTTTGATGTGATCAACCAAGTCAAGTTATGTCTTGTTGTGTTTTTGATTCCTCTGTCTAAGTGTGCAGGAGCTTAAGAGCAGAGGAAGTCGAGCGTAAGATGCAGTAGACTAGAAGGATAGCACGGGGAAGTGAGCCGACGGGCTCAGGGCATCCGAGGGATGCGGAAGTTGTGGAAAAGTACGTCGGTGGAAAGAGAAGGACGTGTGTGACGTCCGAAGGACGAGAAACTGGGAGAAAGAATGCTCGAGGGGTGAAAGGTCGAAGTCGGGTTCGGGTTAGCCTAACTTGGGTTGGCTAGAACTCACCCAAGAAGACCCGCTGGAGACTGATCAGCAAGTTGCTAACCAAAAGTCACTCGGGCGCCCATATGCATACGGGCACCCAGGCTCTCGGGTGCCTATATGCATAGGAGCTCCCAAGCACTCGGGCGCCCTTATGCTTACAGGTGTCCGAGAGCAATTTCTATCCACCCAACTAGCCGTTTGCGACCGTCGCGTACCAGATAACGCACAAGCCACATGTCAAGCACCCCTATAGTGTCAGGTCAGCAAACGGATAAAACTGACCGGGGCTATAAATAGGCCCCCAAAGATTAGTTCCAAATCATCAATCAACTGCATGCGAATTATTTTCTTATTTTCTTCTGTCTTGTGCTACAAAGTCTGAAAAGGATTTTCCGCTAGAAGGAGGTTTTCAGAGTGAGCTTCAATCGTCTTGGATTAGCTACCACCTAGGTTGCGACCAAATAAATTTCTGTGTCTTAGCCCTTTTACTAGTTCAATTAGTTTATGTTTATTTTAATTGATTGTTGCAACTAATCTGGAATCTTTGTGAGTCGCACAAAAGATTTGTTTTAATTTTATAGTGGCAATTCACCCACCCTCTTGCCGGTCCACCTTGATCTGACAAGTGGTATCAGAGCCAGGATGCCGCTGAAGGACTACCCGCCAACTACAACAAAAATTTGAAAAATGGTTGGACCAGTGATCTACCCATCAAAGTTTGAGGGGGAACTCGCAGCAAGAAAAACGAAGATATTTTTTTACTGATTACAAATTATTACTAACAATGAAAAATGATTTTTCAGCTCCGAAAGATAACGAATAAAAGATCAAGAAACCTGATTCCTGGAACACGAACGTGTAATCAGATGTTATAGCAAATGGTAAGGCACAATTCCACCTGCTGACCGTCCTCCCCGAACAAGCTAGATGTCAATCGAATCGGGAAGTATAACTCGGCAAAGGAGCATTGGGTAAAGTTCCTGGAATTGCACGAAGGCACCTTGGAGGCAAAACTGGTGCGATGAAACATCCTACAAAGCCAGCTTACCAACCTTCAAATGGAAGACGGACAGTCAGTTGCCCAACTGCACGCCAAGGTAAAAGAGTTAATCACGAGCCTTGAGTATCTCAGAGAAAAGGTATCAAATCACAACGTTCAACAATATGCACTAAATGCTTTTCCGAAAACCCCAGATTGAACCTCAGTAATCGATGTGTATTTCATTTCAAAAGACCTTGAGGTAAGTACTCTAGAATATTTTTTTCAGTTTTTGAGCTTCACAAATCTCAGTATGTAGGAAAGAGCAGGAAAATGGCTAACGTCGCTCTAAACGCGAGAAAAAACCAAATCGATGAGGAGTCGTCAAGACGATGAAAATACAAAGAAAATGGTAAAAAGCCTTAAATGTTTCTTTAAAAAGGCTAATAAATTTTTAAATTTTCGAGGTAAAAGGCAATTTCCTAAGAAATGTATAGTCCGATACTATAATTGCAAAGAGGAGGGTCATCTAAAAGACTAGTGTCCCAAACTTAAGAATCAGCTAAAGAAAAAGAAGGCGCTGAAAGCCACTTGGGACGATACCTCATCCGATGAATTGGAAATTGAAGAATACACTGGACTTGCGTTGATGACAAATCATCAAGAGGAGAGCACTGATAGGAGGAGCTACGTCAGAAGAAAATAGCGACGAAGGGGAAGTCCCTATTTTCGAAAGTGACCCAGTAAGTGAGGTATGTTTCCTCCCTCGTGATCAATTGTATTCTGGAATAAAAGCGATGCTTAAATCTAACTGTAAATTAGAAAAAGGAAATCGAGAATTGAAAATGAAATTGACTGCATGTTTTTTTGATGGTTATGATAAACTAAAAAAATAAAAATGTTAATTTGAGAAATTTAGTTGAAAAATTAGAATTTTGATATTGCATGTTTACGTTAAAAGAATAATAGTTATCCTGATAATCTGAACTGGTATATTAAAAATCATAGAGGTCAACTTAGAAAAGTATCCAAGAATTATATTTCTTCAAAATTTTTAATTAACCCCGTAAATAGAAACTTACTTTGGGATCCTAAGTCACTTCTAAATTAATTTTTCAGTTATGTTTTAGTGAAATCTAAAAATATTTTAATATTTTCTAACACTTTTTTCTCACACTCTTTGTTATTAAGCCTCTTTGAAAAATAGATGTTAGTAGAATTTTTTATTGATAAAATAATGTTCATATTTTTTCCTCAATACATGAATATTTTTTCTACTTACTGTGAATTTTTGAGATTTTTGGAATATTATTTTGAATATTCATAATTTTTCGTTCAAAATTCAAATTTTAAATTTTAAAAATAGATAAAAATTTTATTTTCTCAGATCTATTTTTTTTTTCAAATACAGATACAATCATTAGACTTCAGTCTAATTTTATTTGAATTTTTTAAAGTATCCTTGAAGTTTAAATATGTATTCTTCAAAAATTCTACTCTATTAGTATTTGATTTATGTTTAGACATAGATAATGTTTTTAAATTTGAAAATATTTCTACAAGCTCTAAGTTCTATTTTCCATTTATATAAAAATTTTCATGTTTTTCTAACTTATTTTCGAATTTCTATGAATTTTTAATTTAAATTTGGTTTTTAATTGTAAATTTCGATTGAAAATTATTTTTTTATCAAAACCAATTTTTTTAGATATACTCTTTATCTGTTGACTTTAATATAAATTTCTCCAAGATTTTGTGTTATATTTTTTAATTTTAAAAATTCAATCTTCAAGAATTTTGATGTATGAATATTTAATTTATCGAAGTTTGAAAATGTAATCATCAAAACTTTTTGATATATGAATATTTGATTTATTTTTCGAAAATTTTTGGCATGTTCTCAAATATATACATATACTTACACAAAAAAATTTTAAAATTTTTCCAACGAAAATATATTTTAATTTTTAGTGTCGCATCAACAAATGGATAGAACTGACTGGGCTATAAATAAGCCTCCAGAACTCAATTCCAAATCATCAATCAACTGCATACGAATTATTTTCTTATTTTCTTCTGTCTTGTGTTATAAAGTTTGTAAAAGTCTTTTCCGCCAGAAGGAGGTTTTCAAAGTGAGCTTCAATCATCTTCGATTAGCAACCACCTAGATTGCAACCAAGTAAATTTCTGTGTCTTAGCTCTTTTACTAGTTTAATTAGTTTATGTTTATTTTAATTGATTGTTGCAACTAATCTGGAATCTTTGTGAGTTACACAAAAAAATTATTTTAATTTTACAGCGACAATTTACTCTCACCCCCTCTTGTCGATCCACCTCAATCCGACTTCATGGGCATGATTGAACAGTGGCATAAATTGGACTCCCTAGGAGACACGGCCATGCATGTGAGACACGACTATGTCATGGCTGAATAAGACACAATTGTGCCTTTGAGGCACGATCATGTCCGAATCAAAAGTTTTAATTTATAATTGTAGTAGCAACAATTTTGTAGTTGCTATAATGTGTTGCTGATCTTTGAAAGACCAACAACAATGTTATTGTTGATTTAAATTTTGAGAGCCCGTAATTTTGATTGAGATTGAATCATAAGATACACAATATATCAAATCGAAGATCTCTGAATGAATTTTGATTTAATATATTATGCATCACATAGTTTAATTATAGTCAAAAGTTATGATTTTTTAAAGATAAATAGTAAAATCAGCAACATAATATATTATGTTGCTAAATTTTTGACAGCATAAATTATTATTTGACTTAAATTTAAGAGATTATAATTTTTGACTTGGATTGAATTATAAGACGCATAATATATTAAATCGAAGATATCTGAACGATCTTCAATTTGATATACAGTGCATTTTGTGGTTTAATCTCAGTCAAAAATTATAATCTCTTAAAATTTAAGCCAATAATATTATGCTACTGAATTTTGAAAATCAACATCATATTGTTGATTTTTAAAAATCAACAGCACAATTTTACCGATTTAAAAAAAAGCCCATAATAACGTGTTGTTGATTTTAAAAAAACCAACAACACAATTTTGTTGATTTTTTAATATTGTGTTGCTGATTTTCCAAAATGTATTGTTGAAAAATAGTAATAGTTATTGCTTATTTTTCGAAACCAACAACACAATAAAAAAAAATATGGTTCGAAATTTTTTTAATGAACCGTAAAAATGAAAATAAAGAAAAAAAAGAGAGAGACAAGTAAAAAAATAAAAAGATAAGACAAGTAAAAAAAAAGAATAGAGAGTATATTATTTGAATATTTTCAAAATTACATATATGATCGAAAAAATACATAATCATGATTGTTTGGTAAATTATATAATATTTTAGGTAAATAAATTACTACAATAAATTAAGAATCTCAAATGGAACGTTCTGACATTCTAATAAGTTTTTTTATTGTTTCATGGATAAAGATTAAAAAGATATCATTTATTTTAATTATTATAAAAAATTATATTAAAAGAGTCTTATCCTATTTTTCTATTTTAAAATGTATTTATTCCTCGCTGCAACTTTGATTAAAATCACTATGTCATGATGAAAAATATTATAAATAATTAATTAAATTTATTTGAATATCATATAAAATTATTTAAAATTTTCTAATTTGATCCAAATTAATTTAACTTTTGAAAAAAAAATTATCAAAAATATTATAATATAAAGTAGTTTTAATTAAAATAATAATAATATGAGTAGTTTTAATTAAAATTATTTTAACACGACTCAAATTATAATTTAAAGTGGGATAGGAATGACAGTAACTATGATAAAAACAAAAAATGTCTTTGTTAACGCAACAAACGGTATCCTCCGTCTCGAAATTTTCTCTGTCCCTGTATACGAACTCGTCGACAATGACCGGCGAGTCCTCTAATAGTCGATCGGACACCATCATTAGTCTTCGATCGTCGTCTCGAATCAAACGATATCTTGGAGAATAGTAAATTGGTCGAGATCGTCACAATTGCGATCTCGTCAGATTCGATGGTGAATTCGGCGAGATCGCAATTGCGACGATCCCCGACGGATTTACCGTACTCCCAAGTATAGTTTTATTCGGGACGGCGACCGGATACCACCGGTGGTGTCCGATCGACGATCGGAGGACTCGCCGACGAATTGGAACACGGGACAGAGAAATTTTCTCGTTAACCCAAACGCCGGGAAGACCAACAGCGGGAAGAACAAAGAAATTCGAAAAATAAACGTCATGTTTCTTGACTGAATGGAGTGGGTTAACTGGAACTGAAAAGGTTCGATTCATTGGGTTTTATCCGTTCTTTCAAGGGCCAGCCGCTAAGCATCAACTTTGTGTGGGATCAGGCATGTTCGCGCTCTCGATTATAAACACTCCCCTTCGCTATATGCTCGCCGGAATCCCTCTCCTTCCCGCCTTCCAGCCTCAAACGACGGCGCCCAAGTTGCACGTCCCATGTCAACTCTCCGGCCGTCTGCTCGCCGACTCGCTCTTCTCGTGCAGACTGCACCTTCACCTCTTCGCCCATTTCACCTTCATCTCCTCAAAGCCTTCTCAGACTCCAAAGTTTTTGCCTCGACCATTTTCATCCACGCGCGCCTTCTCAAAACATCCCTTCTTGGCCTCGTACAGGTCAATCATCTAATTGGCCTCTATGCTAACTTCGGTCAGCTGATCGACGCCCATCGACTATTCGATGAAATGCCCGTTCGAAACATCGTTTCCTTCAACATGCTCATGGCGGGTTACTTGCACGCTGGGTTCCCTGAGCAAGTCCTCTCAGTGTTCAGAAGGATGGCCTTCTCCGAGGTGCATCTCCATCCGAATCAGTACATCTTTGCGACGGTCCTTGCTACTTGTGCTAACATCTCAGCCCTCGACGAGGGTCGACAATGTCATTCCTACGTCTTGAGAACTGGGTTGAATTCATACTCCTATGTCCGGAATTCGCTTCTTCACATGTATGCCAAATGTTCAGACATGCAAGGTGCACTTGGTGTTTTTGAGAGTGGGTCAGATTTCGACATTTTCTCCTTCAATTCTATGATCAATGGGTTCTTGACTAACGGGCAGCTAAGTGGAGCGAAAGAGATATTGAGTCTAATGGTGGAGGAGTTGAACCAGTGGGATCATGTCTCTTATGTCGCTGGTCTTGGCCTTTGTGCTGATTCAGTGTGCTTGAACTTGGGGGAGCAATTTCATTGTCAAGTTTTGAGAAGAGGAATGGACTACAGTGACTTCGTTTGCAGTGCGGTTGTAGACATGTATGGAAAGTGCAAGTCTGTACAGAGTGCTCTGCTTGCTTTCCGTCTGCTGCCAAGCAAGAATGTTGTTTCATGGACAGCGGTAATGTCTGCGTGCCTGAAAAATGGATGCTTCGAAGAAGCCTTCAAGTTATTCATGCATATGATAACTGATAACGTTCAACCTAATGAGTTGACATATGCTGTTGCCCTGAATTCTTGCGCAGGCTTGTCAGCTTTGAGAAGTGGTGATGCACTAAATGGCCATGTTGAGAAAACAGGATACAAGGCTTATGTGAATGTTGGTAATGCATTAGTTAACATGTACTCTAAGAGTGGTAGCATTGAAGATGCAATCAGAACATTCACATACATGTGTCATCGAGATATCATTTCTTGGAATTCAATCATAAATGCTTATTCCCTTTTTGGGTATGCTAAGGAAGCCTTGGAAACTTTTCATAATATGCTAGAGATGCCAACTCATGTGACTTTTGTTGGGGTGCTTTCAGCATGTGCACATTTGGGATTAATAGATCAAGTATTCTATTACCTGAAACTAATGAGGGATTTGGGCATAGTGCCGGAGAAAGAGCATTATACATGCGTGGTTGGTCTCCTGTGTCGAGCTGGGCAGTTAGAAGAGGCTGATAGATTCATGAGAAATACAATCACAGAGTGGGACATTGTAGCATGGAGAACTCTTCTCAGTGCTTGTCGGGTAGCCGGGAATCACAGTCTTGGTTATAAAATTGCTGAGTGGATTCTCCAAAGGGATCCTGGTGATGTGGGGACATACATTTTATTGTCCAACATGTACTCAAAAGCAAGAAGGTGGGATGGTGTTGCAAAGATCCGTAAGCTTATGAGAGAAAGAAACATCAAGAAAGAACCAGGGATCAGCTGGATACAGGTAGGAAATGAGACCCACGTATTTGTTTCAGAAGATATGAACCACCCGGCAATGAAGCAGATTACTAAGAAACTAGCCGAACTTATGTCAGAAATAAAGCCGATTGGATATGTCCCAAACATTACCAGTGTACTTCATGATGTCGAGGATGAACAGAAAGAAGAATATCTTAGGTATCATAGTGAGAAGCTAGCTATTTCCTTTGGACTACTTCACATGCCGGTTGGGGCGACAATCTATGTGATGAAGAACCTTAGGATGTGTGATGATTGTCATTTAGCAGTAAAACTTATTTCCATGGTGACAAACAGAAGACTAGTTGTTAGAGATGCGAACCGCTTCCATTCTTTTGAAAGAGGGTTATGCTCATGCGATGACTACTGGTAACTGATATAATCCATTTGCTAGATAGAACTTCTCTTCTAAAATTATTTTCACATATTTATGGATAGGTTTTGTTTTCAATAGAATTATTCATGTGAGATTATGTTATAAAAGAATATGTCTAGCATCTAGGTATTATATGTATTTGATGTATATACACATTGAGTTTGAGAATTTTCTATCATAGTAATACAGTTAGAATATTCCATCCAATATAATTTTATCCAATATGGTGTCAAAGCCACCCCTGGACTTCTCCTTCCTTGCTAACTTTCATAGAACAACATTGAGCTTAGCCTTGAGTTGGGGTGGGATTCAGGACGTTGAATTGCAAACTTTCAACTTAAAACCAATCGTTTAGTTGTTAGCTGCACAATGGATACATAAACATAAATAGGCACGACTAATGTTGGTGCAATGGTGCCCCAAGTGGTCAATCTCTATCAATTGATTGACATTGAAGAGATTTGGATATTCGGGAGATTGTTGGTGCAATCATACTCAAGCGGAAGAAGTGTGCAGGAACTTAGGAGCATAAGAAGTCAAGCGGAAGACACAATAAGCGAGAAGGAGTGCATGGAAAAAGAGCCGACGGGCTCGGTGCATCCGAGGGATGAAAAAGAGCAGAGGAAGAATACACCGGTGGAGAGAGAAGGACGCATGCGACGCTCGAGGGACGAGAAGCGGGGGAGAAAAACTGCTCTAGGAAAAGGTCGAAAGTTGGGTTTCGGTGAGCTCAACTTCGGACGATCAGAAATCACCCAAAAGCGTCAAAAGATTGGTCAACCAAAGGTTGACCAAAACCAAGCGCCCGAGTGAACTCAGGCACCCGGGTATACAGGCGCCCGAGTGGACTCGGGCACCCAGACATACAGGCGCCCGAGTGAACTCGGGCTCTCGAGAAGCCAACTTATCCCCAACAGAACCGTTTAACGGTCATTGCAACGTAGATAAGCATTGACCCGAGTCAGGAACCCGTGTTGCAGTCAGGCGCCCGTGAGGTGCCATGCCAGCATCTCGATAACTCTTCCAAACCTATAAATAGAGTCCCTTATATCAGAATTATTATTCACTTAATAGTAATTACTTCTGTAATTCTATGCTTTCAACTAGTGTAAGAGGCTTTTCCGCCTACGAAAAAGGAGAAATTCTAGTGAGCTTTAATCGCCTTGGATTAGGAACCACTCAGATTGTAAACAAAGTAAACTTGGAGCCTCGCCTTTGTTGAGGCAATTTGTGATCCGTGGGACCGTGTGTTTTGATGTTTGGGCAAAAGGTTTAAGTTAGGTTCGCCCTTATATTTGATATGCGTATTTGAGTGTGCAGTTTCTGCAGGATACACATAGACTTAGCTTAACGGCTTCGGGTTCGGTGAAAGATAGTGCATCCGAGGGACCATGGATAATGCAGGAACGATGAGCCGAGAGAAGCGCACTTCGTGGCATACGCAAAGAATGACATTTGGAGACAAGTCGCAGGCTTGTATGCATCCGAGGGACGAGAGCCAAAGTCGAAGAAGACTTGAAGGCCACAAGTCGAGGTTGCATGAAGAGTCAAGTGAGTCGTGAAGGTCCGAGTGATGAGTGAATTGTACTTCGGAAGGGAACCCCTAGGTTTAGGATTTGGGCAGTCGACTAGTAAAGCTCACAGAAAGATCAGTCGTTGATCTTCTGTGCAGTCGACTGGTGTCGGTTGGAATTCGAACGTTGGGTTGTAACATTCGAATTCGGCTAGAGCAGTCGGCACCAGTCGACTGGTAATGGCTAGTTCATCCACGAGTTATATTTAAGGGAGCTCGATTTGGCTGACTAGGGTTGACGAAATTAGCTTTGGTTAAAAGTCAATTAGTAGTCTTTGTGCTCAGGTGTGTTGTTGAGGTTGTGTGAGGTTTCTCCACTCACAAGGAGCGACACGAGCTAGCCGAAGATTTTTCGGGGAGTCATCCATCGACAAATCGGCATCGTCCACCTTACGGGCTGTCGTGGAGTAGGAGTGTCATCTCCAAATCCCGTTAAAGGTTTTGTGTTAGCACTTGCTTCTTTAGTTTAATTATATTTCCGCTACGCTACTAACCTTGTAGGAAGAACGAGCACGTTGAGAGTGATCGGCTATTCACCTCCTCTATCGGGGTCGATCGAGTCCCCAACAACCTTTTCTTTTAGTTATTTATGTTATTCTGTTTGGTTAACTAATCTATTCATCTTTACTGAGTTAGAGGTAAAAGATTAAGATTTTCTTTTTAAAGCTATTTATCCCCCTCTAGCAAGCCGACAAGATCCTACAGGACTTCCGTTGCATAATCTCACTAGGACTTTCTGCTACCTGGTCCCAACTAAGAATTTCATTGCCTAGTCCCACTAAGTCCTTCCGTTGCCTAATTCCTAATGAGGACTTTGTCATTGCCTAGTTTCACTAGGTCTTAGTCATTACCTGATTCTCAAACAGGACTTTGTCTCATGTCAAGTTACCTACACTTGCAAACTTGACAAACTCTTCAAATCATTAACAAACCTAACTTTAAACGTATCTATACATCAAAGCATAGGTTCGATTTGGTGCTCTTAGCACCAACAAATAGTGCACCTGCATATCAAATATCTAATTTCTCTTGTTATGTATTTAGTAAGGACACACATATATTAGCATATAAAACATATGTAAACAAGCACACTAAGAAATTCACGGATTTACTTGGTTCACAAATCCTAAGTTACTATATCCAAGGCTTATGCACATGGAATCCACTATTTTTCTCCTCTTTAGTAAAAGACTAGGGTCGAGAAACCTCTTAGTACATCTATCGACAATAATATAATAAAAAAGTATGAGGGACGATGAAGATATAGTAATTTAAACTATGGTATCCGACTGTAATATTTTATCCTTAGCCTTTGATCCTATTTTATAGCCTCTGCCTCCAACAATCAAGTTTGTTGTCATGTCACTATTTTGATTGATTGAAAGTGCTTCCTATCGATCGGATGTAGCTGTCATCCCGTTGGCTTCATCTACAAACAAGTCTCCTTCTATTGATAGTTGTTGATGTGGCAACCTTTCGATTGACTTGATCTATACTGGTCATCCGAATTCTTAGTCAACTCGATCTCTGACTATCTTATCAGGATTTGTACTCCACGTGTATTTCGGCCAATCATATCCATTTCGATCACCCGCAGCTCCCGAATCGGTCGGCTTCAAACTTGTTTAAAGATAAACATTATCTTTTGCATAGGTTTATTAGATCCATTTCGGACGCCCGAAACTTTGACTTAAGTCGACTATGACCAAATTGGCGTATGATGAGTTCTAGACCACATCCCAAATACATGTTCACTCAACTCTTATCACAAACAACTTACCCAAGAAGTTTTCCACCTGGCTTTCATCCCTAGGATGCACTAAGCCCGACTGACTTCACATGCTTAATTCTAACTTCACTAGTGTATTCTTCCGTCAAGTCACTCACTCCTTATATGCATTTGGTTCATCGACTCTCTTCCTATATCATCCTTTTCTCGTGCTTATATTTTATGCTCTAAATATAGCTATCTCTAATGCTTTGTGCTTTTCGGACTCCCAGTGTCCCATATCACCCTTCTACATCCAAAGTCATAAGGTAGTCTTGTGTCTTCTCTTAAGTCTTGCATATTTAGGCACACATATTATTTAATTTTGAAACACAGCCATATTAATTGTAGAAATTTATTAAAATTTTGAAATTTAAGTCATGAATAGTAGCAAGCCATTCTTTTACCCAATAAACCCCTCAAAAAATCTTATCATAATTTTTGAAATTTACACATCTACCTTTGACATACATGATTTTTGTAAAAAAAAAAACTGAATACTTAAAAATCATGAAATTTTGAATATCTAGACATGACGTATTTTCATTAACAAATAATTAGCATGAGATTTTCAAAAAGAATTTTAAAATTTTACAACTTAAACCGACGGCTCTCAAATTGAGTCAAGTTAAAACACTATTTTCAATGATTGACTAATCTAGGATTTTTTAGAATTTTAAAATCGATTTTGGAATCCAAAATAGATTTGTGCCAATAAGATTTATCAAATAATTTCTAGGAATTAAAATTTTCTAATTCTAATTTTGCCTAGGATTTCGAATTTACATTTAGATCCTCCGTTGCCTAAACCTGCTTTAGCAATAGGTTCAAAATTGAAGAACTAATGGAAAATTTATTCAAGTCTAACGTTACGAACCTACCTGTACCTTAATCTTATATTTTCAGCTTATAAAATTTTTAAGTCAATTTTTTAGCAAGACAATTATTTTTTCAAATTCTTGTTGACCTGTTTCAAATCCATGTACATACTCCTAGTTTTGCAAAGAGTTCTAGAAATCATCTTATATTGAATCATATAATTTATCTAAGATTTAGATACATATCTCACTTATCATTTTAAAATTAAACAATTATGCTCCCCTTCACTATTGCTCCCTTAGCTTCCATCAACCCCCAGGCTATGGTACATTTACAAGGTGACTATTCGTCATTTAAGACATCACGGTTTGATCCCTAGTTACGGCGTATTTTGTAAGAATTTCTTCCAAATGGGACGCGAATCCTAAGACGCTAGACCTCCGAACCGTCGCTGCGAGCACTTCCTGATTTATCTTAACGGTTAGTGGGTAACTTCTGTTGAACCAGGCCAGTCATTTCAGATTCGCCTATTACTAGTAAATCATTTTCCCCCATTAACTTCCATCGGAAGAAGTGTCATCTAGGTCTTCTACTCCATCGTGGATAGCCATGAAAGTGACTCTTGCTTTGTGAAGAACTTCCTCTTTTTTAAGTCTTAAGAAGGGTCATCCCAAGTCGCTTTTAAATTTCAAAACTTCGATTTTGGTTGCGGCTCTTCTTTGCCGTTCTCCTTTTTCAATTTTGGGCATCGGTCCTTCATGTGACTTTCTTCATTACAATTGAAGCATTTTACCATTTTTTAATTCTTCGTTTTCTTCCTTAACAGCCTACTTGCATGTTTCCTGTCAAAATTGTAATAATTCAAAACCTTCTTCTTACCAAGTAGGTTTTGTGGTTACCATGGCACCCATCAATGAATCTGAGTCCAACTCTTTTTGCTCTATTGCAAGACCACATTGTAGTTTGTTTTTCCTGTCTATTCTAATCCTGCAATATGTGATTCATTCAATTCTGTAGTTGCAAAAACTGTACGTGCCTCTAAATTCATGAAGATAAGAATGGGTCAATTATTGACAACCATTATATCCTCCTAGGAAATATATTGATGGTCTTCACGGGATAGATTGATGGTTAATATTTGAGTGTTGCCATCAAAAGGTTTGGGGGTCAAATTTTGACAAAGCCAGTAAGCCCACCCTCCCCATGCACTAGCCACAGCATCCGGGCTAGTAGCCTCCGTAATTTACCTCCTTCGTGTTGGCCCTGGGACGAGTTGGCGGGCACGCTGGGGGCAAACGATTCGCCTGTTGCCACCTAGGAAACGCATTGATGGTGCTTCTCAAAATGTCCCAATTAGTCATCATTTCTCTAAGGTTGTCTAACCCGTCAAGATCTCTTGAGTCTTGAGTGGAGTTTTGCCACTGATTCTTCTTTTTACTAGTTGGAGATTGCTAATTTAGCTCCTTAGCAAGTCCCATTTGGCGAATTTGCCCTCCGAAATGTCTTGGTAAACGTTATGATCTTCTCTGAAAGTTCTTTTGCATGATTATACACTCTAATCCTATTTATTTCCTACACAGGTAAAACACAATAGATGATATTTTGTATTACCGTTAGTCATAAAGTTGTGAAGTCTTCCTTTTAATTTTTTCATCCATCGGTGGTGTTCCTCAAGCTCTTCTCCATCAATGTCCCTAGGCAATTCAAAGACGTTTGATAGGTATCATTATGTCAAAATCTATACCCAAAAAAAAACCTCCATTGTACACTTCCAAAGCGCGAAGTCTCCTTTGAATTTGGGTAATTGAATATTCGATCCAACCATCTCTTCAAGCATTATTCATTCCTCCATGTCTAAATGCTCAGTAAATGGCAATCCTCTCTTAGACCAATTGATAGTGTGATACGGAAGGACAATAGGATTGTTAGAGGGGGATGGGGTGGATAACACACCTACAAATCAAACATCTAATTTGTGTTTCTACATATTTATCAATAGCAGACACACATTAGCATATAAAAGATGTGAAAACAAGCACACCAAGAGACTTACAGATTTACTTGGTTCATAATCCTCAAGTTCCAATGTTCAACGCCTATGCGCATGGTTTTCACTACTTTTCTCTTATATAAAACGTCCAAGGTGAAGAAACCTCTTAGTTCATCAATCAGCAACACTATAATAAAGAAGTTAGAGGCATAATGAAGAAAAAGTAATTTGAACAGTTGTATATGAGTGTGCCTCTAGTCCCATTTTATACCCTCCACCTCCAACAAGGAGAGTTTGTTGATGTGTCACTGTTTTACCAGATCCATTCTAGTAGTCCAGAATTCTATCTCGAGTTGACTATGTTCGACTCATCCTAAGATGAGTTCTACCCTACATCTCGAATATATGCTCACGCAACTCATCTCACAAATAACTTGCCCATACAATCCTTCTCACATGCTTCAGTCTTCTACCCCAAGTACAGCTACTTTTGATACTCATAGTCCTTTCGGTCCCTTGGAGTGCATCTAAGGGATATGGGACATGAAGGAAGAGAGCTTTAAGGTGAAGTTAAGTTACAAGGAGAGTTAAGTGACTTGTACCCGTGAGGGATGAATCATATTAGTAGACTCAACCTGAAAAGGTCATAGTCAAGGTTTATCAATGAACTAGTGACTGAAAAATCTAATCCCCCAAATAGATTCAAGATTTTAAGGGTTTATAATTGAATGTGTATTTCAATCAACTAGGATAGTTGACTAGGATCAAATAGTATTGTTCTATTTGTGGCTAAGTCAATTGGGTAGTCAACTAATGGAATCAATCGACTCTCACCCATATGGACAATCAAAAGTTATTCTACATGACAAGTCGTCGAATCATAATGATCAATCAACTAATGGTGGCATAGTTGACTGTTGGGTGGCGGACAACAATTATAGCAAAGGATTCGAAGGATATAAAAGGAGTCTTGGCAAGAGGTTTAAATGTTGACAAAATAGTATTGGTTAAATATTTATTGGAAATCTTGTACTCCCAGTTTTTGTTCCTTCTTTTAAGCTTGTGTTTTTTAAGATTCTAAAAGATTTATCCACCTCCAGAAATTGACCAAGAAGGAGAAAGTTTGAGGGCTCTCTAGGAGTGATCCACCATTGAATTATAGATCATAGAGTAAGAGTCCGGGGATAACGAACCATATTAAATAAACATGTAGGAGATTATGGTAACTGTTTATTGTAAATTTTATGTTGCTAATTTGTGTAAAATTGTCATGAAGCAAGAGTTTGTGTAGAATATATTTACAAGTTCATGATCACTACCCCTCTACCTAGGCCATCAATCCTCCAACAATTGTCTTCTTATTTCTTATAAGAAAGGTTCTCCACTTTCGAAAGATATCCTAAAAGGAGAGATATACTAAAATTTTGAAAATAACTCACTCACAAATCACGCATGGATTTCAAACCACGTAAACGATAAATTTGTATTGTGTTTCTTTTTTGTGATTATGTTTTGATGTTCTACTGATATTAGCATAATTATAAACACGAGCAAGCAAACGAGCTATCGGCTTTTCACCCCTCTAATCTCTCAATAACTCAACAAACATATCTCACTCTACTCCCAAGACCTCAAGACCTATTCCTAACTCCAAACTTTTGTCTCAACCTACTGATCTTGCTAAGCAAATTTTTGTTGTTCTTAACTTCAAATGAAAAGCTCTATAATTAGAGGTTGTCAAAGAAAATTGTCCATCAATTTCCTTACATATAGATCTTTTGTTTTTCCTTACGTCAGATTGCCCTAAGGGCTACAATACCGCGATTAGGTCCTCCAAATAATTAATCATGCATTTAAGGGTTAAATCTCAACTGTGGCGCTTAATAGATATTTCTCCAATGGGACGATCACTTTAAAAATGTTGACCGATTAGATGGACATCCGTCAGCACTTTCTAATTTATTCTGATAATAAGTGGAAAACTTTTATGGTACTAAATCGATCACCTCTAGGATAATCGATTCGAAGAGCTGAACATCAACACTTACCACGCTCCCTATAAAAAATGTGTCACATTAGCAGCTCCCCTATAACGATCTCATATCACATAAACAGGAGCACATATGACAAACACATGACAAGGTGTCTACGGATGATAAAATCCCTAAGATTCAATCCCATTCAATCCAAATAAAATATTATACACTTACCATATGTCCCCCACTCCCTATCAGGTTGTACAATGTATCACACCAAAATCATCACGCATATTATTGTAGTGCCTCTATCCAATCTACATTGTTTTTCAAAACATAAGTTTGAACAAAAAATCGCATTAACCTCCCATTCTTCCCGAGTATCAGATATCAAGCTAAAGTCACAATGAGCTTAAAACTTTGATTTATTCTTCATATTTTGAGAAGCAGTGAAGCACTTTCGGGAAAATCCTTTTATTTTGAAAAATTCAAACAAGCAATGATTGTCAAAAAAATTTGATAATACATTTCGACTATTAAACCCTATTACGAAAGTGTTTCTTCAGAAACAAAACAATCCTGCAACAATTAGATAAGCAAATGCTGAAGTTAGAGAAACGTTCATCCTCAAGATGAAAAATGTTGGGCTTAATCAGGTAAAATGATAGAGTTTACAGAACCCCACGAGGAATACAAGGATGCATCATCTTGACTAGGCAAAAAGCATGCAGCATATTTATACAAAAGTTGTGCATCATTTCTTTTTTCTGCGTGGTAAGAAAATGCAAAATTTCTGCCTGCCATTACCGAGAGCTCGACTACCACACCTTTACCTGACGCGACAGTTTGTTCCAGGCCATTCCAATTCAACCACTACCGCAGTTTGGTTAGCCTAGAACAGGACTGCCTAGAAGAAGAGTGCTTCAAGGACAACAGTTTTGGCTTCTCAAATGTAGGATGTTCTAGTATCTCTTTTGCTGATGGCCGTTTCAAAGGATCAGGATCCATCATAGCCTGCACAAATTCAGGGAAAGCGATCAGTTGATGGCACATCACTATAAACAACAATTTCTTTGTTAGGAATGAGCTATGTGCTCAAGAGTAAATGATAGTTAATAAATATTTTGTAACTTTAGCACACACTATAAACAACAATTTCTTTGTAAGGAATGAGCTCTGTGCTCAAGAGTAAATGATAGTCAATAAATTTTTTTTTAACTTTAGCACACACTATACTGTGGGGCTCAGTAGAAGATGGCAGACCTTTTCGATGGGATATTTCCACTTGGAAGTAAAATTTATGGTGTATAAGCAAAAGCATAATTTAAACAAATCTAGTTAATACATGATAAGTTAAAAACCAATCAAAAATCTAGTTAACAAATGATCAGAAGACAGACTAAATTGCTAATATCATTGAAGAAGTTTTCATTCACTTAGCAAATCATTAGCCACGAAGCAAACATAAATTGCCAAAAAAAAAAAAAAAAAATTAAAAAATGTATGGTTGTATGAAGGCTGAAGGCATAATCAAGTGCCCCTATTAGAAAACTGAAGCATTGGGAAGACCAAAAAGATAGAGTCATCTTTCACTTGTGTCACAATGACATTAACATGAACACTGAAAAGATGATCTCCTGAAAAGTATATGATAATCTACCCTGAGCTGAAGGCTGTACTCATCATTTGCAGGAAAAGTTTGAAAGGTTGATTCAAAATGAGAATTAAACTTGTTCATAAAGAACCTTGGTTAAGTACCTTAAGCAATGTTTGAAACTGAATGGCGTATCCTGGAAGCAAAGGGATTTTGCCCTCTCTAAGGTTGGAGAACTGGGGACCAGAGTCGGGCAAAGGGGAACCCTTCACAAGTTCATAGACAGATGCTCCCAAGGAGAAGATATCCACCTTATCAAGATGCTCATACTTGTCATTTAACATCTCAGGAGGCATGTAACGTGAATCACCTTCTTCAACACACAGACTCTTGTCTTTGAGTGTTGCACGACCAAAATCACCAAGTTTATAAATGCCCTCTTTAAAATAAATATTCTCAGGTTTGACATCCAGGTGGGCTATTCCTTTTTCATGCATAAAGTGCAGTGCCTTAGCCATCTGTAAAATTAGAAAATCAATTATGGAGTTAGAATAGTGAATTACTTTATTCACCACAAGGTCTGCGTGCCGACTGGAGTTGAACCTAATAGAATCTTTCATGCACTTAAGGCCTAATGTCATGTCCATCAGGATAAACTGCTAAAACTCTCTAAAGAACAGATCTTTTTTACATGTTTTAAATTATCTTAAACCAACATAACCCAAGGTACCCCAATCTCCTAATTGTTTCATTTAAAACAAAAGGCAACAGATAAACATTTCAACATAAACTTGTATACACGTTCAAGAAACATTTGTATCATATTTTATCAGAATAGTTAAGATTGATGATATTTTGGTAGCAATGCAAACAATTTTCAAAACTTTTAGCCACACTTGATCTTGCAACTTCGATTATCAGTTATCACTCTTAAGATTAACAGTCAATAAGGAGGCTTAGCACTTAGTTCATTTCCATCACTGACGCGAGTATATTAACAACCTAATCGGCTGCTTGTATAGTCAAAAAGTTCAATTAAATTAGTTGTATCTTCTACTATGACGCCTCAGTCACTGCTTTCAGTAAATATCTTAATTACATTAAAGAAATTTCTGCCATTATAACATTACTTTAGTTGATTCAGAATGCGTGACATGTTATCAGTCATTCTTCACTTTAGATTCTAGTATGCACAAAGAGCTTTCAATAAGACGGAAACAACTATGTGCTGAAAAAGCAATTTACCAACTAGTAGTATAGAGTAATAGTCACTGCATGATTTAAAGAACCTGATATATTATTTTGAAAGCTTCTTCACTCTTGATACTCTGACCTGGACTTATGGAAAGACTTCGATCACACAGTTCCATCTGAATATACAGTCGTTCATTTTCAAACCAAGAAGTGTAATATCCAACTACATTCTCATGTGATCCTAAAATTTTAAAACAATATATAGTCAACAAAGGAATCGAGAACAAGAAAAGTAGCTTCTTTGAAATGAGTATACCTAGGGCCGCAAGAGCTTGAACTTCCATCAAAGCAAACCTCCTGGACATTATAGTTTTAAAATGCAAATTTAGACAATCTTTGCTGCAAGTGAATAACAAAAACTTAAAGCAAACCTTTCCATGTCATGATGCAATTGCTTGTTGCTTTGCTTCACCGCATACAAGCAACCATCTATTCGGTTGAGAACCTTGAACACATGGCTAAAGTTCCCATAACCAATTTGCTGGAGAATAATGTAACCCATGTTAAATATAGTTTGCAAGCAATAAAGTCTAGGAAGTATTATGAAAAAGAATTAAGAAATCCACCATTATAATGGGGTTGATATGTTTTC
The DNA here is from genome assembly GCA_024364735.1 of Boesenbergia rotunda. Taxonomy (NCBI): domain Eukaryota; kingdom Viridiplantae; phylum Streptophyta; class Magnoliopsida; order Zingiberales; family Zingiberaceae; genus Boesenbergia; species Boesenbergia rotunda. The sequence continues at coordinate 192,195 of JAGFNQ010004959.1, forward strand.
ATTTCATACCTCAATTTCATGAAAATCAGTGTGATATCGTGAAAGGCCATCTCCACCAATTGAGGAGACTACACAAAATAGCAGCGTGAAATTCAAGAAAACGACCTCAACAATTAGCAAAAGAATATATATATATATATGCATTGTGCATTCATGACCATGGAAAATTACAAACATGTGCCACATGTAATCAAAAAGAAATATAGTGCATAACAGCCTTTGATAAATAATAATGTGAGATACTCCATTTATTTTACCAATTAAATCAAAATTCCGTTGATGAGTATCTAAAATACTTTATCATTAATGTGTCATGATATAACTAACTTGGGTCGATGAATTATGCATGCATTTAATGTATATAATAGATAGTATTGAATATAAATCAAACATATAGAAGCAGGATAGTATTGAATATAAGTCAAACATATAGAAGCGGGACAGTCTTGAATATAAGTCAAACATATAGAAGCAAGTTAATTGCATCTTCTATTTTCATGTCAGAGATAAAAGGCCCAATGATATAATGATTTCAGATGCCAACTATAGAAACTATAGATCAATGAAACTCACAACATAGAATAAACATTCTGCCCTCATGAAAATGAAAAATTACAGAAATAACTAAAAAGAAACACCTAGGGATATTGAAATTCAAAACCAAAAACCAAGAGAAGGCAAACCTGTGGATTTAAATCTTCTGTCACCAAAAATATCTAGAACCTTTGATGATGTTTCCTTCATGTATGGATTCCTGATGCAGGGTGGTGGTGTGACTCTACTCCGCAAAGCAATTGCTGACTGAGAAACATAACTTCTCTTCTTTTGTTGTCCAGTTTGAACTGATTTGTTATTCATATTTATATCAGAATCACAGTCATTTAACTGATTCTCCACAGCTTGATGGCTTGGAACATTGACATAGAGGCATTTATTAGGAGAGAACTCTGAAAGAAGGAACACAGAAAATTATTACAGAAATTAGTTCTATATGGGCATATATTTGTAGATGGGGCTTCATTTAACATAATCATAGTGCTTTCAACTACTATGAGTCACTGAAATACATTTAAAAATTTGTTTGAAATAAGTAAGCACTACTGCTTGGCTAGCAATTAATCTTGATGCCTCGAATGTTTCTAAGTAAATGTCTCCCGCTATATATTTTTACAAACAATGTTACCCTACAAGCTTTTAGCTGATTTATTTGGTAAAAAAAATAAAACAATAAACAATAAAGGAATTGAGATGTTTGTTTTATTATCAATGTGAAGTATAGATATACATAAATCATAGACTAAGTCCAGGGTTAGAGGTTAAGCCACTTTATTTAAAATTTAATTTGCACTAATAAATAAATAATGGAAAATGTCAATATAAGATATTTCCAGATACTCCTCAAGTGGAAGAGTGAATGCCATGAAGTTCCAACTTGTTCCGCAGGTTCACAAGCTGATCCTTTCCTAAGCCTTTGGAAATACATCAAGACATCGACTAGCAGTGACCATGAAGTTACCAAAAAAAAGTTCAATCATGAAAGATAAGATTTGCCACAATGTGTAAAGCTGCCTAATTGTCACAAAACAATGGTATAGGAGTTGTTTGAGGCATCTTTATGTCATCTAGTATATTACGCAACCAAGTTACCTCCAAACTTTTGTTAGCCATGACTCGATATTTGGACTCAGCTAATGATCTAGAGACGTTAGCTTGCTTCTTTGATTTCCATGAGAACATCTCAAAAGAAAATGCAACATATTGTAACTGATCTTCTTGTGACACGACAACCTCATAGCTTGTTGCTAATGTGGATCAAGGACAGCCTGAGTGTATGTTTTGGGTTCATTGTGATTTGTGATAGCAACTAGAAAAGCAAAATAGGAAGGTGAAAAATGTGAATAGGAAAGAAAGTTGGAGAGTGGATATCGAGTGCCTGTTATAGAACTTTGTGTCGAGGTAGATTAATTAGCTTGAGATGATATTAGTAAGTCTTTATGCCACACTAGAGGTTGCTTAGGTCGTGTTGACTATCATGGCGGTGGAATGACAATAGCGGTTAGTTCAGAAGAAGTGTTTGAAAGTTGTGTAGTTTTAGCTTCTAGTGTGGGCGTGGAAGGGTGAGTAGTGCTAGAAGGAACAACATGTGTGGTTTGCATATGTGGAAGAGATGGGTTCAGTTGTATTAGTTGTTTTTGTTTGCTCAAGTTGGTAAGAATGAGAGATAGAAGGAAATGATGGCATGACAGATCATGTTTTCGTGGTCTCAAAATGAAAATTGAGCACTATAAAATTAGAATTTGATGGGGTTAAGATGGATGAAAAAGGGAAGATAGTTTCATGAAACATCACAGCTAACAAAAATTCTCAATTTTCATATCATATAGATTGTTCATTTTTGTTAGTAAGATATCCAACAAAGATATAACGTTTGGCACGTTATTCAAATTTATAAATTGGGTATACAACAGTTGCATAGCATAGACAACCAAAACCCTTCAAATGATCAAGTGAGAGTGGGTAATTGTATAGAATTTTAAAACGGGCTTTATTAGAGAGCAATGAAGATAGTAACCGATTAATGAGATAAATTGTAGTTAAAACACACCCCAAAATGCAAAGGTAATGAGATTAAAAAAGTAATGCTCGTGCTATAATGAGAATGTGACGATGCTTCCTTTTAACAACTACATCTTGTGGTGAAGTGTAAGCGCAAGTGTGTTGGTGTTAAATGCCATGAAATCTTTAAAAAAAAATCTCATAGATAAGAATTCAAGACCGTTGTCTACTATGATTGCTTTGACATGGGCACGGAATAGAGTATGGGCAAAACCAATGAAAGATTTTAAAATAGTTTGCGTTTTAGACTTATGTTGCATAAGGTATATCCATGTGCATCTTGTAAAGTAATATAAAATGGTAAGGAAGAATTGTTCCCTTGAGTGGGTGGGTACTTTATGAGGACCCAAATATCACAACGTAATAAAATGAATAGAGCATGAGTTGATATGGAACTTGATGAAAATGGAAGTCTTGTTTATTTTAACGTGAGACAAATAGTACAATTATTATCATAAGAATTTGAAGATAAAATTGAAGAAGATAATTTAAGATGAAATGATGATGGATGTCCAAGAAGCATATGCCACAAATTGGAATGATATGAAGCTTGATGACAGGTTGGTGCTCTTTGCAGCAGATGCGTATAATAGAGACCAATATATTGGTTATCCGAGTCAATTATCTTTCCCGTAGTCAAGTCTCGTAGGATACAAAAGTGGGGGAGAAAATGACAACAGTTTAGAGTAGTGGTCATTTTGTTCGAAACTAGAAACACACAGAATATCATCTAAAATAATATCAGAATTGGCAGGCATAGTGCTAGTTGAAGTGATTGAAGCTGTAAATACAGTTGGTAAATTAACAATAGATATCGATGATGATTGTGTTTTAGTGAAAAGTGTGGAATTAAAGATGATATGATCCGTGGCTCCACTATCCAAAATTCAAAGCTTAGTGAATACAAATTAGTCAAAGCATCGAGAAAAGGAGAGAGACCTGTCACACTTGCATAAGTATTTTTATTACCAGTATTATGGTTTGGGATCATTGATGAAGCACGAGAAAGTTGTTGAAGTTGCTGTGGAAAATAGTTGCAAGACATTGACCAGATTTGATATTTGGCTTGTTTTTCTATTGTCCTGTGGATGAAGTCGATGCGTAAATTGAGGGAAATCTGTTATATTATTTGTAATCTGTTGAACTTCAAATTGTTGTTGTGATTGATCTTGTTGGTTGTCGAGTTGATCTAAATAATGGAAGAAATATAGATTGGATGAATCCATGATTGAAGTGACGTTGTTTGTGTTTTACTGATTGAGTAAACAAATGTTTGCTCGCAATGATAGTAAGCAAGGGGTGCCGACTTGCCGACGTCAATCAATAATGGAAGAGGTTTGGTTTGGAGTGGCGGTTATGGTTTGGAAAGACGATTAGGGTTGGCATTGATACCATGATAAAAATAATAGAAGAATAAGCAATAAATGAATTGAGATGTCAAATATATTATCATTATGCAGTGTGTGTGTAGATCATAGGCTAACTCGAGGGTTAGAGGCTGGTCGTCCTTATTTAGAATTTAATTTATGTTAATAAATAAATAATGGCAAAGGTCAATATAAGATATTTCCTAATATTTTTCTGCCCCACGCTAAAAAAAAGCTAAAACTTTGTTGAATGTGAAATTCATCTTATAACTTAAATTCTTTAAAGGGCCCATTGTAACATACAAAATATAAAACAGCGATAGAGATAAGATCTTTAGATCACTGACAATCGACTCTAAGGTAAATGAAAATGGTTAAAGAGTACAAGAAAAAAAACTTGATTAGCAACGCAAATAAGAGTAAACTTGCAGGAGCTATATCATAGGCGGCTTTTGCTCAATCAGATAGCGAACTAACAATTTACTGGAAAAAAGAAAACCTTAAAACTACCAAGCAATACCACTTTTACAACTTTCATTCAACAAAAGAATACCACTTTTATGGCGTTTGTTCCTGCTATTCGTTGTCTTTTCCGGCGATTTTGGGCAGGGAATGTTCTCCTGCGTGGAACCCAAATTTAAAAACCAATATACGAAGGTTAATAATCACCAATATCCAAAATAAGAAGAAATAGGCCTCCAGTTAACCTTATCGAACTGAAACCCGTTGTCAATCTGTTGGGCATCCGGTGTGATGTAATCTGGAGTACTAAAAAAGCGAACAAAATACACCTACACTCAACGAAGAGCAAGAATCGTCAATCAATCTGAAACAGGAAATTTCGATCTCTTACCAGAAGAAGTCTTGACTAAGAATCCGATCCCTGTCCTCGCCTTCCTCCTCCACGTCAGTGACAGGGACGTCCTCAACACCCTCGGCCTCCAAAATCTTCTCGAAGCGGGGAGGCGAGTCGGCAGAGGAGGAGAATCCTGGGAAGGGGGACAAGTTTACGTGCCCTAGCTGGAAGCTGAGACAACCGTATGGAGAACTGCCCTCCATATCTGGTGCCTCCGCCTGCCGCCCGCCGCCTGACCCTTCTCGACCTAACTCCCGACCTTGGCGGGGTTCTCGATTTCGTCGTAGCTCCCACTTCCCCACTTTTAGTACGCCGACTCCGCCGAGTAAACAACATAGATGAATGATTTGGCGGGAGAAAACAATTCGATCTTTTCATACCAAACAAACAAACTCATTTCTTTACCCTTCCTCTCATCAACTATCAATCCGCCTAATGTGAGGTAGAAAATTCCGGTACACTTACACTATTATTGAATCCGAACTCCGTCCTCCCAACATAATAGTCATATTATCCTAACTAGTATCATTCATAATTTACTTTCTTGATGTTAGTCTTAGGATGTATTAGTGAGGGTATTGGAAATCACCTCAAAAATATAATCACTTCTTCTACACAGGATAGAGGGATGATTAAAATATAGATATTATCATCTTGAGATCTAGAGATCAAAACCTGACCAAGTCAGTATATCCGTCATCTCCACGCGTAGAGTTGTCAGACGGGCCAACCCGTGGCAGAGTGGATCGGCCCGTAGCGGGGCGGATTGGCCAGTAACAAGCTGATGACCTGCCATCTTGGTAGGTTGGGAAATCTCTAACCTAACCCAATCCAAGATGGGTCGCGGGTTAGACGAACCAATCCGCGGGCTCATAAAAATTTTTAAAATTTTTTAAAAATTAAAAATAGTATATTCAACATTTTACTTTAGAAAAATTTCATTGATATCATGTATCAAAAATATATTTTTTAAGAAAAAAAAACTATGCTTATAAAAAAAATCTCAAGGAAAATCTTAATAAATGACGTGACACTTTATATATACAGCTATTTCCGATGGGTTCATTGTGCCCCCTAGAGTATAGTTTAATTCGGGACGGCGATCGGAAACCGCCAATGGTGTCCGGACGACAATCGAACGTGTGCATGTAAAGTGTCACGTCATTTTTTAAGATTTTCATTGAAATTTTTTCTTAAGCGTATCATTGCTCATATTTTAAATGTGAATTCATACAAACGAGTGCTCATGTTTGATAAAAAAAAATATTATTTCTTATTTTAAAATAAAGAAAGATAATAAATTGACATAAAATTTAACTAACATGTGATTCTCAACCCGCGGGTCAACCAAGCCCATCGCGAGCCCGCTCATGCGGGTCGGGGGTTGACCCATGCAGGTCGCAGACTTAAACCTAACCTGCTTAAATTGTTTGGCGGGACGACCAACCTAATCCGATGGGTTCAACCCAAATTGACGGTTGTATCCACGCGTTAACCATAGCATTCAGACAAGTAGCTCTCATAATTTACCTTCTCTGTATTAGCTCTAGGATGGATTGACGAGGGCGCTCGAATGAGCGAATTGCCTTTTGCCGTCTCAAGAACATAATCACTTGCTCTTCGTGAAATGGACTGAAGACTAACATACGAAATATTATTATCCTGAGATTTGGAATCAAATCTTAGCAAAATTAAGTCTCTATCTTTCCTTATATGTTTATTATATCAAATTAGTAATCTCTGTAATTTATCTTCATCGTAATCGTATAATAGGACGAATGAATCATCTTGTATCATGAAGAACATTACGTGATTGAACCTGATAGTTCATGCACTCTGCTTCGGTTCGTTTTCTCACTTATTAGATTAGTTGGGGGCAAGAGTCAAATCCGGTCGAGCTAAGTCCGAATCGGACTGATTCAGGGGCGAGGCAAACGAATATTTCCGATCCAATTCAAAATAAATTTCAAAAAGGCCCACATAAAAATTAATTTTTAAAAAACACTTCCCAAAGTTATGGCAATGCAATTAAATATCAATAAATTTGGATCCCAAAATGTGACGTTACGATAACAAAACAAATATCAATAAAATTTTTAATGTTTAATAAAATAAGGGCATTTTCAAACGCGATTAAACGTTGAGGGTATTTCGATAATTTTTCACAAATATCTCAAATTTATTTTGTCCTTAAATAGTCGAATTATTTTTAAAAAAAACTCCCGTGTCTTTATTAATTATAAAATACTTTACCCTCTAAATTATAAAATTATTATAAAAATACGTTCTTCTATTAATTATAACGCTAGACATTTCAGAATATATTGCAAGTTAATTTGTAAATTATTTTATTTTCTAAAAATCAAAGTTTTTGACCACTTTGATCAAGAGTCGAATTAAGTTAAATTAAGGGTAAATTTTCCTAAACTCCTCACTTACTAAGTCAACTTTACATGCAATCCCTACCCAAACATTTCTTTACATGCAGTCCCTGATGTGATGCTTGGTGAGTATTATTTGAAGAAAATTGAGTATAAAAGTTAGAAAACTGAGTATGGCAGTTTGCATCCACCACATCAATAACTTTGTACTCAAGTTTTACTCTTTTATACTCAGTTTTCACTGATGTATACTCAATTTTCATCCTTTTATACTCAGTTCCATCAGGGAGCAAAAACAAACAAAAACTTGTGTGGGGAGTGAATGTAAAGTTTCACTCCCATTAGGGATTTAAAGCAACTTTACCGTTAAATTAACTATGTGCAAACTTATTTATATTTTATCAAATTTTGAACTTATTAATTACAAAATCGCATCGAGTTAGTAATGAACTCGATTTTTTTTTTATAAGATCAACTAATGCTGCTATTATTCTCGTAATTTAGATAAAATATTGATCAAATATAACTTTATATTAGTTTTCATTGTTGATGGCAAAAAAATTGTAAATTATTATATTAAAATATATTTTGATAAAAAAATTAAGAAACCAAATTCATAATTAAAATTTCGTTAAGTTAATAAATAAATCTATTTATGAATTATTCATTGAAGCGGCTACTTGACAGTTGTTTCATATTATAGTAGCTACCCGATAGTTGTTACACATTGTAGTAATTATCCGACAGTAACTGCTATACATTGTAAAGCAAAATTATATTGTGCAATAACTCATTAACCCCTAAACTAAGTGAGCAAACATTTCGAAACATCATCCTTGGAAGTAGATGACTGACGATGTCTGTATCTATCAACCTCACCACGATGGCTAGTTTTCTCCTCCAAATCTTTACTCTCTCGTAAGTATTTTCGTTAAGGTTTAGTGTTTCTATTAGTGTCCTATTGTTTAGTGTTGTGAATATAGTTAGGATTTTAATTCTTCTCCTAGCTTTGAATGATGTTAACTGATTTTATATATTCGCTTAGAAATTAAACTTTCACTCTTTTAGGGAATAGGATTTAAAAAAAAGAGTGTAACATTATAGTATCTATATGACAATAACTGCTACAACGTAGTTAAACCCTACTAACTACTACAACATGATTAAACCCTACTTGTTGTCACGTTGTAGCAGTTACTTTACCATAACTACTACAACGCGATCAGTAGTCATGTTATAGCAGCTACTACCCATATTGTAGTAGCTACTAGACATTCTAATGTATGATCAAGATGATCACTAAGATCTGATGTATTTTATTGAGAGAATTAAATGGCAACTCAGAGAACTTATGCTTCTCATGTATATTGTAAGAAAATGTAATAGAAAAATAATTACTCTCACTTCAATGCTTTTATATCATTAGTAGAAATAAACCTCAGGCAAAGTTGATAAATAAAAACTCATTTATTGATCTATATTTGAAATTACTCTCAGTTCAAACTCAGAGAGAACTCTTTTTTTGAAGCTATACATCAACATTGAAATTACTCTCAGTTCTCTCTAAATTTGAACTTGATACTATATTAGAAGCTACACATGAATATTCTTTTTCTTTTGATATAAAAGAGATAGATGCTAGATTTTTATAAAGGTGTACTTCAAAAACTTTTTTTTTTTTGCCTCCTCTTACCCTCAAAGGATTAGTATATAGCGTCTTTAAAACGATTAAGGGAGCGCTTGGTATAAATTTGACAATAGAAATGGTAATGGATTTGATTGAGGGGTTTATGTGTTTAGTGATAACCTAGTGGGGGGTGGGTTATGAAATCAAGGATCGATACCATATCCTTATTTTGATTCCGATTCCCGTATACCAAGCATCATCATGAAATAGATTTCATTCCCATTCCCACCTTCTAAACCCACTAACCAAGCGCCCTCTAAGTTGTCTAGATGCTTCTATCCAAGTGTCATAAGCACTCGGCTGACGCTCAATAAAGATAGCATATATTTTCTTTTATACATCATTTAGAATCATGTATAAATAATATATTTGAATTAAAAAGAATTATAACTTAAAATGTTATCCTCCCATTACATCATTTCTGTGTCAAATTGACCATCTCTAATAGTCGACAAAATTCTATCTTCCCTTGACTGATATGAACAAAAATGTTTTATTTGCTAGCTTATCAACTTGAGTTGACTATGCTTAGTTGGTTTAGACTGAAGCCAAGTTTCATTTGATTGAATCAACAACTATGATCATTCTAATAGTTGAACTTATGCTTACGTGGAGAACTACCCTAAGCCAAGTTATAGGTATCTCGACTCTCACAATGCACTTATGAGTTTACCTTGTTATAGCTCATTTTTTGCCCATGAGTCTGTCTCCCATGAGCCATCAGATCGCAAGTCTCTTGAACGCATTGAGCCGCCAGTCGCACACGGGGGTAAAGTCCTGGTCTGCTGGTTTAAATCTTCTCGGCTCCAGGCGCCTTACCCCACCAGTAAAATCGTGATTTACCCCCTCTAGACATTTGTGGAGCCGAGATCAGGGAGCCGCTAAGGTGACGATTCCACCTTTTTACATCTTGAACGCATTGAGCTCCTAGCATCGTCTAGGTTACTCCCTTTCTCTGCTTAAGTTATTACGTTAATACTCTTCGTCTAAATAAATGACTGAGTTAATCACACACCTGGGCTACACTAAATTTTAGTGTATCATTAAATTCGTATACATGCATTAAAAATAAAAATATATTTGAAGGGGTCTATCATTGCATTAAGAATCACGTATATGTATAAAGGAATAATACTTTGCTTGATATTAAAATTAAAATAAGGTTCATGGCTGGATGATTATTAGCAAATATCAAGCATAACAATTTGATATTTATCTCTGTAATAATATTTTTAAAAATAAATATTGGTTAATTTGTCTTGAATGCAAAATTAGGTTAGAGTTTTGAATATATTGTATTATAAATATTATTTTTATATTAAATATATTTAAAAAATTAAAAGAAATCATATTTATTTAGCACTCAATTATTTTTTTTTAATTTTTAAAAGTGGTTAAGGGTGTATTGCGAATGCAATTCCTTTGAGAATTAGAATTCAATTCCATCCTTTGATAGTAATTTTCAGGAATGAATTGTTAAGGAATTGAATTCCAATTCCTTTTAAACCCCTCAAAATAAATCACACCTAAATATATATGATTTGTGAAAGAAATTCACTTAAACGAATTAAATTACCAAATCGCCCCCTCACAAAACAAATTGAATAATGATTGGGAGAGTGAAAATGAGAGAGTAAAAATCATAGTAAATGACGTGACACCTTGCATGCACGATCTTCGACGGGTTCACCGTACCCCCAGGGTATAGTTTGATTCGGGGCGGCGGCCAAAGGCCGCCGATGGTGTCCAAGCAATAATCGGACGTGTGCATGTAAAGCGCCACGTCATGTCATGTCATGTCACATCATTCACTATAGTTTTCACTCTTCCATTTTCACTCTCCCTATCATTGCTCAAACAAATTAAAGTTGCTCCGGCTCCATCCTCGTAGGATAAATCGTAAAAGTATAACAATTGAATTCAATTCAATTCTGTTTTTACAATTCATTCCAAACATGAGAATTGAAATTCAATTCCGGATGGAATTCAAATTACTTAAACAACCTGTTTGGAAACATGTTAAGTAAGGAATTAGAATTCAATTCCGGTCGGAATTGAATTTCATCCGGAATTGAATTCCAATTCTCATGTTTGGAATGAATTGTAAAAACAGAATTGAATTCAATTCAATTGTTATATTTTTACGATTTTATTCTGCGAAGATGGAACCAGAGTAACTTTAATTTGTTTTGTTAGGGGGCGATTTGGTAACTTAATTTGTTCAAGTGAATTTCTTTCACAAATCACATGTGTTTAGGTGTGATTTGTTTTGAGAGGTTTGGAAGGAATTGGAATTCAATTCCTTCCTGAAAATTGCTACCAAACAATGACATTGAATTCCAATTCCTAAAGGAATTTCAATTCTTTCTTTTTAAATAGGGTGAAAAAGTTTTCAAACAGGGTGTATAGGATTATTGCTCTTGAAAGTATATGGCATTTAAAGAAAATGTTATTTAACTGAAAAAATTGAGATCGGATTGGACCTATTTTGTAGATCGGATTGCAGTCCAAGACCCTGTCCCAAGGGCAACACTGACTCTTGCCTCGAAGACCAAGGAGGCGAGGGTAGAGAAAAGAGGCGAGCGCCGAGGGGGAGGACAGCCATGTCGAAGCGCCCGGCGGCGGCGCCTGAGATTTACCGTCCCGAATCCGGTAAGAGGCACCACGGAGGAGTCGAAGCCCATCATCGTAGATCGCCACCACGGCCTTCCTTCCCTTCCTACCTCGACGCCGGCCCCGATTTGAACCCTAAGACTCGTTTTCTCTGCGAGATCCTCGCCTCCTCCAGCCCTTCCTCCGTCGAACGCGTCCTCGACGACGCTGGCGTCCGCGTCTCCTCGCAGGATGTGGAGGCCGTGCTCAAGCTCTCTTACTCCCAGCCGGGTGCCGCCGTCGCCTTCTTCCGCTGGGCGGGATCCCGCTACCTCAGCGACCAACACTCACCCTACGCGTGGAACCTTGTGGTAGACCTCCTCGGCAAGAACCTCCTCTTCGACGCCATGTGGAGCTCTGTCCGCTCCATGCAATCCGAGGGCCTTCTCTCGCTTGCCACATTCGCCTCCATTTTCTCTTCCTTCTGCGCTGCTGGCCGTCCCGATGACGCCCTCTCCGCGTTCGATACCATGCGCCTTTACGGCGTGCCCAGGGACACTGCCGCCCTCAACACTCTCCTCTCTGCTGTCTGTCACGATGGCCGCGTCGCCACAGCCCGTCTCTTCTTCGACCGTGCTCGCACGTCCGTGACCCCTGACGTCGACTCTTTTGCAATCCTCCTTGAAGGCTGTGAAGCTGATGTTGATCACCGGTCTGCTCGCGAGGTGTTTGACGATATGATTGCCACTGTCGGTTGGGATCCAGCCAACGTCCAGGCTTATGACTCCTTTCTCACTATCCTCGTGCGGTCTGGCTCTCATAATCTTCATGAATCCTTCATGTATTTAGAGAAGATGAAGCAAAAGAGGTGTTTTCCAGCGATGAAGTTTTTCCGCAATGCCATCAAAGTGCTCATTGAGAAGAATGATACTCGTGAAGCATTAAATATCTGGAAAACGCTCATAGGACGGAATGAATGTTATCCTGATATCTCAATGTATAACTCAATGATCCAACTGCTCTGTTCCGACAATCAAACTGACGTGGCACTCTTGTTCTTTGATGACATGACGAATTATGGCGCATTCCCGGACTCACGTACTTATAATGTCTTGCTTCAGTACTTAATCAAGGAAAAGAAGCTAAATGAGATTGCTTCTGTATTCACTGAGATGGTTAAGAATGAGTGTTATCCTACAGAAGCTAATTGTGTTTCTTTGATGAATGTTGGCTTCGGAAATTTATCATATTACAATACGGCCTTGAAGGTCTGGAAGATTATGGCTGAGAATGGTTTGCCTTCATTGGAGGAGACTGGAAATATGTTGGTCTTAAAATTGCGGGATGCGGACATGCTTCCTGAAGCCTGTAAATTTGCTGAGGATATGATTGATAGAGGTATTAAGTTGAACTCGTCGACTCTGTCCAAGCTAAGGCAGAGTTTAGTGAAAATTGGTAAGGGAAATATCCATGATTCTCTCCTCAAGAAATGGAAATCTCATAGTCAGTGTGCTTTGTACTCTTAGGTACTCATAGTGCATTCTCAAGTAATTTGAAGCTCTCAGATCTTGTTTTCTAATTAACTTGATAGTGATACTTTATTCTTTATTTTGCATCTTTTAACCGTTTGTTTCTCAATTTTCTTCTGATCGATTAATTTAGGATCTTTCCTTGATTGTTAACTGTTAAGGATTCCAATTGTTTGCTAATTCACAATCCTTCAGCATTTGTCCCTATCTCAGGAATGTAATCTTGGAAATTATAAAATCTGAGGATTACTCAAGCAATATTTGTTTTGCTCAGATTAAAAACCGTTACATGGCACAAGATTAAAACCAATGCAATCATATGAATCTCACTTTAGCATTAGTGCTTTTCTCACAAGGTTCACTACGATTTGTTTTGTTTGCATCTAGAGACTGCAGATTTCCAGGAGCTGTGAAATGATTGAAAACCAACATATCAGTTAAAACTAGATCAGTCCTGGTGGAGTGGAATTGAATGCTGATCAAAAAATGAACCATTAGTTTTTTTTCCCTATAAATCAATGATGTTTTCTGCTATGTGGTGATACTGGATACTTCACTTATATTGCCATGTTAAACTGGTTACAAATGCGATCATCTTTACTCTGGTAAGCAGGAGACTGACCGTCCTTGCAAAATGAGAAGATTCTTTATCCAGTTTTTTTTTCCTAAATGTATTGTTGCATGATTAACTATATAAATGTGAATTGCACTATGTTTGAATTGCTTCTAAATTTCATAAGATGACTGGTTTTCGTTTCTGATTTTTTTTTCTACCAACTATAATTTGAAGCAGTAATCCAGGACAACCGTTTTTGAATCGTGTGCACCTTCTTGAGGATAAATGTAAGGGCAACTCCATTCTTCATATAAGATCTAAACTTACTCGTGAGCAGAAATTTTACATATATATTTTTTTCTTTTACCATTTCACATCAAGGAGTATTGATCCTATGATATAGTTAGAATCGGCTACATGAATTAAACATCTGTATTGAGCTCGTTATCTTGTTAGCAATAATTTGATACCCTAAAAGGTTGGATGAAAATGATTGACGGTTGTATTTTTTTTTATTTTTTTCACAGAAGATGTTATATTCATTTTAATCTATAACATAACATGTTTGATAGATATGACATTGGATTTTACTTCGCAAAAAAGGTTAAGAGATCTTCACTGCGAAGTCGTCTCAACATGTGGCGGAGTTGGGTCTATGTGGAAGATTGATTCTTCCCATGTCAGAAACATAGGGCATCCACAGCCGGTCCGGATCCTCTGTGCCGGACTCCCCACTGTGCCCGTGTACCAACTCGCCGGCGATCGCCGGCGAGTCGTCCGATCGATGATCGGACACCATCAATAATTTTTTATCGTCGTTCCGAATAAAATGATATCCTCAGAGCACGGTGAACTCGTCGAAATCGTCGCATCAGACATCTCGTCGGATTCGACGGTGAATACGGTACCATCACAGATGCGACGATTTCGACGGGTTCACCGTGCTCCGAGGTTATCATCTTATTCGGAACGATGATAAAAAATTATTGGTGGTGTTCGATCGTCGATCGGACGACTCGCCGGCGATCGCCGGCGAGTTGGTACACGGCACAGTGGGGAGTCCGGCACAGAGGATCCGGATCCACAGCGGTAGGAGTTCTTTCAAAGTTCTTTCCTTTCACATCTTACAACTAAATTTTTTTACATAATTCTTTAACATATATATATATATATATATATATATATATATATATATAGTTGGGGTACATTTGTTTTATTATATATATTTCCCTATCCATCTATGCTATCCTTTTATTAAATATTAAGAAATAAATCATTTTAATATTTAAAAAAATTGAAGAAGTGCTCCATAAACATGGAGTCGCATCTTCGAAAATAATGCAAGAGCTCCTTCCCATAACGAGAGGGGATTCGATCACGGTTCGGGTTCGACGATTCGAAATCGTTGGTTTGACGGTTCATGGGAGGTCGACCTTTAACCTCAACCGTCCAAGCCGGTTATGATTAACGGTTCGAAATCGCCGGTTCACGATTCGTCACGATTGAAGATTATTATATTAAAAAAATTAAAAATTAAAAATTAAAAATTAAAAATTAAAAATATAAATTTTATTTAAAAAAAGCTTGCATTTATATAAGTTGACTACTTATCCCCTTAGGGTGTAGGGGAATTAAAGCTCACGTAGTTTTTTTTTATATTTTTATCCTTTTACATTCTTAATCACTCACTTCCATTTCCTCTCGTTCTCGTTGTATTCGTTCCTTCGGTATCAAATTTTTCGACTTCGTCTTCTAAAAGTTGTATTTCTTAGATTCTTTTCTCGGCTCTGGTTCAATCGTTTAGTAATGCTTGAGCTTCCAATGAGTCGGGAGACATAGTTGATCGTCGTTCATCTAATATGTTGTCGTCGGCACTGAATGTCTGCTCTACAGCAACAATTGACACTGGAGAAGCTAAAATTTCTTTTGCGATCACGGAGATAACGGGAATGCTTTGAGCCTTCTGTGACCACCACTTCAAGATATCAAAATCTTCGTTATCTGCTTCATTAAAATCAAAAGAAGTCGTAAAATAATTCTCAAGTTCCTGTGTGGAACTCGAGGATCCTCGTGGACGTTTCGTCCGTTCTTTTAATAAAAGTTGTGCTTTTGTAAGTTTTAAATTAGTACTAGTAGGTTGTCTTTCAGAAATATTAGTTTGTATTCCATATTTAACATAATATTGATTATAAAAATCATATAAATAATTTCTAATATTATATATAATATTAACTGGACCCGGAGAGGAAGAATCTTTAACAGGAATTAAAGCGTCATAATATAAGGTTAATATTTTTTTGTAAAACTTCTAATTTAAATCTAGGATCTAAAGCAAATGCAATTAAATAAATTTCAGGAATAAAATAAAAATATTTTTCCCATTCAGCTTTCATAGCTAATATGTATAAAGTTAAAGCTTTATTATTGACATGTTCATTTAATATAGTATACTACACAAATTCACTAAAATTAAATGAGCAGTGGGATAATAAACACCGGAAAGTTGTTCAGTTACATCGTTAAATACTTTTAAAATTTCACAAATATTACTACAAATATTCAACTGTTGTGAAAATAAATATATATTAGTATTACTATTTTGTGCAAAAAAATAAACATAATAAATCTTTATATTGAAATAAATCTTGTAATAATTGATATGTTGAATTCCAACGTGTTGGAATATCACGTGGAAATTTTTTTGATCTCATTCCATTAGCTTTACAAAATCTATCTCATTGTTTTATCATAAATAAATGCGACCATAAATATGAAATTGTGATTCTAATTGGTTGAATATAATTTTCTAAAAGTTTTAATCCATCTCGAACACATAAATTTAAAACATGGCATACGCAACGAATATGAAAAAATAAACCATAAATAACATGTTGACAAACAAATTTCAGTTCATCTATAGAAGCGGTATTAAAACTAGCATTGTCTAATAATATTGAAAATATTTTATGAGTCAATTCATCTTCTTCTAAAATTAAACATAATAATTATGCAATGTAATGAGCAGTATGTGATTCATCAAAAACTCTATAAGCTAACAATCTTTTTTGGAGGATCCAAGAGTTATCAATCCAATGACATGTCACACCCACATAAGAATGAGTTTGCCAATGATCATTCCAAATATCGAAACATAAAGAAACTTTATTATTTAATTTACTAAATTCATCAATTAAATTCTTTTTTCCTTGTTTTACTAATATTTTAATTGTACGAGTAAGTGTAGTCTTAGGTGCACGATTAGCAGCAGGATTAACAGATTCTTTACAAAAATCTTCAAATGTGCATTTAGATCTAAAACTAAAAGAAAGATGCTCTACAGAAACAAATTTACCTAATGATTCTCTTAATTTATTATCTGAATATAAAAATAAATCAGAATCAGTACTACTATAACTAGAAAATCTTGATAATTATGTTTGAGAGTGGTTAAGCCCATATTACGTCGGGTGTTTTGTTTCTACATGTCATTTCAACGGCTCATAGCCGCCGCTGGCTTGGAATTTATAGAAAGCATTGCAATGCTTACATTTTGCAATCCTCGTACGTTATTTCTTTTCCCCTCCGAGATCGAGATGATGAAGCTCCGTGGCCACCTTCCATTATCGTCGAAAAATGAAGAACGCAGAGAGAAGTTGAGACTTGAGATTTGAGAATGAGAGATTGAGAGAAGAGAAAATGTGTGTGAAAATGATGAAATGAACTCCCTATTTATAGAGTTTGGATCATAACGGTCACTAAATCATAGTCATTGATCAAAAAACGGTCAAATGATCTCAACTGTTGAAAAAAAAACAAAAAAACCCTTCCAACGGCACTGAACTGGCGGTTAACCGCCGGTTCAGTGCCGTTGGAACCGGCGGTTAACCAAACCGGTGATTTTCTTCAGCCCAGAACCGCAACCGGCCCGGCATCCTGCCGGGCTGGTTGCGGTTCGGCCCGTTGACCCGGGCCGGTTCCGGGCTGGACTCGGCCCGTGGGTAGGTCTGTTTATATAGGAATGGTGACAATGAGTTTCAGTGGTATTTTTGGGGTTTTGATGTTTGTCGAAAGGTGTTCAGGCCTTATTTGCTTAAACTTATCGGAATTGATGTCACACATCTAAAAGGAAAGTATCCGGGTGTATTGTTGATATTTATAGTAATCGATGGTAATGACAATGTTCTCCCAGTTGTCTTTGAAATAGCTAAAGTTGAATGTAGGTCTACATGGGAGTGATTTTTGGAGCATACAAAGAGGTTCTTTGCTTTCGATGAATAGTCAATGACCATAGTATCAAATAAACATCGTGACATTATATCAGCAGTTAGGAAAATGTACACAAACACCCATCATGCTTTTTCTTGCCAGCACATATCTTGTAATATGGTAACGGATACTGGAAGTAGAGCAACTTTATGTTTGTTTTGGGCAGCAACACGAGCAACACAACACTCCAATATGATCTTATAATGCAGTCAATGCTTCAAAAACATCCAGATGTCCATTAGTGGCTTCAGAATATTGACCTTAAAAGGTGGGCTAATGCATACTTTACTGAAAGAAGGTACAAAATGCTAACCACTAATTGTATGGAGAGTTTAAATGCTTTGTTCAAGAATATACATGAACTTCCCATAAACAGGTTAATTGATAATACAAAAAGAAAGGTAGCTCAATGATTCTTTAACTGTAGAGAGGAAGTCTCAGGGTGCTTCGTAATTGTTGATTTGGAAAAAAAATATTATCAATATGGGGAGTTTCAAAATTCAGGCCTCCCTTACTCACATGTTATTGTCGTCATCATTCATTGGAATATGGATACACTCCTATATTGTGAGCATTATTTTTATTCATAAAATTGGAATGTCATTTATATGGATATATTTACCCTTGTCGAAGCAATGAGTTTTGGCCTAGGGTGTAAACAACATTATAGTTCTATATTCCCGCAACCTTGTGTAGCCCGATAGGTGAAAGAAGACACGGATTGAGTCAAGACACAACGGGAAGATAAAACTCAAATGTAGCCGCTGCAAACAACTTGGCCATAATCGAAGGACTTGTAGAATGCTGTCAGCCCCAGATTGTTGAGTTACTGGTATATGTATGCAGGAATATTCTGCTTGAAATATATATTCTGTAAGAAAAAAAATGGATCTATATATTTTGTATCAAGTACAATGATAGTATTATAAAAAAACTAGTTGTGGTTAAAGCTGTCATTTCCAGAGGTATTCCAATAGTATGATACATTTCAGCTTGTTTAGTTCAATGTAAGCAGAATATAATCATAGATCAGTCTAGAATACACGAATATTTTTTGTCAAAAGATTAATACAAATTTTGAGATTAAAAAAAGATAACAATATAAAATACACAAATACATAAAGAATAAATGTAAAGGAAGAAATATAAACTATAAATAAATAATTAGTGTTTAACGATTAAAATTATAAGAAAAATATAGAATAGAAAGTAAAATAAATAATTATTAGGTGATGGTATTGTAAGACATCGAATTGTGCTATGTATTGTGTATTTAGAGGCTTTTCAGATGGTGCCCGATACTACGATATATTTAAACTTATTTCATGTTTAAATAAATATAAGTCTGTGTTGATCATACCTGATTATTTCAATAAAAAAATATTTTATCAGATAATGTAGAATTATATAAAATATTTTCCTATAAATAATTAATAAATCATAATTAAAAATTATAGAAAAATATTTTTAAATAGGGAAAAAATATGAGTCCACGTTGGGCCTGAAATCATCTGATTTTAAGCCTAATATGGGTTTGAAATCCTCTGATTTAAGGTCTAACGTGGGTATGAAATTAGAGGATTTCAGACCCTCTGCTAACCAAAATAGGAATATTCTTTTCCAAATTATAAAGTAATATGTATAATATAAAAATATAGATAATGATTAAGCAAATATACAAAGAGATAAACAAAAAACATTAAGATATAAATATAAAGTATATGAATTACAAATAAATAATTAGTGGTTATAGATGCAAAATATAAGAAATAAAAATAAAATATATTAAAATAAAATTATAAATGTGAAAAAAACTAAGATAGATAATAAGAAAGAAAGATAAGAAAATTACGATATAAAAAAAGAAATACAAAATATAAGTTTGGACATCATAAAAAAAATTATAATTGAAATTAAGATATAAAGAAAACACGATTATAATGAAAAAAATTTAAAATATGAATAAATACACACAGTTTATACGATACATTTAAACTTATTTTAAGTTTAAATAAATGTATGCCTATGTTAATCATACCTGAGTATTTAATAAAATAATATTTTGCCAGAACTTGTAGAATTATATAAAAGATTATCCTATAAATAAAAAATAATTAATAAATTATAATAAAATATTATAAATAATATTTTTAAACTGGAAAAAAATGAGTCCACGTTGAGATAGGATTTCAGACTCTCTGCTAACTAAAATAGAAATTTTCTTGGCCAAATTATAAATAAATATGTATAATATAAGATTAAACAAATATATTAAGAGATAAGGAAAAAATATTAATATATAAATATAAAATATATAGACTATAAATAAATAATTATAGGTTATAGATGATAAATATAAGAAATAATAATATAAATGTGAAAAAAAACTAAGATAGATTATAATATATAAAGAGAAAAAAATTAAAATAAAGAAACAAAGTATAGTATAAATTAGAAATACATAATAAATAAAATAAAATAAAAATAATAGATTTTAGAAATAAGATATAAATAACAATATAATAATAATATAGTTTTAAAATATTACAAATAAAAATAATAGATATAGGAAATAAAAATATAAATGTAAAAAAAATTAAGATAGATAATAAGATATAAAGATAATAAAAATTATTATAAAGAAAAATAAAGTATAGAATAAATTAGAAATACATAATGAATAAAAATAAAATAAATATAATAAAAATAGATATAGGAAGTAAGATATAATAAAAATGTAGATTTAAAATATAAAATAAAAATAATATATATTAAAATAAATATAAATGCTAAAAAAATTAAGATATATACTAAGAAAAAAGATAAGAAAATTAAGATAAATAAAAATAAAGAATAGTATAAATTAGAAATACATAATAAATAGAAATAAAATAAAAATAAAAATAATAGATATAAGAAATAAGATGTAACTAAACATAAAATAAAAATATAGATTTACAATATAACAAAATGATATAGAAAAATTTAAATAAATAAAAAGTTAAATATAAAAATGGAGATAAAGATATTTAGCTTTATAAAAAATAAAAAAGTTAAATATAAGTGGAGAAAATAAAGATAGTTAAAAATGATAAAAGTTAAATAATCTGGCTCGCACAGGCCTGAAATTTGGGGAGATCAGGCCTAGCATTGAGCCAAGTGTATAGCGTCCTTGGGAGGCTTATGATTAGCAATCTTCTTCTTCATCCTGTTTTCTTCGCAAATGAAGGTACCGTGTTTTCCTCCATTGGAGCCGTGTGGTTAGTGTTCTCGTCATCAAACCAGTGGGATTGTACGTACCTTTGTATTTAGTTTTTGATTTCACTCACGTTTTTTCACCTAGGGTTAGCGATAGTTTTTAGTGACTGACCGAATCTGTGCAGACTCTTTATCTACGGAATCTAAGTGTTTATTTTTTGTTTGTTATGGCTGTTTTATACTTGCTAAGTTTGGGATGACTCAAAAAAAAAGTTGTCAAAGCAAGGCGGTCCAAAAGAATCATCGTCATGGCAAGGTATTGCTCGAGTAAAAAATGACAATTTAGTCTAGAAAAAGCAAAATCCTCTGTGATTATACAAGTTATGTCAACAAAGGACGAAGTAAAAGAATGAACTGGAAAAGTAGCCTTTGCCATTTCAGAAATTTTATTGATTCTGTTTAACCGATAACAACATAAAAATAGTTGATTCGAGATACACCCTTTTCTTCGGTCCTCGACCTCCTAAATAGTTCTTTTGTAAGACCCTAGGTCCAGAATATTTTCGATAATTGGGATCAAGAAGAACATAGCTTTATCTTCCATGGGAAAAACTCAAATTCACAAAGGTAGATATTTCGCTGATTCTAGGGCTACCCGACACTGGAGAGATAGTCCAACTTGATTTAAACGAGACCTCCAGCCCACTGTACAAGCAGTATTTTCAAGAGTCTGGTTGTTCTGCCAAGCATTTGGAGAAACTCATAATGAAGTCAAAATCCAATGACAAGCTCTATTGTCAGTTTTATCTACTGTATTTTTTTGCTACAGTTCTGTTTTGTGGTAGTAGCAATGTAGTTAGAATTCCTGTGCTCTCACTGATTGACTGTGTAGATGATTTTGATAACCTAGCTACGTATAATTGGTGCAATGTTGTGTACAATTTCATGGCTGCTTAGTTGGAAGTCATTGGGTTGGAGGTTACGTTGAGGCGAAAATCACGTGTAGATGATTCAACGCAAACGACCAAGGCCCCCTAGCTCATGGGATTTTCAAATATTTTGACTGTAAGTTAGAGTACATATAGCTGCTTATATATTCTTTTGATGGATATTATTTACTCAATATAATCATTTTACATGTATGGGTGAGTAAGCACATCAATATTGCTGCTCCAGATCATCCTGATACATTACCAAGAATCCTTCGGTGGAGTTGGCTTAACTATCATGTTGACACTATGAAAAAGATGATAGACTGTCTAAGTCTGGATAAAATTATTGTTGATTTAGTTCTGACAGAGTCAGAGCTGGATTTGGTACCTCACTACTCTCCTCCAACTCAAGCACTTGAGGTATTTGGCCAAGGATCTTCACAAAAAGCAGCAGAAGGAAGCCTACGGGCCATAGATATGGAAGGTTGCAGTCAGTGTATGGAAAAGGGAGAACAAATTGAGATATTACAGCAACAATTATCTATTGTTGTTAAAGGTTTGGATGATGTTAAAAATGAGATGACAATGACCACAAGTGAGAAGGAGTTCTACTAACATCAAAGGATATAATTTTTGCTGAGAAGGATTCCCAGATTAATTATTGTTGAAGCAATCGAGTGGCGATGCTGTGGTTGAGAAAAAATTATTATCTGCAAATGGCAAAATCATAGAAAATGCCGAGAAGAAAATTCAAATGCTCCAAAAATAATTGGAAAGCAAAGGCTGAGCTAACGCTAAGCCACAACCAACAAATTTTGGACAATGGCCTAAAAGAAAGAGAACTGAGAGAAAACAAACATACGAAGGCAAAGGCAAAGAGATTGTTGAGGATGAGGATGACAATGTAGATGAAGAACCTCCTGCCCCATCAATGACTGAAACCACAAGTGAAATCACAAAATCCGATCAACAAGCAGATAAAAATAAAGCAATTCAAAAGGTCAAAAATAAAATCGTGAAGAATGTCATGACATTTTTTTATGAAGAATAAAGATGCTGAGATTGCAGAAACATTAGTAAAGCTTAGTAAATTAAAGTGAGTTAGTTTTATCGCGATTGCATAATAATGTAAAACAATGATGATTCTTGTCATTCAATAATAATATTTAATAAATTCTGTTGGTGCAATCGGCCCAAGTTTGATCGGAAAGATAATGGGCTTTGATGTGTGTGTCAATGTGATTAAGTTAGGATTTCGTGTTAATCTAATATGTGTATGTGAGTGTGCAGGTTTGTAGGATACACATTATCTCAGTTGGACGTCTTCGGGGCCGATGAAGGATTGTTGATGCAGTCTTGCCCTGATTGTTGTTTTGGTGTTAACATCGATTTTAGTTTAGGTGGATGTTTATTGATTGTGAGTAAGTCCTGATCGGGGATCAGACATGGTATTGAAAATCCTAACCTGGATGGTTAGGTGTTGGAAATCCTAGCCTGGAGGGCTAGGTGTGTGAAAAGTCCTAATTCGGAAGAGGTGGGTGAAAAGCCCTAGCTTGGAGGGATAGGTGAAAAGTCCTAACTTGGAGGGTTAGGTGCAAATTCTCATCTTGGAGAATTAGGTGAAAAAGTCCTGGCTTGGAGGGTCAGGTCCTAGCTTGGAGGGCTAGGTTTGGAAAAGTCCTAATTCGGAAGGGTTGGGTGAAAAGTCCTAGCTTGGAGGGCTAGGTGAAAAGTCCTAACTTGGAGGGTTAGGTGCAAATTCCCAACTTGGAGAGTTAGGTAAAAAATCCTTAGCTTGGAGGGCTAAGGTGGATGAATACTTAGCTTGGAGGGCTAAGTCTGAGTCCCTGGATCGGTCTGGTGATCGATCAGGGATTCTGGTACGCTGCTCCGTCGTGGATCGGTCTGGTGACCGATCCAGCAATCGCTGATCGGACTGGTGACCGATCAGGGAGCACACAGTGAGGTTGGGAACCTACTGTGCTGCTCCTGATCGATCTGGTGACCGATCAGGGAGTATGCGATTCACCCAATGACTGGCTCCTGATCGGTCTGGTGACCGATCAGGGAGCGAACAGTGAGGTTGAGTTCCCTTGCTGATCTGCTCCTGATCGGTCTGGTGACCGATCAGGATCACTGTGCAAACCGTTCTGGAGAACGATCCAGTTTCGCAGGTTCCTCACTAAGATCGATCAGGACGGTGCCTGATCGGTCTGGTGATGATCTGATCAGACTGGTGACCGATCAGGAGAACCCCTGATCCGTCAATTGACCGATCAGAAGGCTTAGGCTGGGAAACTCAGAAATCGCCCGATATAAGGGGTGGATCGGTCGGGTGATCGATCCACAACCTGGGATCGGTCTGGTGATCGATCCAGAAGAGTCCCAAGAAATCGCGATTTCTAATCGAGCATTGGGGATCGATCAGGACGGAGCCTAATCGGTCTGGACCCAGCCTGATCGGTCTGGTGACCGATCAGGAGGCTCTCTGATCGGTCTGGTGACCGATCACTTTAATTCAAATTGCACTGTCAGACGCTCTGATCGCGTCTGAACGTATCCGATTCACTGCCACTTACATCTGATACTTGATTTACTGTGTGATACGCTGCTCTAACAGTCTGATTAAGCTGCAGGTGACAGGGGAGGATTCAAATACTCAAGGAGGAGTCAATGGAGGCTTTCCTAGGAGCAGGTTTGTCCGTTTTTCATCTCAGGTTGCAACGGCTGGAGCTGCAGGACTGAAGTCGCTGACTGAAGCTTGGTTGAGGGAGCTCAGGAAGTTCAGTAAGGGTTCAGTGAATCAGTGGTAGCTGGCGTTGGCAGTGAGGCAGCTGGAGGCTGCTAGAGATGAGGTCACTTGATGCTTAGTGGAGAAAGAAAAGGGGCGGAAGACAGCTTCGGTGAAAAAAAAAAGGAAAAAGGGTTCTACAGCTTGTGTTTGAGTTCTTGCCGCACTTGTGTTCTCCACATCAAGCTTGCACGTTCTAAAGTTTCTTCCTCTTGAGCAAGCTGCTGAAAACTTGAAGCAACATTCCCTTACTTGAGCGCTTGAAGGAGAGAACAAGGAGCTGGGAGTCTGACAGTGGGAAGACACGAGGAAGGGTTTCTTGCGTGAGATCGCCGCTGGGTGGAGCTCGGGAAAGCTTGCTGTGTTCTTATCCTTGCTAAGTGTTTGAGTAAGATCTTTCTCGTTGTTTCTTTGTGCTTAAACTTTAATCCGTGATTGAAACGCGCTGTGGAGAGGTTTCTCCACCGAGAAGGAGATTGTTTCTTATCCGGTGATAACCGGGGCTTGATCTGCCGACGATCAAGGGATCTCCCACCTTAAGGGCACGCCAAGGAGTAGGGGCAAGTTATCCCCGAACCTTGTAAATCCTCCTTGTTAGCGATCTTGCTAATCTTGCTAGTTAGTTCTTTGTTTTAGTTTCTGCACATTCTGTTTTTCATACTTCCGCTGTGCTACTAACAACTCCAAGTGCAGAAACTCGCTATGTTTTTGAAATCTAAGTGATTGGCTATATTCACCCCCCTCTCTAGCCATCCGAGTTCCAACAAGGATGACATGGAGGCAAGCGGATGGCATGTGTGCGCATCCGAGAGACTGTCGACAAAGCAGGGATGATGAGTCGAGGGAAGCGGACTTCGAGGCATGCATGAAGAATGACATGGAGGCAAACCGAGGGCTTGTGTGGACATCTAAGGGACGGGAGCCAAAGTTGAAGTGGGCTCGAAGGCAACAAGTCGAGGTTGTTGGAGCAGGGACGATGTGCCGAAGGAAGCGGGCTTCGAGGCATGCATGAAGGGTGGCATGGAGGCAAACCGAGGGCTTGTATGCGCATCTGAGGGACAAAAGCCAAAGTCGAAGAGGGCTTGAAGACAACAGATCGAGGCTGTTGGATGAAGAGTCAGCTGAGTTGTGAGGGGTCGAGTGCTGAGGGAAATGTACTCGGGAAATCCTAAGGTTCGAGTGCTGAGAGAAATGTACTCGAGAAGGGAAACCATAGGTTTAGGAGTGGACCAATCGATTGGTGCCAGGGTAGTCGACTGATAAAGTCCACAGAAAGATCAGTCGACTGGTAATGGATCGGTCGACTGGTTGTGAACAGAATTTGAATTGTCGGGCGGTGACATTCAAATTCACGAGGACCAGTTGACTGGTAACAGTCAAATCAGCCTCGAGCTCTATTTAAGGGAGCACGTTTATGACTGTTTCTTCTTGGCGAAACAAGCTTGGTAAGAGCTTGTTAGTAGCCTACAAGTGCTCAGGTCGTGTCAAAGGTTTGTGACGAGATTTCTCCGCCCACAAGGAGCGACAAGAGATAGCCGGAGGTGCTCCGAGGAATCATCCACCGAAGGATCGGGATCATCCACCTTACGGACAACCGTGGAGTAGGAGTTTCATCTCCGAACCACGTACAAGTGCTCAGGTCGTGTCAAAGGTTTGTGACGAGATTTCTCCGTCCACAAGGAGCGACAAGAGATAGCCGGAGGTGCTCCGAGGAATCATCCACCGAAGGATCGGGATCATCCACCTTACGGACAGTCGTGGAGTAGGAGTTTCATCTCTGAACCACGTAAATCGGTGCGCCTTTGTTAGTTGTTAGGTTTTAATTTTTATTTTTGTTATTCCGCTTGCGCACTAACAACTTATAGGAAGACAAAATCGAAAAGGTACTATTCACCCCCCCCTCTAGCACACGACAAGGTCCTAACAAATTCCTTGTTATTAAATTTCTTATCTTTTGTTTATGCACATTTTCATTGCATCCAATATGGTCCAACGATACATTCTCATTAGATATGCAATCTTTTTTGACTATATTTGATTGGAATGACTACACCAATCGGGATTGCATAAATGCATACTGGACAATTTTAGTAAACGAGGTCAAAACCTCTAACTCGCCATACCACCCCTCTACATTCTGTGAGGCGGGGTTAGATGTAAGTAAATGAACACTTTATTTTATTGTTTTTTTCTAGGATTTAGTCCACTAACAATTTTCTCTGAAAACATAGGTTATTGATCCCGGGCCAGCTTGCCTATAGCCTGGCCCGACAGCCTAGCGCCTCGTCAGCAGAAGATAGATTTGTGGGCTTCGGGAGCCCATGAGATGTAGGGCCCGTACGGGCCGCCTGGCCTAGCTCCCTCGGGAACACGAAGGGATAGACCCGAGTCATCATCGAGACTAATGGGTTCGAAGCCCCCAAAAGGACCCCGAGTCTAAGAGGACTCACTTACAGTACCGCCGAATCTCAATTCTCCCGGGTCGGGGGGAAGCTCAAACTCAGAGCTTCTTGAAGACACAAGCAGCTATATGCTCACACACCACTTGGCTCAGTAACCCCGATCAAGCGCGTGGCGACCCACGCTCCTCAGAATCGGCTTGACCGACCATCTAGACTCTCTCGTGGGCATGCCCCCGCGCCTCTCTCAGGGGGTTCCTAGCTAGTTGGACGCGTGGCGGCCCACGCTCCCTGGGATCCTTTCTATACAGATGATGCCTGACTCAATCTATTACCCCTCTTGGTTTGGCTCCCAGCCGACACGTGGCAGCCCACGCTCCTGGGGTAAGCCCGAGCCCGAGGAAGCTTTACCCAGTATATCATCGAAGGCCCTCAGTCGTCCTCATAAGTCAGTGCCCTCAGAGTGCACCTTCCTTCTAGGTCCTCAGTCGGCCTCATCAGTCAGTGCCCTCGGTCGGGACCTTCCTTCTAGGCCCTCAGTCGGCTTCCTCACTCGACACCTTCCTTCTAGGCCCTCAGTCGGCCTCATCAGTCAGTGCCCTCGGTCGGCACCTTCCTTCTAGGCCCTCAGTAGGCCTCCTCAGTCGGTGCCCTCAGTCGGCACCTTCCTTCTAGGCCCTTAGTCGACCTCATCAGTCAGTGCCCTCGGTCGGCACCTTCCTTCTAGGCCCTCTGTCGGCCCCAGCATACAGAATAACCACTCCCTGACATAAGACTACTAGAAGCAGTACGGGGTCGGCGCAGGTCTGGCACTATCCCGGCTCAAACGACGAGTATCCCACTGATGTCCTGATCTTCCTGCCATACCCTGCCCCCCCCCCCCCCCGTACTGCGACCACATACGTTGGTGTCAGGTTGAGCGGCGCCCGACAGCACCAGCCTTTTAGTTGACAGTGCTCCTTTTCTTATTTGGGTATGCGATACTTTACCCTGCCACCTCTGGGCATGCATCACCTTGTCCTCACTACATGACAAAAGGTGGCAGGCGGGGCAGCAACTGTCAGCTTCCTTGGCTATATAATCCTCTTCAGTCCGACGCCCGCAGGGACGCGCAATAGTAATTTTGCTATTGTTGCATTGCCTTTTGCTCTCCACTCTCGAGGACTGACTTGACCGTCGGAGTGCCTTGCCGGGGGCTTTTCCCGGCGGGTTCTAACGGTCCTTGTCTTGCAGGTTAGGAGCGAGCTTCGCGGCCAGCCTAACGGTTCGTGATCCCCGGATGACCATCTCACTCTTGGGGCGTCCACCTCACTTCGCCACAGGATCAAATATGTTTGATGTGATGCACGTTGAAGCATTAGAATAAACAGTTGCAACTGATACAGATAAGCCAATTAGATATATTATCTGTCCTATAAATAATACAGATGATCATTGATATCTATTAGTGATTACGTAGAGGAAGGTAATATACTTCATTATAATTCTCTCGGAGCCATGGAAAGTTACACTGCTAAGTTTGAGAAAACTGTAAGTTTTATATTTTATATATAAACCATTACAAGTAGTTTTTAGTATGTATTTTTTACTAATGTCATTTGTGTGTATGTGACATTTTTCAAGAATATGAACTGGTCATATTACATTAGATGGAATAAAGGATTGCCTTCTATCTCGGGGAAAGACTATAATAAAAGTGAAGTACAAGACCCCACCCAATGCAGATCGTAAGTAATTTTTTTTTGTCCATTAAAACATAATCTTTAATGGTTCTTGTAATATGTTAACCACAATTTAAATATTGATTTTTTTATAGTGGATTATGCTTTTTTATGATGCGCTATGCTGAAAGTTTAGTGTTTCAAAGATCAACTGATTTTACCTAGAGCGAAATGAAGCCTTATCGATTTAAGGTTGGATATAAAATTATGACAGATAACTTCTAGAAGGGTAATATGTAATTATTTTTTGTGGATACAATGTATTTGTAATTGTTGTGTATATATTGTATATTTGTAGTTATAATATATGTAATATGTAATTATTTTATATACAATCCTTTTGAAATCAATGAAACTTTGCTTTCAATCCACGTTATTGTGTAATATGTAATTTGTAATTGTTGTGTACATAATTAGTAATATGGATTTTTTTCGGATTTTGGTTAGTAGAGGGCCTAAAATAAGAGGATTTCATGCCCACGTTGGGTCTGAAATCAGAGGATTTCAGGCCCAACATCGACTTCTTATAAAATTCGATTTCTTGCAGACCATCAACTCATAATATTTGAATTTGTTGCAATAAACGATGATATTTGTGGTATCCAAAGTTAGTCTAATGAATATCAATGAAGTTCACATTTATAATTATATTTTAATATCATTTAATTTCATTTCTAATATTTAACATCTATAATAGATAATTATTTATTTATAGTTTATATATTATATATTTATATATTCATATTTTTTTGTCTCTTTATATATTTACTTAATCTTTATCTGTATGTTTATATTATACATATTTATTTATAATTTAAAAAAGAATATTTTATTTTGGTTAGCAGAACGTATGAAATCAGAGGATTTCAGGGCCAACGTGGGTCTGAAATCCTATCCCAACGCGGACTCATATTTTTTTCCATTTTAAAAATATTTAATCATGATTTATAAATTATTTATTATTTATAGGATAATCTTTTATATAATTTTACAAGTTCTGATAAAATATTATTTTATTGAAATACTCAGGTATGATCAACACAGACTTATATTTATTTAAACTTGAAACAAGTTTAAATGTATTATATTATCGGACAACATTTGGAAAGCCCATAAATACATAATACATAGCAAAATTTAATTCTTTGCAGACTATCAACTCATAATTTTAGAATTTGTTGCAATGAGACTTTTGTAGGTCTATCAGTGGGTTTCGGTGGAAACACACTGATGGACCTAGGATATTTAGATTTCTCAATATTTGATGTCACTAGTTAGAGTTAAACTAGGAGATGGTATTTGTGGTGTCTATACTTAGTTCTAATGAATATTAATGATGTTCTCATTCCATATTAGTTGACACAGAAAGTACAACATTAGTTGGAAGTGGTTGACTTATTTTTATCTCTCATTTTTATCTCTTTATTTTGTTTATCTTTATATTTTATTATCTATCTTAATTATTTTTTTCATTTAAAATTTATTTTTATTTGAAGAATATTTATTTCTTATATTTTTACTCTATAAACTATATGTCTTTATTCAAATTTTATATTTATTTCTTTATAGTCGTGTTTTCTTTATATCTTAATTTCAATTATAAGTTTTTATGGTGTCCAAACTTGTATTTTATATTTCTTTCTTTATATCTTAATTTTCTTATCTTTATATCTTATTATCTATCTTAGTTTTTTTCTTCACATTTATAATTTTATTTTAATATCTTTTATTTTTATTTCTTATATTTAACA
The DNA here is from genome assembly GCA_024364735.1 of Boesenbergia rotunda. NCBI lineage: Eukaryota > Viridiplantae > Streptophyta > Magnoliopsida > Zingiberales > Zingiberaceae > Boesenbergia > Boesenbergia rotunda. Next base: position 222,837 of record JAGFNQ010004959.1, read on the forward strand.
TCTATAACCACATTATTTATTTATAGTTTACATATTATATATATATATAAAAAAAAATATATATTATTTTTTTTTTTTTTTTTTTTATTATATATATATATCTTCATGTTTTTTCTTTATCTCTTTATATATTTGCTTAATCTTTATCTATATTTTTATATTATACTTATTTATTTATAATTTGGAAAAGAATATTTCTATTTTGGTTAGCAGAGGGCCTGAAATCCTATCCCAACATGGGCTCATATTTTTTTCCAATTTAAAAATATTTTTTATAATATTTAATCATGATTTATTAATTATTTATTATTTATAGGATAATCTTTGATATAATTCTACAAGTTCTGACAAAATATTATTTTATTGAAATACTCAGGTATGATCAACATAGACTTACATTTGTTTAAACTTTAAACAAGTTTAAATGTATCGTATTATCAGACAACATCTGAAAAGCCCCTAAATACACAATGCATAGCAAAATTTGATTCCTTGCAGACAATCAACTCACAATTTCAGGATTTGTTGCAATAGGACTTTTGTAGGTCCATTAATGGGTTTCAGTGGAAATCCACTGATAGACCTAGGATATTTGGATTTCTCAATACTCAATATCACTAGTTAGGATTGAGCTATGAGATGATATTTGTGATGTCCAATTTTAATGAGTATCAATGATGTCCTCATATAGTATCAGTTGACACAAAACAATACAAGAACTAACGTTGAATAAACAACAAACAATTATTTTTCTTAACATACAATTATATAAATGTCATAAAACTACATACAATTATTTTTTTTACAACACAATAGGATATTTTTTACAATACAATAGATAATTAATCCCATGTTTTACAAAACATGTCATTCAGAAATAAAAGTGTTACATCAAATCTTATTTTTGTTATGTCTCCTTGTTTGAAGTTCATCTTCTCTTCGTATAGGAGATATCGAAAGTATTGCATCACAAAAAAGACACAGTCTACACTGTAAATAACATCAACAATTTTAATTTCTATATTTTTTATAAAATACTTTTCAATTGAAACTTATCCTCATTTACATACCTAGCTTCTTGTTGGGGACAATTTACTCTGACGGAGCACTATTGGTCTATGGGATAATGACTTTCTAGATATGGGTGAATAGCCCCAAGTTGTTCGTGAGTATATTATTTTCGATCTTTTACCTGTAAGTAAGATCATGAATTTAAAATTCACCATCAACGAAATATTATACTAAATGAGTAACATAGAAATGAATAACGATTAAGCTCACCGCTAAGTCAAATTCATATTTATATTTACGACCACTAGCAAGAGAATTGAAATAATTGAAAGTCATTGATTTTGTATCCACCGACAACAAGTGAAAGTGTGCATTATCACTGCACAAAGGTATTAAAATATATATAAACCCTTCACTATCATATCTGTCTTAATCACTTGTTACAGGCCAAACTTTCTTGAGAATCTTATTGATGACTAAAAATATGCACAAACAAAATTATTAATAATCAAATCATAAAATTATTTCTATTACAATATATATTCTAAATTCATTTAGATCACTTATTGTGAAGAAGGTTGAACAATATATTGACTTGTTGTATGACCTACCATATGCGGATGCTCCCCTAAATAGAATTTTACAATAGGCATCAATTACCTCGCCTTTTGTAAAAACCTCTCTATTCAGAATAGATAAGAATGAATGTATATTCAAACCAAAGGGCACATCCTCCCAAATTAATTGAGTTGATGACCTGCAAGGTTAATCGATAAGATAATACATTAAAGAAAAAGATATATTAAATAAACTATGTGTCCAACTTATTTTAGGTTCTCCAATTTATTTAGTTGGCAGGTCGCATCTTCATCTTGATTTTTCTTCTTTGAAGTCATAAAACGCTTCTTCACAAACTACATCTATAAATATAAAAAAATAATTAATGACCAAAATCAACTTAATTTATCTATTTTACATACAATTAAATCACATACAACTATGCCTTGTTTTCTCATTTTGTAGAGTTCGGCGATCCTATTAGTTTCCTCCTCTATGATTTTTTCAGACTTGACTTCCATTACAGTGATGGTTTCTCTTTCTTCATCTATATCATACCCACTATTTTTTTTTCCCTTGTCCATAAAAATAAGTTCTTGTTCAGATTTTTTTACCTTCTACATCTGATATTTGTTTCTTGCTCCGCTTCTCCTTAGGTAATAGCTGGTGCTATAATGGACTGCCAATTGGAGTATCCCTATAATCATACTGACTTTGATCACGTCCTCTCCTCCAGTCCTTCTTCTTGTTCTATAAGCTACTAGTTCAGAAAGAGAATCGAATATATGATAGTTTGATTGAGCCTCTATGTCTTTTTTTTTAATTATTGCAAGTAATTCTTTAACCATTTCATTCAAACACATGTTTTTCTGCTGATAACTCCTTGATTCGGTTGTCTGTAAGAATACAGTCACCGCATGTCTTACTACTTTGCCTTATAACTTCTGTGTCATCTCCTTATGATGTCTCCATTAGGCGTGGAATGCCATCACTGATATTAAGGTTCTCAAACAATATTTTTTCATTTTGGTTAAGAATTATTTCAATCATAACTTGTCAATTAATAAGTACACAAATGTTAACAACTCTATATCAAACTAACATAGGTCACAATTTAGAATAATTACCTCCTCAGGTGAAAGTCGGTCGACAAGGACCCTCACCTTACTAATATGCGAAGGAATATTCTTCCACTTATTTATTTGGGATTCTTCAATATTGTATGATTTTTGAATTGGAACATGCTCCAAAAACCATGCCTATACCAAGTGTTGCATACAAATACATAAACGACAATAAAATATTATAAAATTTAACATCAAAATTATACTCAATGCTAAAAGGCCAACAAATCTCTTTACGTAAAGGAGGGTGGTGCTGGTGTGATATCTCTGAGTTGATGAAAATAAGTCCCCAATTTTAAGTAATTGTGGAGACAAAAATTGATGAATGACTTTAACTTAGTTGAATCTAGCAAGATTCTCATAATCATCTACTATATCAGCAAGACCTAGAGGAACCTTATATGTATTAGACGAAAATAAGACACAAACAAATATATACAAAATATAGAATTTACATACTAATACAACCTCATCCTCTGATTCAACACTTTTGGCATAATATTTAAGTAACTCCTCAATTCTTGTTCTAGTAAATTATTTTTCTTTTAAGAAATAAGATAGAGGCTACCCGATGCTTTAGTTGAATTAATAGGGACCAAAACATCTCGATCCGCTATACTCAGTAACAAAGCAACATCTCGTCTGGTGAACACAACTGGTACACATGAAGCATTTAAAATATTTATTTATCTTCAAGAAGATAAGCCTGATATGATTTCATATCAGGCCTAACGTGGGTATGAAATGAAATATTTTCAGGCCTAACATGGGTCTGAACTTAAATAATTTCAGGCATACCAAGAGCCTGAAATGATTTCACTTCTGGCCCTTAGTAGGCTCGAAATGAAATCATTTCAGGTCTACCGAGGGCCTAAAATGAAATAATTTCAGGCTCTCGATAGGTCTGAAATTAAATCACTGAAATGGGTCTGAAATGAAATCATTTCTGACCCTCTTTATCCATATTTTATCTTACTATGGTTCATGTTTACAATTCATAACTAAACGATGTACTTGAGAATCTAAAAGCTTGCAAAGTTAAATCTCAATTTTCAAATATATCGACCAAAATTTCACGGATATGCTGTAATTCTTATATATCCAAAAAAACAGTGAAGGGAGACTTTTTTATTTTCGTAATGTGTTGACCATATAAAATTTGAAATGCTTCAAAAAAAACTGTTAATGTGACTTAAAACACTGCACTGCACTAATACAATTTTTGTCTAAAGCCATCTAAAGCCTACAGGTTGTAAACATTACAAATTTATTAAGAATCAAACCCAAACATTTTCAGATTTGCAAAATCAAATGAAAATTTTTATATACATGCCCAGAAACAGTGTTGTTTTAACCTAATCAGTTCGCTAACATACCTTGGTGGATAATCCTAAGGAAGAAGAGACTGAAACATCCACATACTTTTTTTCGACTATTATGAAAGTAAAGCAGTGCAAAAACCCTAAACCATACTTTGGAGAGTGACGATCAGTGTGAACTTCCATGCAAACCATTAAGGCCGCCTGAGGGACACACGAATAGACTTGCCTAAGATTTTGGTTGGGGGGGGAGGGATTGAGGGAATGAGCTCGCGACTATAACACAGTTAGGGCGTCCACACATGTATCACTCTTCGTCAATGACAAGTAGGTTGCCTCTGCTATGAGAGAAAGAAGAAAAAGGAAAATACGTGGGGCATTCAAATCATACTCTCTTATTTTAAAATGAAAATTTTGAAAAAATGATTCGGATGTCTCGGAAAGCTAACTAAGAAAGGGAGTTGTTGGCGAGAGGGATATAAGATGAAGAAGATAATTTTTGATGCGTCTATTGGTAAAAATTAAATTTTAGGATGCTTTTTGATAATTATGATTTTTCACGTGCGTCGTTTGGTAAAATGCCAAATTTCCGGTAGGATAATTTATTCTTAATCTCACCCTATTTAGCATAGGAATCATCAATTCTCCGCCGTCCATCCTCAAATTTAACGGCCAAGATAGGAGAAAATGGAGACCTGGTGGTTTCGTTAACCTGTCCGTCGTATATAAGGGTTTCCTCACCTCATCGCTGTGTTGTCTGTTGTTTGGCTTCGAGCACTTTTCTTCCCGGCTCGCTTCTGCCTCACAGTCTCCATTTCCGTCGGTAGGGAAGACTGCGAGCTCTCTCCGCCCTCTTCCTCCGAACCGAAACGTCTCTACGACCTCTTCCTCCGAACCGAAACGCCTAGTGCCCCTCTTGCGCGAGCTTTCTTCACTTTGATCCTTCAATTACCGCTTTCAGATCGGGGCGACCGAATTGGACTCGCCGGAGGAGGAGATCAGGAATTCAACTTCGTTCCACGTTTGATTTCTATCTTCTAGTAGACATAGGGAAAATAAGAGAGATTGATCAGAGTGATCGGTTTTCTACGATCGGCTGCTTCATGGGTGGATAAAAGGGACGTAGGAGGAGGCCTTGATGGGTTCTCAGCTCAAGAGACCAAACGTTCCTCGAGCAGATCTGTGAGTTCCTTCGTCTTATCTGTATCGATAATTCGTGGTTGTATTATCTTTTGGAGATTCTACTATTTGGGTGGTCTAGCTGTTTCCCGTTTCTTTGTTTTTCTCTCATGGTTTCAATTTTTGCCTTTGTTGCAATTCTGATTTTACACTTGTAGTCCGAGGAAAGTAGGAAAATTTGTTTTGGTCATCCCATTCATTTTGTTTAGGATCTCTGTTTAGGTTTAGTATTCAAGTTATTGCGATAGGTTTAGTAGGAAAAGTTGTTGCCTTTAAATTAGGAAGGTTATGATATGTGCTTAGATCTGTTGATTCAACGGAGTTTTTTTTTGTTTTTTTTTGTTTTTCAGATTGGGGCAAACTCATATGGCACCAGCACCAGCACCAGCACCAGCAGCTGTAGGTAGTACTCCCAAGCTCACAACCAACGATGCCCTAGCATATTTGAAGGCCGTGAAGGATATATTTCACGACAAAAGAGAAAAGTATGATGAATTTCTTGAAGTAATGAAGGACTTCAAGAGCCAGAGGTTCAATTTGATCTCCTTAAACAATTTTAGTTTACTTTTCCTTTGCATAGTGACTCACACTGTTTTTTTTTATCTTGGACTCCTTGCAGAGTTGATACCAATGGAGTTATTATGAGGGTGAAGGAGTTATTTAAAGGGTACCGTGATCTCATCTTGGGGTTTAACACCTTCTTGCCAAAGGGTTATGAGATTAAGCTACCAGAAGAAAAGAAACCTGTCGAGTTTGAGGAGGCAATTGATTTTGTTAATAAAATCAAGGTATAGAGGTCGTAAAAGTTTATTCTAAAATAGGAATATTTTACTTAAGTGTTTTATACATTTCTTTGATTGCAGAACCGTTTTGAGAATGATGAGCATGTTTATAAGTCATTCTTAGATATATTGAATATGTACAGAAGAGAGAACAAGTCAATTCATGAGGTCTACGAAGAGGTAATTTTCTCTAAATTTGTATTTTTTCTGCCAAATGAGATGTGTGATTTTAGCATCTAAGAATGAATATCTTGATAGGTAGCAGCCCTCTTTCAGAATCACCAAGATCTGCTAGAGGAATTCACACACTTTTTGCCTGATGCTTCAGCTATATCTGCTCCACATCACGGATATGCTGGTCGAGCATTTGGACGTCGAGATGACAGGAGCTCTATAATGTGTTCATCAAGGCATTTTCATGTGGATAAAGTATAGTCCTTGTCATCATAAATGCTATGTCTCTGAATTAAAGATGTTTAAAAGATATTTGATGCATTTTTGATAGTGTTGCTGGACATTCTTATACACTACATCCCTACATTGCTTCTCACATTCCAGCAATGTTTGTAGTACACACACCCATCCCTTATCACTTTTCAGCTATATGTATTTGCACACATACACATGTGCATGTGTATAACTTAGCATTGATTTTTAAAAATGCATGTGATATAACAACTTAACACTGATTTTTTTAAAAATTATCCTTCATTTCCAGCGGGATAGAGCTTATACATCACATGCTGATCACGACTTCAGTGTTGATCGTCCTGAAACAGAGCATGACAGGAAGAGAAGGCGTCCAGAGAAAGAAAGGGATAGGAAGCCAGATAGCGACAGGAAAGTTCATGAACGAGACGAGAAGGATTTGGAGCATGATAGTGGAGATTTAGATAATATACAACATGGGCATAAATCTTCATTTCGAAGAGCTGATGATTCTATTGCTGAGCAGGTGCAGCCTGGAGCTGATGGTCCTGAGAACATTGACATGTATAGCATTTCATCTTCAATAATCGATGATAAAAATGCTTTAAAGAGTAAGTCGTTTATCATTTGTCAGTTGATTCAGACATCTCCTTCCATTAAGCTGCATCTTCTTGCATATGGATTCTAATGTATTATTTCATAATTGCTCTGAATATTTCATCTTTTGTTCAACTTATTTGTGGCAGGTGTATATACTCGAGAATTTAATTTCTGTGAAAAAGTGAAGGAGAAATTGCATACTGACACCTACCAGGAATTTTTGAAATGCCTTCACATATACAGCAAAGAGATAATAAATAGAACAGAGCTAAAGAATCTGGTAGGTTATTAATAGAAGTAAATTATATGTCATGTGACCATATTGTTTTTAAAATGCTTTGAATCATACAACTATTTGATTTGTGATAATCTGTCAAATATTGTAGTATCTAATTAATCCCTCCAGTTTATATCCTCAAAATGAAACATATAATAATTGCACCTTTTACCAAATAGCTCAAATATTATAACGTGATGCTTTGACGAGTTCTATAACTTGTTTGTTAGCGGCCTTCTCTGTCATATTCTTTGCACTTGGAAATATATAGAATAAGAGATATATTCTGAAAACTATGTTTGTTTACAGGTAAATGACATCCTTGGAAAGTATCCAGATCTTATGGAAGGTTTCCATGAATTTTTGGCCCATTGTGAGAATATAGGTGGGCCTATACATCTTTGTAATGCCAGTAGTCCATCAATTTTTTCTCTGTTTTGTGTAAATATTCTGTCGATATGGGTTTTCAGATTTCTCTAATCATAACCTTTTATGCAGATGGATTTCTTGAAGGGGTGTTCAACAAAAGTATGTCCAAAAATCTTGTCCTTATTCCTTGTTATAGTTTGATAATCTTGTTTTCCTTAAAAGGAATTTTGGATGTAAAGTCAACTGCTTCATTACTACTACTACTAATTATTTTTCTGTTTTGTACTATGTATTCTTTATCCTAACTCTATACGTTTACAATGAAGAACACATGGCTAGGCCTATTAAGATAGGGGATAAAGACAAAGAAAGGGACCAGGACATGGTTGAACGGGAAAAAAATGGTGAAAGGGAGAGAAACACTGAAAGGGAAAGACTTGATAAAGCCATCTTGCAAAAGACTACTTTATTTACAAGCAAAGAAAAGTATAATTTGTGGAAACCAATTTCAGAGCTTGACCTTTCAAATTGCCAGCGCTGCACCCCAAGCTACCGCCTTCTTCCAAAAAATGTAATTTATGTCGAAAAATCTGAGCATCTGTGTCAGCCATTTACAATTTGTCTAGTGTCACTTTATTTTCATGTTCATTTCATTGATTGTTGCTTCACAGTATCCTATTCCTCCCACTAGCCATAGAACTGAACTCGGACTGTCAGTACTAAATGATGTTTGGGTGTCGGTGACTTCTGGAAGTGAGGATTACTCTTTCAAGCACATGCGAAAAAATCAATATGAAGAAAGCTTATTTAGATGTGAAGATGACAGGTATTGGCATAGATCCTTTCTTAGTAATTTTTCCTTCATTGTAACCAAAAGCTCTTTGTAATTGTAAACGATGACTTGCTATTTTGGCTGTAATTTGTTCTCTGTCTCATCTTATTAACTCTGCACTCTGCTCATTGTGTCTTTACATTCTCCATGATGTGAGTGCAGATTTGAGATGGATATGTTACTTGAATCAGTTAATACAACAACTAAGCGTGTGGAAGAATTGCTGGAAATGATGCAGGACCCTGTCAAATCAGAGAATCCTATTCATATTGAAGACCATCTTACTTGTTAGTATACATGTTGATTTGTAGATATCTTATTGTAAATTATCTTAAATTTCTTTTATTTCTTTTTTTATTATTTTAATATGTTGGTTCAAATTATGGTTATCTTTTCATTGGTTTGAGTTTCTGTGTTCTTTTCTCTCTTCAAATAGATCTGAATTTGAGATGCATTGAACGATTATATGGCGATCATGGTCTTGATGTCATGGATATACTACGGAAAAATGCTAGTCTTGCATTGCCAGTGATACTAACCCGCCTGAAGCAAAAGCAAGAGGAGTGGTCTAGGTGCCATTCAGATTTCAATAAAGTTTGGGCTGAAATATATGCCAAAAATTATCACAAATCACTTGACCATCGCAGTTTCTATTTCAAGCAACAAGATTCAAAGAATTTGAGCACAAAAAGTATGTACATGTTTTTCTTTTAGTAATTTTGAGTGTTGTAGATAAAATATTTCATTGACAATATTGGTTCTCATATTTTGAATAAGTGATAAAATATATTATTAATGTTTTCATTCTGATTTTGTTAATCCTATTAATATTTATGCTGTATTTTCGGGACAGTTTTGTTGAGTGAGATTAAAGAAATCAATGACAAAATGAAGAAGGAAGATGACATTCTTCTTGCAGTTGCTGCTAAAAATAGGCATCCAATCATTCCCAATATGGAATTTAAGTATGCAGATGTAGACATCCATGAGGATTTATATCAGATCATAAAATATTCAAGTGGAGAAGTCTGCACATCTTCGGATCAGTTGGACAAAGTCATGAAATTATGGAGTACATTTTTGGGGCCCTTGTTGGGTGTTCCCAATCGAAATCAAATTGTTGATGGCCAAGATGCAAAATCAAAGAGACGGGCTGCCAAAGCCACGGTCACATGTCTGGCTGAAAACAATGTAAGTCCTGGCACTACCAAGCAATGCAATGGTGATGGGAACAATCTACATGAACAAACAGGTCCATTCAGTGCTGGCTTAGTAAATGGAGATGGAACTAGTACCCATGATGTAGATCGAGGTGCTCACCGTGGTGAAAATCATGTCAATTGTAATCCAATACAAGGAAGAGTGCAGGGCAATTCTATATCTGATGAAGGTTCTCGGGCAGTTGTACAAAATGTACCTGCAGAACATTTGCCAGGTGGTAATAATGTTGCAAGTAGAGATGAAGTTCACCCTAGAAAAGTCCAGGAGAATACATCAGGTATCAGTTTAACTGGTAAGAAATTATCTAAAATTTGTTTTTTTTTCTTTTGATATCTGTTATTTCTCTTTGGAAGGGATTACTGCTGCATCTTTAAGAACAGTGCATCTTGGGACAGAGATGCTAATGGAGCATCAAGCAACTAGTGAACTTCTACCTTCTCTGGAGGTACTTTGACTTTTTTTTTGCACTCTACTAAATATAAGGCCTATGGTTAGCATTGGGATGATATGCTAATAAATTTTTTGAAAATGATGGCGGCACATAAGTTGCTCTGATGCAAAATTGATTAATATCCCGACGAGGGTATCTAGTTGGCTAGAGGGTGACAGATCTGCTATAATGGGGTAGGGATCAATTTCCGACGGACTCATGCTCTCGGGGAAAAAACTACTCCCACCCTTAGTCGACTATAAGTTGACATCGTGATTTACCTCCCTTCACATAACTTGGGAATGGGCTGTGAGGAACGCTTGGGGTGAGTGTAATCACCATTGGCTACAATCTGATACAAAATTGATGCAGCACCAAATCAAACCCTCAAATGATATAAAAAATTGTGATGAAATTGAAGAACCAAAGGATAACTATATCACACTAAAAATAATTAATCAAAGAAAATTTTAATTATTGAAAATTGAAAAAATATTTAAAGGTATGACACTTTTATGAAAAGAAAATTTTATTAATAAAAAAAGGAACAAGACATTGTTGTTAATCAAAAACTAAAGAATGCATTGAGACACTTTTATATACTCAATACAAACTGAACTAGAAATTAGTAGCCCCAGGACAATGGTTCAATGATTAGGCCCTCCAACGGATAATCAAGGGATTTAAGGTTCGAGTCTTAGCTACGACTTGTTGTAGGAGATTTTTCCTTCATAAGCACTTCCCAATTTACCCTGGTGGTCGATGAACACTTTCATGGGGCCGGTCGGTCACCCCGGATTAGTCGGTTCGAAGAGCTGGATACATGATGCTAACTAAAAAAAAAACTAGAAGGCCAATAATTGAGAAATATTATTATCCCAATAAATTCTTAGCAAATCAAAAGATACCTATTGAACTACTGCCAAATTAAAGAGCATAACTTGATTTCATGCCTGAAACCTTGAACCTTGATCAATTTTTGTATTCTTGATTAGCAATCCTATGTGTTGAAATTAAACCTTGATTTCATGCCTGAGGCCTTAATTTATAATTCGAGTTAGTTTTTTAATTATTTTTAATTAATTTTAGATCAGATTAATTTAATTGACATTTTTAGTTAGATTTCTTAGACTATCCCAAGTTTCTAATTCATTTTCTTACCCAACAACCAAAATAACCCAGTTTCTTGGCTCAGGTCAGGTTTTTGGATACGGTGTTTTGCTCACCCCTGCTAACAACTATGCTATAAATTTTGTTTACTAATTTAAGCCATTTTTTTTTACTTGAGTAATATCACAAACACAATTTATTTTCAATCAAATCAAACACCTCTTTTTTCAGATCCTAAAATTCTTTTCATCTGTGTTTTGAAAAAAAACAAATTAGGGTGTGATGTTAGAAAATGAGAAGTTTAAGTATGCTTGTTGGAAAATCTGCCAAACTTAAATCCATTCACACGGAAACTTCCCCTAAAACCTCCTTATTTAGAGAGATTAACTAATTTTATTCCTTATATTTTTTTATGACTTAAAATTAATTCATCTTTATGGAAATGTGCTTATGAATTTGTGAGAGTTAAAACCAAGGATTGAGGTGCCGTTTCGTTTCGGGTGGCACTAGCGGAAATTACCGTTCCGCTGGGGCGCCGAAACCGGCGCCATCAACCCATTGATTTCGTGAGTGCGGCGTCACGACGTCCGTCACGCGGCGACAGCGAGAATTGCGCACGACGCGCGCGACAGAAAAAAAAGGCTATGAGAGAAAGGAAGTGGGGGTGGCGAGTAGTAGCAACATGAGGAGGCAACAGCGAAGCTCCTGGCGGCGTCGGCGGCAACAAGTATGCTGTCAAACATCTGCGCAACGACGCTGGAGGCGTTGCGGGACTCCCCGGCGTCGCTGGAGGGGTCGCTTGAAACCTCCGTCGTGGTCGGAAGCTTCGCCAGACGACGCTGGAGCCACTGCACACCATCGTGACTCGCAGCTCCTCCGTCTCCGGCGGGCGGCACGCTAGGGCTTGGGCGGCGGAAAGAATCGGGCGATTAAATCCCAAATTTCTCACTTAAATCCACATTTCAAAAAAAAAAATTTATTTAAATCTAATATTTCCTTCCTTAAATATTATCCTAATAAAATATACAAAATTACAATTTAAATTTAAAAAATTAAATAAATTTTATTAATTAATTTTCTGAATTTGTTTTTCTCTTTTAAATATTATTTAAAAATTCTAAAAAAAATTAAAAACCCTAAAAAATCTAAATAATTTCATTTTATATTCTGATAATTATTTATTATTTTTTTGTTTTATTATTTAATTATTATTCTAATTTTTTATTATTTTAAATATATATTATTTAAATATTTAATTAATTAATTAATATAATTATTATATATAAAGTAGTATTTTGTGTTAATTTATATACTATTAATTATTATAGATAATAATTTTTTATTTTAAAATTAATTTAAAATTTAAATCCACGAATATTTATTATTAAGATATTAAACTTTTTTAATTTTAAAATTCTTGTTTCGAAAATATATGAAAGATATATTTTTATTGTAGAATATCTCTATTTGATATGCGTAGGAAATATCATCCATCATTTTTTATTTTAAAAATGATGGATGATATTTTAAATTATACACAATAAACATATTTATCTAATTATTACTATATATAATTAAAAAAAATATCGAAACCATATCGGCACGACACGATACGATATCGAAACTGTATCGTTCCAGTCTGGGACCGAAACTTTGGCACGGGTCGAAATTTTAAACCTTGGTTAAAACTATACATAGATTTTTTTTTAAAAGTTGAAATGATTTTGAAAGAGCCCTACACTTTTCAAAATTGTAAAACAGTTTACTCCTTAGACTCCTTTGTACCTTTATTTGTTTTCATTGCTGTTGTGCGAATAGTGTAGGGTCATCAAGGTGATTTTGCAAAACAAAAGCATCTTGAAGGCCTAAAGATGCCAAAACTTAAAATAAAAACATAATTTTGTTCTTCTACCCTTAGTTATACTAGTTATATTTGCTTTCTTTTTATCATATGAGCTGTGTATTACCATCAAAATGATTCTGCACCTTGGGACCGAAACACCTTGTGTAAGTACCCTAAGTGGTTGAGCTACAACTCTGATGTGAGATCAATATAGATTAAGTTAGACCTTGTAAATCTAATCTGTATGTCTAGTATGTAGGGACTTAGGCGAACATACATGTACCCAGTGACTAAGGAGCATCGGAGACGGCAAAAGACGTAGATGAGCGAGAAGGATACCACAGGAAATGAGTCGACGGGCTCGGTGCATTTGAGGTACGAGGATTTGCGGAAGAGTACTTCGATGGAGAGTGAAGGACGCAAGGTATGCATCCGAGGGACGAGAAGTCGGGTGGAAAATTGCTGGAGAAGATCGGAATTGAGTTGGGGTAAGCTCAATTTCGGGATGCAATCACCCTGACCACTAGAGAAGAAAATGGTCAACTCCTAATGTTGACCATTCCTGGCGTCTGGATCGATTCCAGGCACTCGTACAGGCGCCCGTAGCTATTCCAGGCGCTTGCATTGGGTGGCCACATCAGTAGGAGCCGTTATCGAAACGGATCATGACGGTGTCTACGTCAGCAGAATCTAGGTGCCCGGATCACTTCCAGGCGCTCGTGATACCCAAAGTCATCCAAAGCTGTTGAGTTGCTGAGTGGATCGAGTTCAACGAGTCCAGGCGCCTGGAAGGTGCCACATCAGCAAACGATCACATCGACGACGAAGGCTATAAAAGGAGGACTGATGTTTGAAGTTTACAACAACACACTTGTTTTCATTTCTGTTCAGTCCTATTTTTCGTTGCTTTCGTGCTTAGCCATTTTAAGTGGCTTCTCCGCCTTCGGCTCGTGTTCGAAGAAGGAGATCTTCGTAGTGTTCTTTATAGCGTTAGTCTTGGACTGGCAACATCTTAGTTGCAAACCAAGTAAATTTAGCTTCTTTTTATGTTATGGCTACTCTCTAATTAATGTGTGTGTCCTTGCTAGTTTGATAGAAAGAGAAATAGATTGTTTTATTTGCAGATTTGCTATTCACCCTTCCCCTCTAGCGATCCAAACCACTTCTGCCTCACCAACGCCTTGTCTCTTTGATTGTTAGAAATATAAAATGACATGGATCTATACTCGTCAGTAATATGAAATGAGATCCTATTTATGCTCCATAAACCCGCAAATCCTATATCTGTTTTTACTTATTCATTGAACAATGTTTTGTTGTAAATTTACATTTGCAAAACCCACATAAAAAAAAATAGAAAATTACATTTTAGTTCTTTGAACTCCTAAGAAGTTATATTTGCTTTTGGTTCTATAATACTAGTAGCCTAGTTATTAGGGTGATCTTTTAGAGCCTGTTAAGACATTTGATGACTCTTGACATGATTTTGCCAAAAACATTTTGATGACTCGGACTTTTCAATAACATGGAATAAGACCATATTTCTATTCTTTGGACTTTCATAAATTCATATATGATTTATTTCTTCTTAGACTCTCATAAATTCATATATGTTTTATTTCTTCTTGGACTCTCATAAATTCATATGTGCTTTTATTTCTTCCATATGAGCAGTGTAAGGCATGTTTTCGCAAAACAACAACAACAACATTTGCGCTTTATTGATTTTTTGGTATCGATATATGCTTCTATTTCCTTTATTTTTGCCATACGAACAGTGTCACTATCAAGGTCAAACTGTTTTTGCATAAACACACTGATGACAATACTTGATGCCCAACGCTTGTTAAAAACATGAAGTTATATTTCTGCTCTTTCAACTTACAGGAACTATATTTGATTTCACTTTTTACATGAGCAGTGGACCATCAAGTTATAAAAACATGTTGGCTTGTATTTGTTAAAAATATAAAATGAGATCATATTTCTACTGTTTAAACACTTAGAAATGTATATTTGCTGCATTTCTTCTATCAAAGAAGTGTATGTCCATCAAAGCATTTTTGCTTAAAAATTTCGATTGTTGTGTTTATATTAAAAGCAAAATTCAAGTTATATTTTTGCCTTGATCTCTTTAGAACCCATGTTTTTTCTTGCCAAGACACCTCGATAGTCTACAATTTAGTATTTTAACTCAAAATTGTTAGTTCTAACTCAGAAATAATTGGAATATATTTCTTGAAACTCCTATGAAGCCATTGATATATTTTTTTAAGAAAAAAAGTTGGTTTGATCTATCAAGCTGATTTTTCGTGTCTATCAAGATGTTTTTGGAAAAACACCTTGATGATGAACATTTTTGACTAAAATATTATTCTTTTCAACTAAAAAATTGAAATATTTTCTGGAGATTCTTAAGAACTTTTTGCTATAATTATTTAGCCAAAAATGAATTTTGTTTGGTCCATGTGTACTTTCAACTCAAAGTTGTATTTTCAGCATGAAGAAACTGAATATTCTTCTTGAGACTTTCAAGAAGCCTCTGGTATAATATTTTGGCCAAAAAGAAGTATTTTTGGGTCAAATTTGTTTCAATTCGGTTTTCGCAATTAAAATGATTAAAATGCTTAATTTCAACAAACTAGGAATGTTTTTGGTCAAATTTCCCAATGTGCACATTAAGTTTAGTATGTTTTCCAATGAGCTCACTTAAGTTTTCCTTTTTTGGAAATCATGCACCATATTTCATTTTTTCATAAATCACAAAGGGTGTTTTGGAGATGTTAAAAGAGGCAATGCTTGATTTGGCAAGCATTGGCAAAAATGGCAGTAGGGTTCCTGATTTAGGAAAAAAATGAAACTTAAGTATATCTGTTAGGAAATTTGGCTATTGTTTTTATTTAAAGTGGATACAAGATGCCTGACTATTTGATAATTGGTTTTGGTATAACCATAGAAGAAATTCATATGTGCCTGAAATTTCAAGAACAAGATATTGCTGCTTATGCATATCTCTCTAGTCTTCATCTTCATTGCATGTAGATAAAAGATGCCTAAATATTTGGTAATTGTTTCTGATATATTTATGATTGATTATCACATCACAAATTTCATATGTACCTGAAATGCCTAGCCTATGATTCATCAAAATTGCCTTTGGTTGAACCTATTATTTGAGTTGACATCTGATCCTGTTTTCTCAGTCATATTCTTCCAACAGGAAACAATGTTTTTCTTTTTTTTCTTTTTTAGGAAAAAACACAAGGAAAACTTTTTTAGGCTGTGCTCCATGCACAACTTTGACAAGTTACCTTCAACATTCTATAACATCATCATCATATACTTGAGTTTTCTAACTGAGTAATATATATATATATATATATATATATATATAAAATAAAGTATGATGGATCATACCATAGTCTCAGAAAAAAAAAATTCATCTAGTAGTACATAATGATCACACAAAACTTTCATCTTTTTTTCTTCCATCAACGTTTAATTGTATAGCGGCAATGAAAAAAATAAAAAACTAATATAGTGCTCATGACCCCTTGCTCTTTCAAGTGAACTTTCATGTCTTACAGATAGGAATTTCATCTAAACTCATTGTTGTTCTTTATGTGCTAGGTTGGACATTCGGCAAAGCCAGGTATATCAGCAAATGGCGCTGTTACTGTGGAATGCAACAAAAATCTTAGGCATGAAGGTTCTGCTTCCCTTGATAATCTCAAAATTGAAAGAGAAGAAGGTGAATTGTCACCAACTGGAGATTTCGAAGAGGATAATTTTGTGGCTTTTGAAGATGCTGCTGTAACTGCAGCCCCTGTGCAGAAGAATATTTCTAATGCTGAAGTTGATGATGAGGATGAAGAAAGTGCTCAACGGTCCACTGAGGTTAGTGAAAATGCATCAGAGGCTGGTGAGGACGCATCAGGCAGTGAATCTGGCAATGGTGAGGAATGCTCTCATGAAGATCATGAGGAAGATGATGATGCAGAGCATGAAGATCAGGATGCAAAGGCTGAAAGCGAGGGTGAGGCTGATGGAATGATTGAGGTGCATGATGCTGATGGGGAAATTACATCATTACCGTACTCAGAAAGATTTATTAACACAGTGAAACCTCTTGCAAGGCATGTGCCCGCAACATTACATGATAACCATGATACATCCTCCTGTATATTTTATGGAAATGATTCATTCTATGTGCTGTTTCGGCTTCATCAGGTTAGACAATCTACAGTTTTGAGTTTTTCAGGCCATGTTTGCAGGATACTATGAATGTGATATCTTCACTGCAGATATTATATGAAAGGATTCTATCTGCTAAGACTAACTCATCAGCTGCTGAAAATAAATGGAGAACTTGTAAAGATTCAAATCCTCCTGATCTGTATGCTAAGTACTGCCACAGGATAACCATATTCCCCATTTATTTGGTTTTACTGATTCCTTTGCATACAAGTCTTTACACTATGACTTTGCAGATTTATGAGTGCTTTATACAATCTACTTGATGGTTCTGCTGACAACACCAAGTTTGAAGATGATTGCCGTTCTATCATAGGAACTCAGTCTTATGTTCTTTTTACATTAGACAAGCTGATCTTTAAAGTCGTTAAACAGGTACCTTTTTTTTTTTTTGCATAGAATAATAAATGTTTCTGAAAGTGATATTCCTCTGTCTCAGCATATAGAAATTGTTTGTTTTCAGCTTCAAGCAATAGCCTCAGATGAGATGGATAATAAACTTCTCCATCTATACTGGTATGAAAAATCAAGGGCAAGGAGATCTTTTGATGTAGTTTATCATGAAAATGCTCGGATACTTTTGCATGATGAGAACACATACAGATTTGAATGCGTGAGTTGCTTCACTCTCCCTCAATGTGATCAGTTTCAAAATTTTCACTTGTGTTTTCATTTTGTACTAACTGAGGTTGGTTCTGACAATGAAATTTTGTTTATGTTAAGAGAAGTCATCCTTTAAAGCATTGAATGAAATAGAAGTCTCGTATAA
Organism: Boesenbergia rotunda; assembly: GCA_024364735.1. Classification (NCBI taxonomy): domain Eukaryota; kingdom Viridiplantae; phylum Streptophyta; class Magnoliopsida; order Zingiberales; family Zingiberaceae; genus Boesenbergia; species Boesenbergia rotunda. Next base: position 240,944 of record JAGFNQ010004959.1, read on the forward strand.
AATATTTCATTATAAAGAGTCAACACAGTTAAAACATAATAAAATAGTACTCTTTTAACTACTAAACTAAACATATAGACTTTTTTATTATTATTACTTTTATCATACTATTATTTTCTTGTTCCAGATTTCTCAATCTTCAGATGTGATCCGACTATCAATCCAGCTAATGGATTATGGCCATGAAAAACCTGAAGTTACGGCTGTCTCAATTGATCCCAACTTTTCTTGTTATCTATACAGTGAATTTCTCTCAAGTGTCTCAGTTAGGAAAGGATTACATGGTGCCTTCCTGAGAAGGTAAAAATGGATACATCATATTTGCATACAGTAGTCAATGTTTTGACTGGACAGTGCTTTGCAGGAATAAGCGTAAATATGGAAGTGCTGATGAGTATTATTCCACTACTTGCAAGGCTATGAAAGGAATTCAAGTACTCAATGGTTTGGAGTGCAAGGTATCTTGTAGTTCGTCTAAGGTACTTCATTGAACTTCCACAAGCTTCAAGTTCAATCTCTAACTATTTAATCTGTAGGTCTGATTATTTAGGGGTTATTTATGGTTCGTTTTCCCAGGTGTCTTATGTTCTAGATACGGAAGATTTGTTGTTCCGAGTGAGAAAGAGAAGACGATGCTCAAGTAGAGGGATGATATTAAATAGCCAAGCACACTCTGTACAAGTAAACGATTCTAAAGTACAGCGCTTCCATAATTTCGTATCCAGTTTCACGGCGAGTTCCTAACACTTTTTCACATGAGTGGTATGATTTTTCTGTCATAATGAAGAACTTGTATTTTCTGTAATTTTTTGGTATTCATGTGTTGGCATTGTCTGGTTGCCTCAGGAATGTCTGTAAAGTATTCATCAATTCTTAAAATATGGTATGAAATATGAGAAAAAAAAATGCAAATTTGTCGATATATCTTTGTGCAATGATCAATTATTCCATAATGATAATTACAATGCATTTGTCTTCTTATCTTAGGTGGTCTTTGAAGTAGGTCAAATACACCAGCAAGCTTGATGGATCTTCTCGGCTGCTTACTTTCACTTCCTTGCTCGTTTCCAGATAACATATGGTTGCATTTCTGGTACTTACATCAGCATATAAGCATTATTCTAGTGTTTTTGTTTCTCCCATCACAAACTTGTACATATGCAACGTCTAACTTTATTCTTCTATGATGCATACTTTACTCCCACTTTTTAACATGTGGTTAAGTCTACACGGGCAGATATGTAACATCCTGATGTAAAATGTTTATTCTTGTAGTGAGAATTGGTTCCTACTTAAATTAGTCTGTTACGTTAAGCACTTCAGGTGCTTATGTTTGTTCAAGTTGACGTAGGTTCAGGTTGATAAGATAACGACTGTTTGCCATCTATATTTGTCTTGTAAATTTTGGGTCACGCAGACAAGTCTCTTGAGTGTTCATCTATTAAGGGGCGTTTTATATAAAATGGTTTTGATTAGCATTTTCCCCCTTTTCTTTTAGGAAAACTAGGGAGGAAAAGAAAATATATATTTTTTATATTATGTTAAGAGCAATAATACGCACAAGGAAAAATCTTATTGAAAATCTTAAGAAATGATATGATATTTTATATGCGCACGTTTGATTTGATTGTCATCCGGACACTATCGACAGTCTTTGATCGCAGTCTTGAATCAAATTATATCCTAGAGAAACGGTGAATCGGTCAGGGATTATTATACGTAAAGTATCATGTCATTTTTTGAGATTTTTTTAAAGATTTTTCTTTGAACATAGTATTTTTTTCTGTTAAATTAAATGGAAAATTCATTGTGTGCCATGAAATTTAATTTTAAACTTAAAATTTTAATGATATTTTATCAAGGATGTGCTCAACTTTCAATATTTCTTAAAAGATGCATTATATTTTCGTTTTTTTTTATTAAAGGACGCATTTGATTTTCAAAATACGTTTTTTTTCCTAAATAGCTTCTAAATAGTTGTTACTTTCAACGGTGGTTCTCTAAATTGTAAATTGTTCGAGCAGAAGTATTATCCGAGCCACCGAAACATCATTTAGACTCTTGTGCTTGTCAATTAATGTTGAGCTATGATAGGGAGAGTAAAAATAAAAGAATAAATGGTAAAGTGAATGACGTGCCACTTAAGTGAATGACGTGATACTTTACATGTATATGTCTGATTATCGCTTAGACACCATTGATGGCCTTCGGTAGGGGTGAGTATTCAGTTAAAACCGAACCGAACCGAATAAATCGATTTTTTTTAAAAAACCGAACCGACCGAATTTCTCGATAAAAACCGAGAAAACCGAACCGAAAAAGTTTCGGTTAATTTAGTTTTCGACCGAATTAACCGAATTACCCGAAATTTTAAATTTAATTCAAATTTTTAATTAAAATAACCAGATTTTATTTAATTAATTATATTTTTAAATAAAAATAATTAAATTAATATTTTTATTTGGTTTATTCGGTTTAACCGAATTACAAAACTCAAAACCGAAACTGAACCGATTTAACCGAAAAATCGAACCGAATTATTAAAAAAAACCGAAAACCGAATTAACCGAACCGAATTTCAAAATTCGGTTAATTCGGTTCGGTTAATTCGGTTTAACCGAATTTTTGCTCATCCCGAGCCTTCGGCCGTTGTCCCGAATCAAACTATACCCTGGGGGGCACGGTGAACCCGTCAAAAATCGCTGCATGTAAAATGCCACGTCATTCACTCTACCATTCGCTCGCCTTATCATTTTTCATTAATGCTTTACGCGCATTGTTTACCGTTCAAAGAAATTATTTCATTGGATAGTAATCCATAAAGGGGGAAGAAGAGAGGACTGCTTGGTTTTAGGCATCCGCAAACGTTGAAGATTTTAAAGATAACATCGTGAGCTAGGTCATCTTCGGTCTGGTGCAGCGTGCAGTTGAATCACCATTTGCCATTTATTATCGTCAATGCTTTCACATGTAGTTTTTTTTTTACACAAGATACTACCTAATGCTTCATGTTTATTCCCACTGTATTTTGATTTTATATAAATCCATATTTTTTGTTGGCAAATTAGGGTTTCATATTCATATTTTTACAACAGTTAGTAGTCTCCATTGCCGCGCATCTTAGTAGTTGAGGTTTAGGTCTAACCATTTAAGATATTTATTCTCCTCAACGCTTTCACATATAGGTTTTTTAGCTCTTACTCGAGTTACTATCTAGGATTTACTATTTAATGCCAATGTATTTCGTTTTTTATAGAATGCATAATTTAAGTGTTAATTGGAGAAAACTCCTCAATCTCAAACTGGCCTTTGCCTGATGGATTGAGTATGAAAGAGTGAAAACTCAGTATACATTGTAAAGATTTGAGTATAAATTGTTTGAGATTAAGTACTAATTTCAGAAATTTGAGTACAAAATTTCGGTGACCCCTCGTATAAAAATCTTGATGTGGTGAGTATAAAAGAGTGAAAACTCAGTATATATTATAAAGATTTAAATATAAGAGATTGAGTACTAATTTAAAAAATTTGAGTATAAAATTTCGATGACCTTTCATGTGAAAATCTTGATTTGGTGGATGCAACCTCACATACTCAAATTTCTAAATTTTATACTCAAACTTTTTCAAATAATACTTAATCTAAATCAATTCATATTTAAAATTTGATAATGTATACTGTAATTTTTACTATATACTGAAATAATGTATACTCAAATTTTTTCAAATAATACTCAAATTTCTTAAATTAGTACTCAATCTCAAACAATTTATACTCAAATTATTATGATTTATATTGAATTTTTACTCTTTTGTACTGATAAAAAAAATAACACACACTTGTCAATCCTATCAGGGAGTGCATGCAAAGAAATTTTCGATTGGGGAGTGCATGCAAAGCCCAATTTGATGTTAGAGAGTTTTCTCACATTTTCCCATAATTTAATGTTATTTTTTGGACAATTAGTTAGTACATTATACTGCACATCTTTGAATATCTCTTTACCAGTTTAATGGCCCAAGAATGTGTACAAATCAAAATTTGTCTTCGTAATTAATTATGTTGTATTAAGGTTTAGTTGTTAATTCTAATCTTCAATATGCATTTAGGACTCCTCTAATCCGATCCATTCTAAGGACAAAATGCCTCCTACATTGAGTGTCATAGATCTTCACTTCATTTCTCATCCATTTTCTTCCCTTGCTACAATTGAGTCTTACCATCGACCTAAATTATGATAACTGATGACCATATTTAAACAATAGTCTCCATTCAGATAAAAGTAGTCTCTTGATTTATTCAACAGTGTCACATGAGGCATGTAGTATTGCGCCAATAGAATCATGGACTGTCATCGTTTACCATGTTTCATGATTCAGTCTCATTAGGTGTAGGACAACACCACATCTTGCAGTACCTTGAACTAGTCTATTTAAGTTTTCGAGATTATGATGTAGCGGTAGGATGATTAATCGCTATCCTATGTATTAGCGGTTCGATCCTAAATTATGATGTATTTTACAAGAATTTTTTTTTCAAATGAGACACGATGTTAAATCCGACACTTTTGATAGGTTCCGAAAATTTTTCGGAGAATTACCGGATAGGTTCCGGGGCTTCCGAGTCCTTGGACACAAATTTAGGGACTAAAATGTATTGAAAAAATTAGTCACAAGGACTAAGACGAAACTAAGTTTAAAACCCAGGGGCAGTCTGGCGATTAGACTGAAACTCGGTGGACCTAAATGCAAAATGGACATTTATAAGTCTTGACCTAACCTTATTCGGCCCGATCACAGCTCAAGCCCTATCCTCCTCACTCGCCGCAGCCGAAGACGCCGCCCCCTTCCTTCTTCATCGTCTTTCTCTTCTCTCTTCCTCTCTTTCTCTCCAGCCGGTCGCACACCCTATCCCTGCTCTTTGCACGATCGGGGTTGTGCTCCCTTCACCGTGCCCTAATCGGGAGCTGCGACGTTTGGAAGTTGTTGAGCGGAGGGTCGCCGACATTAGGGTTAGGAAACGGGGAGTCTCTGCCGGCAAACGATTTGAGGTAAGGGATTGGGTCTCTTAGCATTGACTTTGAAGTCATGCCGTGAGCTTTGATGGATGATCAGTGGCTTTGTAATTAGGGATTACTCCGGTTCTTCTCTGTGGAGATTGGTTGCTCGATTCCTTGGAACGGATTTAGGGTCCATCGGAGAGGGACCGCGTGAGCATCAATCTAGGTAAGGATCCGAATTCTTGAAATGTTTGTGCCTATGTGGATGATAATGCTGCGATTGGAGTTTAATTCATATTGTTTCTGTTAACAGATGGTATACGTAGGGATTGATCTGTGAGGTTTTTATGTGAGCAGCTGATAGGTTGGGTTTAAATCACTCTGCTGTGCGCCACCTCACTGTGTGAGTGGGAGCTTTAGCCGTGGAGTGCTGTTCTGGCTTCAGGTAAGGGATGGATAATTTAGGTTTAATGTCGTGCTATGAAATCCATGCTTAAGATTCATTCCATTGGTTGGATTTTGAATTTGGAGCTTAATTCCTCTAGATGTGTTGATTAGATTAGTAGGTGTTGGATGTTAGGATCAAATTAATCTTCTCTGTTTCTTTGATTAGGCTATATAGATGACATCCTTTGAATCCATATCGGTCTGCAAACCGTGACTGGGGTTAGTGTAGGATAGACCCTAATCTTAATTATGCGGAATAATTAGGAAACTTTAATTTAATTAGAGATAATTAAATGGAAGGGAAACTATGGGTTAAAGGTAGACTAAACCTAAATTAGAAAATCTAATTCCAAACAAATAAGGACTTAATCATTTAATTAATTAAATGAAATATGAGGATTAGGTTAACCCTAATATGGTTTAGGGATTTGTTAGCTAGTTACATTACCTGTGTAATAGCTAATTAAACATGTCCTTGATACAGGGACTTGACTTGGATTTTATTGCTGCTTATTATTGGCGGGAGGTTCTATCTCATTTGAGACGGACTTCTACACTTGGAGGCGGGTACCCTTTGACTTATCTCTTATGATATTGTCATTTGTTTATGCATAGACTGTTATAGATAGCAGTAAGATCATACGCTATCCCTGATTATTATACCTGTTCTGGATACTTGTTGTTTATCCCTGAGTTATTATACCTGTTCTGGATACTTGTTGTTTATCCCTGAGTTATTATGCCTGTTCTGGATACATGTGGTTTACCCCTGAGTTATTATGTTGTAGTTCCCTACAGTCTCAGGTATTGTCATATCTATATGTCTGCTTAGAGATCGTGTTGTATCTCCTGCCTTTGACCTTGAGGGATCTATAGTTTCCAGTCAGTATACCTTGTAGGTTACCTGTATTTCCTGTCATAGGATTTCAGACTGAGACTTAGTATACTGAGGACTTGGGGAGGGAGGTATGTGTATCTATCATACACCATCCTTGCATTGTTGCATGCCGGCGATCAGCGACTCCCTTGTGGTTGAGCCTAATCGTCTTCCGGCACATGATATGCACACACGGCCACTCATGGGTTAGTGGATACCGCTGGGTGTGTGCATTTGCTCTGTATTGCTCCGCTCGTCTGCTCAGGGGTAGTGGTTTCGGAGCGTGGTAGCAAGCAGGGATCCCTTCTCTACCCATAGACCAGAGAAGATGAGAGAGATATCTCCCTCATTTATACATGGGGCGGAGCGATAGCTCCACCAGCATCCTGTCCTCTCGGTCACTCAGGAGCAGTGATGGCAGAGTGCTGACAGTGTCACGGCTCTACCCACTCGGCCGACACAGTATCGCCTGTCTCGGTGGCTTGACTGGAGTTAGGGGGTGACCATGGCATTGCACCATGTGCATATTTTGCATCGTGCATTGTTTGCTGCACTTGATTGCTGCACTTATTTGACATGCATATTCTGGAGACTTGTTATCTGAGATTATATGTCTTTTGATATTCCCTTGGTACTTATTACCCTCTTTTCAGGTTAGATGAATTCTGGTATGTATCTATCCAGTATTTTCAGTTCCAGTCTTTCCCTACTGTTGATATGAGACTGTATTAGCGGAACTTTTATTGTAGTATAACTTTCTATGCATATCTGTTGGGTATTCGCTGAGCTATGGACTCACCCCGTTGCCATACATTTTTGTATCAGGTTGATAGCTCGCCGGAGGAGCCCAGTTGCCGGTCCTGGTCCTTACGACTCCGTTGATGGATGCTTCCGCTGGTTTTGATTACTTTGATAGCATAGTTTACGTTTTGTTTCGTTTCATAGCTCGTTGGCTTGTATTGGATTTATTCGTACGGTATTGTATTTTTGAGTCCTATGTTGGACTTCGTGGGATTTCGGCTTTGTGCCTGCCCCCCGGCAGCTCAGGTGAGTTCGGATTTTGGATTTACGACGTATAGTCATTTATGCAGTTATATATGTGTGGATTGGAGGCCTAAGGCCCTTTAAACTGCGTGGTTGTGCAAATATATATATTGTGTGTGTTATATTATCTGTGTGTATGTGTAAATTGTCCGCCGGACAGGGGAGGTGCTGTCCGATTTTCTATTGGCACAACGGCTCCTGGGTCTCGGGGCGTGACAATTTATTTATGTAGCGGCCCCGCCTCTATGGTCCCCGCAGGCAACCCTCTAGGCCGGCGACCCTACGGTCTTCCCACCCCTGGCAGTGGGTTTTTGCCTTTCCTAGGATTCGAACCCTTGACCTCCAGGACAAGTACAATAGTTGAGCTACAGCTCAATTGGTACTAGGATTCAGGAACTATTGTACTTGTCCTGGAGGTCAAGGGTTCGAATCCTAGGGAAGGCAAAAACCCACTGCCAGGGGTGGGAAGACCGTAGGGTCGCCGGCCTAGAGGGTTGCCTGCGGGGACCATAGAGGCGGGGCCGCTACATAAAAAGACGCTTTTTTTTTATTGTAACGACCCGACCCCTCGACCCCTTGGGCGGCCCAACTGGCGGCCCACTTGGCGGCCCAACTGGCGGTCCCTTGGGCGGCCCAACTGGCGGCCCATTTGGCGACCCCTTATGTCGTCAATCGACGACCATTGGCCGTGCCGTTACTCACAAGTACTTCCCACCCCTGGCCAGTGGATTTTTGCCTTCCTCAGGATTCGAACTCTAGACCTCCAGGCTAAGTACTAAAGTTTATGAATCCTGATACCAATTGAGCTATAGGCTAAGTACTAAAGTTTATGAATCCTGATACCAATTGAGCTATAGCTCAATTGGTATCAGGATTCATAAACTTTAGTACTTAGCCTGGAGGTCTAGAGTTCGAATCTTGAGGAAGGCAAAAATCCATTGGCGGGAAGTACTTGTGAGTAACGGCATGGCCAATGGTCGTCGGTTGACGACATAAGGGGTCGCCAAATGGGCCGCCAGTTGGGCCGCCCAAGGGACCACCAGTTGGGCCGCCAAGTGGGCCGCCAGTTGGGCCGCCCAAGGGGCCGAGGGGCCGGGTCGTTACAATAAAAAAGACGCCTTTTTATGTAGCGGCCCCGCCTCTATGGTCCCCGCAGGCAACCCTCTAGGCCGGCGACCCTATGGTCTTCCCACCCCTGGCAGTGAGTTTTTGCCTTCCCTAGGATTCGAACCCTTGACCTCCAGGACAAGTACAATAGTTCCTGAATCCTAGTACCAATTGAGCTACACACGAACCCTGGGACGCTGAGCTTCTAGACCGCCCACCGCGAGCGCTTCCCGATTTATCCTGGTGACCGATGAGAAATTTCGATAGAACCAGGTCGGTCGCTCCAAATTCACCTACTATTTGGTCCAATATTTTTTTTTTGGAACTAGTCTATTTATGATTTTCAGTAATTGTGAAACGTCTAACTCATCAATGAGTTTTGACCACCAAGATGATTCACTATCCGAGTCAAACCATACTCCCAAACTCCTGAATTCTGTGTATCAGCGTGGAGAACCAGTTTCAAAAAAGAAAATAATTAACGAGATTTTTTCAACTAATCTCGAACGATCAGCCCGACCATATGGAAGTTTTCCACCGACCGCCAGGGTAAATCGGGAAGCGCTCGCAGTGGGCGGTCTAGAAGCCCAGCGTCCCAGGGTTCGCGCCACATTTGGAGGAAATTTTTTTGCAAATGCGCCATAGCTAGGGATCGAACCGCGAATGTCTGCCAGTTTCAAAAAAGTAGGCACTTGTGGCTTTAGGCACAATGCTATGTCTAGACCTATAGGCTTTTGATTTATCGTAGACAACACTGATAGCTTTCTTGTGCTTTTATGATTCAATTATAAGAAGGCAACCCTTAATGAAGCGAAATCTATCGTGGAGCTACCTTGTTCAAAGCAGTTCCACATTGGAACTGATTCAATCAAACTAGTACCAAATGCATAATGTATATACTGAGTGACAAACTAAGTGACAAAAATAATTATTAAAATGACGTCTTTCAAATTTTAAAAAATGCATAATGTATATTGAGTTGAAATGTGAGAAATAGAGGGGGAAAAATTTTAAATTTAGTCATCTAAACGATTCGAACATGAGATGTGTTAAAAAAAAAAAAACTTACCATTAGACCAACTATAGGTATTTATCTTTGAAGGGGCCAAATAATATATATTAAGAAAATAAAAATTTCTATATACTAATAATGTTATTAAAAGTTTAGGGAGACCGTGGTCTCCTGCTGTCTAATGTAAATCCACCCCTACTACAAATCCCCTTAAACCCTCTCAAATCTCAAATTCATGATTTAGGGTTCATTAGTCGATTGCTATTCTAATAATAGTCAACTGATTCCTCTATTCCAACCTTGCCAAAATTGAATCTCACTTTGCTTAATATCTAATTGACCTTAACCTACTGGGATTTCAACAATACCAAACATCCTTTCCTTTTTGACTAGTTTGGACTTCTTTTGTCATGCCTAACATCCGTTCAAGCTTGGCCTATCAAAACTTCATCATTGTCAAATATCTGGTCCTTCTTAACCTATTTTAACATCTCATCTCATGCCTAACATCCGGTCTTCCATGATCTGTCGGAATTTAACTCCTCGTGCCTAACATCCAGTTCTCCATGACCTTTTAAGACTTTATCTCTCATGCCTAGCATTCGATCCTTCATGACCTATTAGGACTTTTCACTATTGCCAAGTGTCCTGTCAATCTTGATCCACTGAAACTTCATGTCTCATGCCAAGTCTTCAGTCCTCTGTGACCCATGATAATCATGAAAAGTATAGAGTTGTTTATTATGATTTCATGCTATTTTTACCTACCTTACATGCATGTATACTATCATGATTGTATCTCTTGCTTCATTTCTAGTTTATCTATGCTTGGATACTATTCCCATGTATTTTGAATGACAGGTACGCAATATGGATCAGATTTTGGAGACAAAGATCGAGAGGAGAGGCATCATGGTCTGCCACAAGCACCCATGCCCCATGGCACAGGCCGTTGCCCATTCCTCCATCGAGTCTGCCATGGGCCAAGGAACGCCACGGGTGCCCATGCCCAGAGGCACGCCCATGGTGCGCAACCACCTCAACACCTCTATTTAAGGGATCTCTCCCCTTAGGGTTATCTATCTTGGTTTTGGGTCATATGAGCACCCTAAGGCGGCTGAGGAGAGATTCCAAAGGCCATCGGAAGTCATCTACGCATCAAAGGAGGAACGGGAGTGACAAGGACATCGATTCGACGACCTTCCCTAAGCTTTTCTTCCTTAGTTCTTATTTTTTGGAATTGTAATCGTACTTTTTGTGGTTTCTATGATGATTTTGGATTGTAACCCTGCTCTTATTTGTGTAATTATTGGATTTTAGGATTAGAAAGTAGCACTCTTGTTATGTAAGCACAATTATTATGCTTAATTTCATGTTTTGAACTCATGTTCTATGATTTGCTTGAATTGCGTTTTGACTTTACTGTGTTAACTCGATCTCGACACCAAAAGCTTGAGAATAGCTATCATATGAAGATTAGGAGATGAACCGATAGGAGAACCCTGTCTTCTGAACTGTAGAGAATCGTGACACGGGGGCGTCGAGACACAAAAGTACTACCTAACCACCCGCAAGGGTCCCTAGGTTGTCACAAAACCTAATGGATAGACCCAATTACGATGTCACATGGTAAGGAGAGGGTGAATTAGGGGGAGCGGGATCTCATGACAGGGTCTCCACTAGGTTGCAAACCCTAGTTGTGTATCTTCCAAAATAGATGCCGAATTAGGATGGTATGCTGGTGTAGTTCTAAAAGTTCACATCAAATAAATTAAGATAACTTACCTACACAAATCAACATAGAGGACAAGAGTCGAAACATGACCCAAATGCTTAGTAACATTTGGGTGAAATCAAAATTCTAGGATCATTTTCTCACTCTAAATCTTAGACTCTGCCTTCTGACCCTATTTTTCTCTTCTTTGACCTTGTAATCACACTTTGCCTTCTTCTTGTGATCTTTCTGTCTTTTGCTCTATTTTCTTCCTCTCCCTTAGGAATTCTAGGTTTTGAATTCGTAACCCCTGTTTGGGCCTGGATGATTGAATTTGATTAGTATGTTGGTACTTATTCATTAGTCTTTGTGGATTAGATATCTTATTATTCGACGACCACACCGTATACTTGCAGTTTGCACGTATCAAGTTTTTGGCGTCGTTGCCGGGAACTAGTTCTAGAGTAATATTAGTCTAAATTCATTTTGATCGGATTTGACCGGTTTTCTTTTCTTTTGCTTGCTTTTATTTCTGAGTGCTGCTCAAATCTATCTTGAACTGCCCTAATTTGTTTCTTGACCTTTCATTTTGCAGGAAGATTTAGCCAGATTAAAAAGAGGACGCGTAGGAGCCATGCAGGTAGGAGGCAGCGCTAGAAAATAGTTTTCAGCAGACATGTAGCGTAGGAGCCATACATATTTAAAAGAGGGCACGTAGGATCAATCCTGATTTAAAACCAGGATTAATCCGTATTATTTAGCAACAATCATTTGGGAGGCAAACCTGAAGACCCATACCGACATTTGGATAGTTTTCTAACCTGTTTCAGTACAGTAAAACGAGAAGGTGCGTTAGAAGATGAAATAAGGCTGATTGGATTTGGATTCTCTTTGATAGGCAGGGCTAGTGATTGGTTGTATTATCTTCTGTCAGGAAGTAGTACAATGTGGAGACAAATGGAAATGTGCTTCTTGAATATATATTTTCCACCAACAAGAACAATAATATCGAGGAGTCAAATCACTAAGTTTAGACAAGAAGATGGGGAATCATTATTTGCAACCTAGGAGAGGTTAAAAAGGCTACTGATGGAATGTCCTCACTTAGAAGAGTGGTTTATAATTCATGTATTCTATATGGGTATCTCTGAGACCACTAGGACTACACTAGATTTGTCTGTCAGCAAGAGGCTCGTTGATGAAGAAGAATGTGGAAGATGCTTATTCACTTATAGAGGAAGTGTCCTTCAATGCGAGCCTTTGGGGAACCCATCAAGGAGAGAAATAGTGTCATGAGGAAGAAGGAAACATGAAGCTTCCTTTGGATGAAGTAGGTTTGACAGATGACACAGTGAAGCTAATGGTGATTGTCGGGATCCTAGGCCAAGGTATCAAGGTGGGAAGCCCCATATCTATGGAGACAGAGAATCAGATGAATCGACCATATTAGCCAAGAACACCTCCTGGAAGGATGGAGTTGGGGTTAGACCATCAGACGAGTGAAGACCTAGGTCTGGGGGAGGCAATTCTGCCTGAAACAAGTTGACCGGATAAGTTTCGAGCATTAGGCAAATGGAAATAATAGGTTCTAGGAGACCGGATGCTACTTCAGGTGATTAGAGGACTCCGAATAATACTTAAAAAAGAGCCTTGACGGAGACATTTTGAAATAAGAAAATTAAAGAAAATCATAAGAAAAATGCTCTAAAAGTACATTAAACAAAAGACTTGCAACGAAGTAAGTCTATGTTTGGAAGCTCTGTAGTAAACTTTCATTAGCTCTCGATACCGCTCAAAATCTTATTGTTTGAGCTATTATATTCTCTCTTTGGGATCTATACTATTATTATTCTTCTATCTCTTGTTAAAAGATTATAAAGGGGTTTCCACCTCTAGATGGTTTCAAGAAAGAAAAAATATAAAGAATTTCTAGGAGTGATTCACCTAACGAATTAATATGTGGTGGAGTAGCTGCTTGGGGATTGTGAACTTCATAAATTGATGGTCTTTTCTTACTTTTTCGCTACTTTATCCCTCCCCCCTCTCTCTCTAAAACATAATTCGATCCTACATAATCCACCGATGGATCATTGCTCATGATCTAGGAGCCTAGCGGCCGCTAAATCACGTTAAAAAAATATGCAATCTGTATGTGACTCCAGATAGGATAGCGATTATCCTAAGGGCTACCGAGAAAGAATGATGGAGAAGAAAATAAATAGAGGATTCTCCTAAAATGAAAAGAAATACACCACTCTTTGAGTTTTATCACAATAAAATTTTTTATTATCAATGAAGGATGATTTCTCAACATCTAAATATCACTTATATATATATATATATATATATATATATAAGAACTTAAGACCCAAATAAAGGAGGCTCTTATATATGCCACAACCTAAGACCCAAAGAAAGAAAAAAAACTATAATTAATAAATTTTAATTTCAATTTTGTAAAGAAAGGAAATAGTTCTTTTACCCAAAAAGAAAAGTATATTGAACGATCTTAACTCAAAATAAAATGCGGGTCAAGATAAATCCTTTTCTATAAATATTAAAAATACCCTAAATATCCTAAAAATAAAAGTTACCAAAAATTGCAAAAATAAAAAGGATTTAAACGGTGGAATTTGAGGCCGAAACTAGGAAGTTATGGTTTTACCCTAACAAACGTAGATTTTCGATTTTTGCACGCATGACTTGTAGCGGCCCCGCCTCTATGGTCCCCACAGGCAACCCTCTAGGCCGGCGACCCTACGGTCTTCCCACCCCTGGCAGTGGGTTTTTGCCTTCCCCAGGATTCGAACTCTAGCTCACTTGGTACCAGGATTCAGGAACTTTAGTACTTAGCCTGGAAGTCTAGAGTTCGAATCCTGGGGAAGGCAAAAACCCACTGCCAGGGGTGGGAAGACCGTAGGGTCGCCGGCCTAGAGGGTTGCCTGCGGGGACCATAGAGGCGGGGCCGCTACATAAAAAAATAAATTGTCACGCCCCGAGGAGCCGCTCGTCCGATACCGACCGGACAGCTACTCCCTCGTCTTGGCGGACAATCCGAAAACCTAACCACCACGACTATCTCAGTCGGCTTGTACCACAACCTATAGGGTTGGAACAAGCGACTGTATAAAGAGAAAAATGGAAACGACGATAAAACTGCGTACCGGTACGACTTACGACAAAACCAAAACGGAATCGAGGCCTCCATGACACACAAAAATACAACTATACTGCCACAAAATGGACGACACAACAGAGCACAACATATGACAGCGAAAGTGAAAAGAAACAAAAAACGAATTAAAGAAAAGGGTACCAACATGTACCACAACAGAAACACAGAACACCCGCGGAAATCGTCTCGGAGACACGTGAACTGGGACAGGTTGCCGGGCAATCCAGATGATCATCCTGAAAAGATAAAAATAGGGCTAACGGGGTGAGTCCTAAGAACTCAGCGAATACAATCTAATATGCACAGGAAGAAATACTAGCAGTAAGTCACCGTCTATCTATCTATCACAATACTGAAGATAACTGCAGTAAAAAGAAATGCAGAATTGAACCATAAGCAGTAAAGGAACTACATACCTACCTGTGTCGATCCAAACCCGGTAGTATGCAGTCAACCAAGTGCAACAATGAAGTGCAGCAAACACAACCAAATGCATCAATGCATAGCATGCTCATGATGCAACATGGGTCACCCTTGACGCCAGTCGGTGTAGGTCGCGGAAGCACGCGAACCGAGTGGGTAGGGCTCTGACCTGGTCTTCCCTGTACGAACAAACGGTCTATGAGGCGGTACACGTGAGACCGAATGGGTAGGGTCAGAGACCATAAACGTACCCCAACATCGGGTGGAGTAACACTCTAAACGTCCCTCGCTATCATCTGATAGGTAGGGGACCTGCTGCAGCGCCGGGTCCGCCAACGGGGCTGCACGACAGGTCATGTGGCAGGTCTGACGGCCCATCTCAACCACTAGGGGAGTCAAAGGTCGCCTACATATGCCCCTACACGAGTAGCAAGTACGACGGCCCATCTCAACCTCCAGGGAGTCAAAGGTCGTCCCCTATGCTACGTGCAACAATGATGCATGTTACTATCCCATGCATCATCCACTATCTATCCCTGCTGTCATCTACATGATATGCAGTAGTCCAGATAACCGGTATGCACCAATACCTAAATCCTAACATAAGGTATAAGGTATACTGTGCAGCATCAATCCATACAGAAACAGTAAGCAGTAAAGCTAACGGATACAACTACCGAAGCAAGAGCACAGAGATACAGATATCAGATATCCCTACTGCTAACTATGTCTAACTATGCATAAAAAGAGGTACCCGCCTCCTGATGTAGTAGTCCAAATATGAAGAGAATTCTCCGTCCGAATAATAGTTCGCAGTGGAATCCGACTAGCCGAGTCAACAACCTGTATCACAGCAAATACAACTTAGCTAATCTTACCATTTACAAGTCAGCTAAGTTTCAACCTTTTATTTATACTTTAATTAAATAACCGAATCTACCCAACCAAAAATTAGGTTCAGATTAGGTCTAACCCTAACTTAACCCAATCAACCAAATCTAATCCATTGAACCAAATACCACCAATCGAATGAACACCAAGGAAGACCACCTCCTCACGGCAATACATCAACTCCAAAACAAATTGCTGACCACCCATCTAGGATCCAATCAGAGCATGCAATTAGTCATACTACAATCCACTAACAAATCCCAAATGAGGCCTAGGACTTCATCACCAAGGGCACTCTGTTATCCACCAAGGGCACTCTGTTATCAAGATTAAAATAAATAACTACACTCAAACCAATCTCATCCCATCCAACACTATTTCACAGCAACGCTTCAGTATAGGATCGAACACAAAATTGGCGCTAAGCTAAAGGATCAAACCTCAAGCTTCACCAACGAACAAATGCCCAAGGAAACTTACTATAACCCAAATTGGCACAAACACACAACAGAGTCATGATCACAACACCCAAACTCAAACCCACTGACCCCATCCAAATCTATGCTCTCGCCCATGATCGATACCCCAAAATCGAACATAATCAACACAAAAATTGAACAAGAGCATAGGGAGAATTTCAAAAGCCAAACTAGGCAAATCCACCCAAATGGTAAGAACAGACTATTAGGAAGCAAATTCTTAATCCCCTTACCTTGATTTGAGGCCGGTACCAAAATCCTGCTCAGCCCCAATGTCAGTGATGGTCGCGCTGATATCACGACCGAAAAAGGAGAGTAAGCCATTTGTGAGAACCAGGAGGTGTGGCTTAGCAGCTGCTGCTCTGCGAGTTGTGGCGTCGAGTGAAGAGGCTGCAACTAGGGCATCACGGAGGAGAAGAGAAGATCGGGTGTCTCCTTCTTGGTCGCGGCGAAGAAGAGAAGAAGAAGAAGTTAGGTCTCCCGCCGTTGCGAACCCACCTCGGACCAAAGCTTAGCGTTCGCAACTCCTCGCGTGAAGTGGGTGGAAGGAGGAGCGGCTTACAGTGGATGTCCTGACTGCGATCTAGGGCTCGCGAGGAGAGAATAAGAGTCGGCGCTTGTGGTTAGGGCTCGCGAGAAGAGTGAAAAGGAGAAGATGAAGAATCGGCTTGGTTGCGGTGGAAAAAGGAGTCGAACGCGAGGCTAGGGCTTGCGATCACATTCGGCCACATGGAATTTAATCAAAGGTTGACCATTTTGCAATCAGCCCCATCAAATTTTAGATATTTACATAAAAACCCCTATGTTTAGGAATCTTTACCTTTTAGCCTCTAAACGTTCCGTATTTTAACATTTAGCTCAATTGGTATCAGGATTCAGGAACTTTAGTACTTAGCCTGGAGGTCTAGAGTTCGAATCCTGGGGAAGGCAAAAATCCACTGCCAGGGATGAGAAGACCGTAGGGTCGCCGGCCTAGAGGGTTGCCTGCGGGGACCATAGAGGCGGGGCCGCTACATGACTGCCGACAAAGCTTACTTCTAAGTCTCGAATAAAAAATTGTCCCTTAAAAATTTGAAGGATCATATTGGATTTCATCATGGATTGGGCTGCATCAATATGCTTGCTTCTTTATTTTATTTATTTTCATTTATTTATTGATAACCTTGATATCAAAGCAAGAGTAGTTGATAAATATACTTGCAAGTGTCAATTCACTCCTGCTGATAGGGCATCTAATCGCCAACATAAACATGTTAATGATTATGGTAAATATGATTGTATATGTTTTTTCCCCGCCTAATATTTTGTGACCTTGATATCAAGAGCAAGAGAAGTTAGAATTGCAATAGCAAATTTTGAATCACTATTCACTCCCTTCTTGCTCACCTCGTTGGTCCTAACACTATACTTCACCCCAAAATCCTATTGCTCAACTACATGCCAATACACTGCTAAAATTATCCAGCACCTATTTAGTCTCCTCTAAAAGCTTTATGCACCAATAAACTACAGCAATTTAGTGATTAAGCGTCTCCCTCTGCAAGACACCTCGAGGATTCTTATAATTTTTTATGTTTAGCAGAGTCTCAAACATATTGCAAGTTGCTTGGCTTCCAATCCTCTTGGTGGATTCATTCCCTCATAAAAAAACTAAACTTTGGGCATTTAAAAAGCACCAAACAATAAGAGTCCACAGCTTCCATGGCTGAAGATAGTTTAGGCCATCCATAGTCAGTTTTATTTATATTTATATTCCTTCCAGTTGTTTCCGTTAATCACTTGAGCACAACAGAACTATTCAAATGCCCTTAATTCCACTCCAATCTCTGTTCAGTTCCCAGCTAAGCATGAGCAATCTCCTCCACGCCTGCAAAATATTTTCTGGCGGCGGCCTGGCGTTGGCTCCTTGCCAAATGGGCCTCGGCGCGGTTTGGTCAACCCCACGAGTTAGAAGAAAAGCATTTCGATGACGTCCGAGGGAAGAGTCGTGTCGAACCAATGGCAAAGTAAACGAATAATTAATTAATCACGACCGAGTCCAGGTTAGGAAGAGTCGGGAGAAGACTAGCCAGCCCTGTTATGTTCTTCGATCCTTGTTCCTAGTTATTTTTCTCTTCTCTGCTATCCATTGCCACGGCTTCGTCCTTCATCGACCTCCTGGCGATGGAAAAACGAGTAAGTCATCTCTCGCGTTTCATCATGTTAATTTGCTTCTCTTGCTTTCCTCAATTTGATCCTTGGAGTTGCTTAGCATGGATAAGATTTTGATGGCCGTTTAGGGGTGACAAATGTTGAAAGATTAACATTAGTCAAGCACGGAAACTGATTAATTGTATCAGTTGATATCACGCAACTTTATTCAAGGCCTTCTGAAAGTTTCATGTTGTATGTTGTATTATGCCTTTTGCCTTTCTTTAGAATTCAAAATATAAGCAAGTACCATATTGATTTTCTTTATTTTTTCTTCCATTATTGGTTTCAGCGATTCAATTTTTTCCTGTTTATTAGGAGTGTGACTTTGTTGGTCTTTCTATCTCCTTGACGAGCTTCAAAACCATAGGATACATCATTCATCAGACTTCAGGAATCTTTCGTTTAATAAAAACTTTGTTTTTGAGTGTTTGATAGTTTACAAGAAATATTGTGTTGCAACTCATATAAACTGAGTAAAATTCCCATATAGGGTCACAAACAAACTTTCTTGCCTGCCTCTCTTCTAATTTGGATTGCAGTTTGACAAGGATGACGTATTTGGTACGGTAGTGTTGCACCAACGACATGAATTTACTTGGATATATATGCATGATAATTTCTTGTGGCTACATTAGCTGAATATGTTTAACCTAATCTTTGTTGGCTAATTGTGCCAAGTGTGGTGCCATTTAGATGGATAATCTGTAAGTGGGCTGAACATATTCCTCAGTTATGGAAGAAGCAAGCACATTATCTCTTCCAGCTTCAGAAGAACCTATAACTTCAAGTGTAGCTGACAAATATCTTGAGAGTACTGATCACTTGCAGGAGAAAAGTGTGGATGATACAGGGACAAAATTTGAGCAACATTACTCAGTTCCATCAATGGACAACAAATATTTGAGTGATAGACAGCATAAGAAAGGAGTAGAAGAAGATGAGGCATCAGTTGAGCTTCAGCAACATTTATCTGGTCCTCCATCAGTAGACAGCAGACCATTAAGTGGGGGTGTTGAGTTGACTAACAAGCAGGAAGATGGTGTTGCTAATTCTGAGTCACCTCAACAATTAAGTGTTGCTGAAAACGTCACTACTCATAGCCAGCTTCACAAAGGTGCTGAAGAAGATGAGGCATCCGCTCAGCTTCAGCAATACCTCTCAGATCCTTCATCAGAGAACAACAAGCCTTTAAGTGAACAAGTCAACGGCAATACCAAACAGGAAGTTGCTGTCCAGGATTCGGAACCAGCAGTTCAGCAAAATTTTGCATATATCTCAGCTGATCAAGTAACTGCGCTTAAAGAAGGCACAGAAGAAGAAGATGGGGCATCTGCTCAGCTTCAGCAACAATATTCTGATTCTTCATCAGTGCATAGCAAACCTTTTAATGAAGATGTTGTAGAGATACAAAAATTTGTAGATATCTCATCCCCACAAGTGACTGCTGCTTTGAACGTGGATACTCATAGCCAGCATCAAAAAGCAGATGGATCTCAGCAAAGGATTGCCAATGCCTCAATAATACACATGGATAATGCAAATGCAAAAGACAACTCAAGTGTACTAGATGTTCCTGTTGGTGGTAAAGCTCTGCTTATCTCAGAAACTGTTAAAGATTCACTATCTCATTTTTCGGAGACACAAAAAGATCTAAAGAGCATTTCGCCTCATAAAGGAAAAGCTTTTTCTACCTATGGTAGAAGAATAAGTGAAAGGAAGCCATCTCGGTTCCTTTCTGATCTCAGCCGCTGGAATGCTCTTGGACAAACAGAAAAGAAGCCAGCGGAGTTAACTAAATCTTTTAAGAACAGAGAAGTCACAAATAGAGGTATTGTCGACACAAGTACACAAGATCCTGTTATGGCAGTTGTGAACAAATTTGGAGGAACCTATGACTGGAGAGCTAGTAAAGCACAATTCACAGTAATAGTCTTTTATGGTCTTACTGAGAATGATGATGTTTATAACTTCGTTGAAATTTCTTACATTCTTGATTGCTCCATCATTAACATGTGGAATTTGGCTATATGCAGAAACAAAAGACTGCCAATTTTGAACTAGAAAAGGTTCAAGGAGAAATTGCTAAATGCAAAAGGCAATTGGATTCTACTGAAGAGGCTAAAGTCCAGGTACTGAAAGAGATGGAAGGCACTGAGGGGTTAATAGAAGAATTGAAGCTTAAACTAGAGAGAGCCAAGCAAGATGAGGCTCATGCAAGACAAGACATGGAACTGTCCCATCTAAGATTCGATGAAATAGAGCAAGGTATTCCCATTGAATCAAGAAATGTGGTTAAAGCACAATTACAGGTCGTCAGAGAAAGACATGAAGCCATAATGACTGAGACACGGTCATCGGTTAAGGAACTGAAAGATTTACAAGAAAAGTTGGTTTCATTGATTAATGAAAGGGACATTGCAATTAGGAAATGTAAAGAGGCTACTTTTGCTGCCATGGAGATTGAGAAGAAAGTAGAGGAGCTTACGATGGAGCTCAACTCAACAAAAGGACCATTGCAATCAGCTCGTGCTGCATATCTCGAGGCAAATGAACATAGAATTGGTGCGACCTTGGTACGAGATCAAGATTGCCTAACATGGGAGAAGGAATTAAAACAGGCTGAGGAAGAGGTTCAACAGCTTTATCAGCTGCTGACGTTAACAAAGGATCTAAAATTGAAACTAGATACATCCTCTGCATTGTTATCTAAAGTCAAGGCTGAATTAGTAGCATATATGAAAGCAAAATTGGAAGAAGAGTCTGAGGGTTTAAAATGGATAAATTGTCAGATAATGAGGCAGAAACAAAGAGAAGACTCCCATTCACTGAAGAACTGGATCTAACTAAAAGGGAACTTGAGGAATTGAAGAATAGAAAGAAAGAATCCGAAAACGAGGCTAACACTCTTAGAGTTGCATTCTCAGATCTCAAGTCTGAGCTTGAAGCTGCAAAATCTGCTCTCAGTATCTTAAAACAGAGGGAAGGAATGGCATCTATAGTCGTTTCTTCCCTAGTAGCTGAGATTGACATGACAAACAAAGAAATCGAAGCGGTTAGAATGAGGGAAAAGGAAGGCAGAGACAAGATGGTGGAGCTGCTCAAGTCATTGCCAAGAGCAGCTCAGGAAGCAGATGAAGCCAAATTTGTTGCGAAGACGGTGCGAGAAGAACTGCAAAATTCCAGAAACGAGGCAGAGCAAGCACAAGCCGCTGCAAGCACAATGCAGATGAAACTACATGCAACGTTCATGGAAATAGAAGCAGCGAAAGCGTCAGAGAAGTTGGCACTTGCACAGGTGCAAGCACGTCAAGTCAGTGTGCATCCCCCTAGCGGGGTTGGTGTGACTCTACAGTTAGATGAGTACTTGACTCTTTGCAAGAAATCCAATGAAGCGGAGCAGCTTGGACATGAGAAAGTGACAGCCGCTCTCACAGAAATTGAAATGGCTATAGAATCGCAGTTACTTAGCTTGAAGAGACTGAAGGAAGCATATAGGGAGATGCCACAACGCAAGGAAGCTTTGGAGATCGCTATGAAGAAGGCCGAGGAGGCCATGGGAGGCAAATTGGCAGCAGAACAGGCGTTGAGGGCATGTAGAGCCGAGCTAGAGCATCAAAGAAAAGTTAATGATGGAGGTAAAGCAGCTGTTGGACATCAAGCGAGCTCACTTGCGAGTGTTCGTCAGAGAAGTGAAACAAACATGACAAGAAAGCCAGATGAGGAGTTAGAACAGCAATGGAAAGATAGCGATGGAGCTACAAGTGTTGCCGTTGTTGGTCCCCAGGAGAGCACACAATCTAGCTTGCCTCACGAAAGTGAAAAGCCGAGCAGCAGGAAGCAAGAAAGCGATGTTCTTGTGCATCCTGAATTGGAAGATACTGAACATTCTATTATCGTCAACAAAAAGAAGAAATCAGTATTTTGGAAGTTTATTTTCTTCTTTGGCCGCCGAACCAAACACTGAATCAATAGACATAGTTGATGCATGGATGCCTGAGTGAAGAAGGTTGCCATTTTGTTGTTGTTGTGGTAACGAAGTTTTATTTAATTTTTCCCTGCTGAATGTAAATGCCTCACAAATTTGACAATACAGACATTGAAGAATTGTACACTCGTATACTTTTTGTTCAAACGAATCTAATGGCATAGCTTTCTTGAAAGTAGCCTCACTTGTTTGCGCGGTTGGTATCTCTAATAAATCTTGAGATCAATTTTGTAAAATATCTTGTTAGACCACTGTGCTAAGGCAAAAATATCTCCTATGATTTATCTATGTATCTTATCATGAGTTGATGATACTACTGTTTGAGATGAGCGATATATACTTTAATAACTATCTTGAAAGTAATTATTACTTGATCCATGTACCCATGGGGTCTCCATATCTGAAAAATAAATTTGGTTTAGGTATGTTAAAGAGTTTTAAATAATCAACTAATATGATTTATTGTGTTTTCCATATTATAATAATGCTTTATATACTCTAAGTTGTGAAAAGAAACGAAGAATTTTATTGATTAATCAATGGATGCTCCTCTCTATCTCAAAACAAATTAAATTATATTAACTCTCGCATCATTTATTATAATAACTTTTTTATATCCTAAACTATAGCATATTGTATCTCCTTTCACTTTCTATCACTCAAATTAGAGATTAGAATTTAGTTTCTTAATTATGAAATAGTACTTGAAGAACATCTAAATAGATATTTCTTTGTCTTTGACTCATTGTTTGCCTCATTTGTGTATTTTTTATTTGTGGATTTTAGGTTTAGCTTTTTGTTTCCGAATTTGATTTTGATTTTGATTTTTTGGATTCTGATTTTAGTTTAGAGTTTTACGTATTAGAAACTAGAGGGGGAGATTAATGAATGTGGTTCTAATTGAAAAATGATAGGGAGAGTGAAAATGGAAGAGTGAAAGACAAAGTGAATGACGTAACATTTTGCATGCAGCGATCTCCGACGGGTTCACCGTGCCTCCCAAGGTATAGTTTGATTCGGGACGGTGGCCTTCGGCCGCCGATGGTGTTCAAGCGATAATCGGACGTGTCCATGTAAAGTGCCACGTCATTCACTTTGCTTTCACTCTCCCATTTTTGCTCTCCCTATCATTGCTCTAAATATATATTTAAAAATAAAAATAAATTAAAAAAATATAAAATCATCATTTTAGTGAATCTTAGGTGTAAAATTCTCTATCAAATTTTGACCCCAACCATTATAATTTTATCCCAAATATTTACTATCGAATCATACCTTCAAGGCAAAATAAAAATAAATTAAGCTGAGATATAACGTTGTTTTTATTAAAAAAATATATTTTTTTGAAAATTTTAATAAAAATGAGTTTTTTTTTTACGTTGGCCATATAACGGAACTATCCCGCTACTCTCACTTATTAATGCAACACATAAAAAAAAACAAATGTGACAGTAAAAATTAGTGCTAATTTGTACTTTATTTTTATTAAAAATATTAGAGTTGATTTGTTTTGTTATAATTTTAACCGAAGTCGATATTTCTGTAAATTTGATTCATTTCAGTTTCAACAGCCGGCCCGAAGAAGGCATGCGCTGCTTAACACGATTGCATCTCCATCGTCGCCTCGTTCCAGTCTCAGGTTTAGCCCTCGCCAAGCCCACCAGGCCCTTGGCCGATCTCGTTCGCCCCCTCCAACCCTTCCATGGTCAGCCCTTTGTGTCGCAGAACCCTTCGTCGTCCCTCTCCGACGTCTGCACTCTCATCTCCCATACCTATGAGGACGGCGACCACCAGCTTCGGTCCCTTCATGTCCACCTATCCGACGAGCAAGCAGTCGCCGCCCTTGCCTTCCTCGCCGACTCCGAGGGCTCCATGGTGGCTCTCAGCTTTTTCCGCTGGGCGATCGCCCGCCCCCAGTTCCGCCACTTCTTGCGGTTCTACGTCACCGCCGGGACCTCCTTGCTCGCCCTCGGCAACCTGAAGAATGCCCAGGAAGTAATGAGTTGCTTGGCTGTGAGCTTCTCTGAGGTAGGCAGGCTAAAAGAGGCCGTCAGCATGGCTTTCGAGATGCGTAGCCAGGGGCTCCCGATCAGCATTGACACCATGAATTTGGTTCTCAGGATTGCCATCGGCTCAGGGTCCATTAGCTACGCAGAGCAGCTGTTTGCTGAAATGCCTGCGAATGGAATCTTCCCCAATTCTCATACTTTCAAGACGATGATCGCTGCGTACTGCAGGCAGGGCCGGATTTCTGATGTGGAGAGGCTGTTGAGGACGGTTGAGGCGAGAGGTCTTCAGATCGACAACGTGACGTGCACTCTGGTGGTGAACGCTTTTTGCAACAAGGGCTGTTTTGGTTGGGTCTCTGGTTTCTTCCGCAAGATGTTGGAACTTGGTTTTGTTCCAAATGTGATCAATTACACCGTCCTGATAGCTGCCCTTTGCAAAAGGGGAAGTGTTAAGCAGGCGTTTCAGGTGCTCGAGGAAATGGTTGGTCTGGGATTAAAGCCGAATGTGTATACCCATACTGCATTGATTGATGGGCTCTGCAAGATTGGTTGGACAGAGCGAGCTTTTAGGTTATTCCTGAAACTTGTGCGCAGCAACTCATACAAGCCGAATGTGTGCACTTATACTGCTATGATTGCAGGATACTGTAAGGAGAGCAAGCTTAGTCGTGCAGAGATGTTGCTAACAAGAATGCGTGAGCAGAATTTGGTACCGAACACAAACACCTACACCACTCTGATTGATGGGTACTGCAAAGATGGGAATCTGGACCGAGCTTATGAACTAATGGATCAAATGACAATCGATAATTGTCTTCCAAATATTTGTACATATAATGCAGTGGTACATGGGCTCTGCAAACAGGGTAGAATTCATGAAGCTTATAGGCAACTTCAGGTGGCTTCAGAACAGGGGTTGCATTGGGATAAAGTCACATATACTATTCTTATGACTGAGCATTGCAAGCGAAGTCAATGCTCTCGAGCTATGGAATTATTTGATCAGATGGTTGATTCAGGATGCCATCCTGACATTCATGCATACACCACTCTGATTGCTGCTTTTTGTAAGTTAAGGAGAATGGTCGAGAGTGAAAGGTTGTTTGAGAGATGCCTTGGATTGGGGTTAGTTCCTACAAAAGAAACTTACACGGCGATGATTGGTGGATACTGTAGGCTAGGTAAAGCAGCCTCTGCATTGAAAATCTTTGAGAAGATGATTCAGCTTGGTTGTGTAGCTGATTCAGTAACATATGGCGCTTTAATAAGTGGCTTATGCAAAGAATCTAGGTTGGATGAGGCAAGGGCACTTTATGAAGCCATGCTGGATAAAGGTCTTGTTCCATGTGAAGTTAGTCGAATTACATTGGCATATGAATTTTGCAAGAGGCTGAAGTCTAATATTGCAGTATGTCTATTGGAGAGGCTTGAAAAAAAACAGTGGACTCGAACAACTAATATCCTAGTAAGGAAGCTTAGTTCTGAAGGGCAAGTTGATGCAGCAGGTCTGTTCATTAACAAACTATTGGATGCAGATCAGAATGCTGATCGCGTAACTTGCATTGCATATTTAAATGCATGCTATGAAACAGGTAGGTATTCAAGTGCATCCGAGTTTTCTGAGAGAATTTCAAAGGGAAGAATCAACTTTGTGAAGGACATCAGTGCAATAACTTGAGCTATGTTAAACTTAGATTCTTGCCTATATGAACTTTAATTTATGTATGTCGAATTTTGTGAGATGAGCTAAAGTATCGCTGCTGTTTTCTAAGTGATAATAGTTCATGTTGATTTATGATTCTTTTTCTGAGAGGTGTATATGCATCTTGTGCCGATGAAGCAGAAACTTTGGGATAGAGTTCTATTTGCCAACATTCGTTCTTATTGGACGTAAGCTAATAGTATTGGAATACAATTGTAACCAACATAAAAGTTTGTTTGTCTCTAACTCTAGCTTGGCTCTTTGATTCGGGAAGTTAACTTGAAAATATCGAATTAAAAACAGCTAGGACCGAGTTCGAGTTGGAGTTGGAGTTGGGTTATGAGTTAGGTCTACTAGGTCTAAACTGCTACAAAATCAGTTTGAATGAATGGAGTTCCATCGAATTGCAAGAAATGGTGGACAATCAAAGAGTGGAGTCAATTGATGAATTTCGAAAGGTAACATAATGGTAGACAATGGATTGGTGGTGTCAATTGACGAATTTCAAAAGAGAATATAAGGTTAAATAGTCGGCTGCTAGCCAATTAATGAATTTCAAAATTGAACAGAAAATTAGATAATCGATGTGGAATGCCAACTCATTAGCAACACAATCAATTGTGAGCATACAGTCGACTGGAGGCCAATTAGAAGGTGATCTCGCCAATCGTGTTTGTCATATCATAAATCAGACAGATATGATAAGATTAAGGTGACCAGTCGACTGGTGAGCATGAGCAATTGACTGACAGCAAAATTTATAAAAGAAGAGGCAGTGTTTGTGCACAAGGCAGTGTTTGTGCACACACGACAACAACTCTACAAAAGGACTTTTAGCTATATATCTTCACTACTATGTCTTGTAGAAACTCTAGTTCTCAATGCTCAAATTTTCTTTGGGAAGGATCTTAATCATTAGCTTTCGTATACTTCTTTCTGTTTGCGATCAGAAAGAAAAAATTGTGTATCTCTGGTTCATCAAATTTAGATCTCGTTCCTGCAAAAATTCTATAGAGTATATTTCACATATATTTTTATTAGTCTTTACCACTTTAAATTTATATAAATTTGATTAGACTAAAACCATTATATTGTTAGAAGTTTCTTTTACCTCAGCTAAGGTCGGAAAGAAAAAAAAATAGAAGAAATTTTGGTGAACTTGGTTGTAAACCATGTAATACACTACTAATCCAACATAGTGGTACTGGTCTTGGTCACCAATCAGTAATTGGGATTACTCAACTTGTGGCTGAGAAACTCAATACGAATTTTTTTTTTCAAGGTTTGTGGTTTGAGATGACGAACATCAAACAACTAGTGGGGCAATTGACTATGGCAATCAATTAGGTCCAAAGACTCAGCAAACAGAATGATTATGTTCACGGCTAAGTTGGCTAAGAGTCGACTAATGGTAAGTTACTAGTTAACCGATTACTAATGTGGAAAGCAAAAATGGAGTTGTTGTGTAATAATGGTTGGATTGTGAAAGACTAGTTGACCATTGGGTGACAAATAGACTTACATTAGGTCTCGAAGACCATAAAAGGAGCTATGGACGATTCAAGAGATAGTTAAACTCAAGCCTGTATTTCTCTATGATTTTCTGATGTTGCAGCTCTGCTTCCTCCTGCAGCACTGTTCTCCTCATGCACCACTGCCCTCCTCATGGGTTCTATCTGATATGTAGGATCGAACTCGATTTCGGGTTCGGGGTGCAATAGATTAAGCTAATAGTTGATCAATTAAATCAAAAGCATAGACATGCACAATAGTTATAAAATATGATTTACATTTCTAAATTACCTTTTTCAGAAAGTCTATGGAAATTGAAAAATTTTTAAAAAAATTTAAAAATTAAGCACAATCAAACAAGTATGGTAATACTAAAATAAATGAACATGTTAATCTAGGAGTTGTCGATCAAAAATGAATACAAGTCGCAACGTAGAAGGTGAGAGAATTTAGAGCACGAGAATAATAGTGAATTAAGTATAGATAAGTGATTTTTAAGCTCTATCTCGAAACTCCATATATAGCACTCCTCCAGTCGTCTAGAGTCTTCTCGGATGCCTGTATTGGTGTTGATGTGACTACAATTTTTATCTGTGAGATAATGTTAATAAAGCTCTCTGGTTGAGTGGAAGCCCTCTGGTCGCCTGGAGATGGGTCAAATCTCATCTTGACTCGACTTGCTCGGATTGCTGATAACGTCATCTCCCGGTCGCTTGGAAGTTGCTCGGATCTTCAGTATCCTCTGGCCGCCTAGACTTGATACGGTTGCCTGGACCCTCCAAAATTCTTTGTCGATAGTTATCACTAGCCAGTCGCCTTTGGACTCCCTTTGGTTGCCTAGAACAACCGAATGTTGCTTCCCTACAATTGTTACACATAATGAGTAGGATACAAAGTGTAAAATTACTAACACTTACTTTAGGTATAGACGCTTAACCTCTATCCGACTCATCTAGACTAAGGTGCCAAGTTACAACTCCCAGCTACTCCTATTTGGACTTGTTTGTCAAGCTTTTAGCTTCCAATTGACTTCATTTAGACTTAATTCACCTAGCCCCTAATTAGGATTTTGTTTGTCAAGTCTTAATCACTTAGATTTGATTCACCTAGCACCCAAATAGGACTTTCATCTGCCAAGTCTTTACCACTTGGACTTGCTTCACCTAACACCCAGCTACGACTTTTTATTTGTTTAGTTCTAACCAACACTTAGCTCATGTCTGACATTCAATCAGAATTTCAGTTGCCTAGTTCCATTATGACTTAGTCATTGCTTGACACCCAACCAGTACTTTGTCACATGCCAAGTTTGGTAATTTGCACTTGCAAACTTGATACAACTTGATAGATCACAACTAACCTAATTTTAACTTCAGTTATATATCAAAACTCTGGGATAAATATTGTGCACCCAACACTAATATGGTAGAGTTGGATGACCCATTGTTCACCTTCTACACAGTAACACAAGTGAGAGGGCATTGGCGATGGTTAGCAAAATCCCTTCAATGCTTAGAACGCTATGGATAATTCTAAAAAAAAGGGATACTTCAAATTCTCTTTCAAAAGGATTCACATATCTTTATACCTATCAAAATCATGTTGATTGTCCCCCTAAGATTGGAATAAGTCATCCATTATGGAAGGCCACGTCGATGTAACCATCATCCATTAATGTATCCATAACTTGATCGTTGCATGCCAAGGATTAATGTGTAGAGGGGTCCCCAATACCACATTGCTTGGCAACCCTGAAGGTTGAACAAAGGTAAGGGATTTGATTGGGCGAACCTAGAAAGGAGCCCAAACAATCAAGGCATCCGAGTTAATGGGTTGATTGGAGTGCTTGGTGATGTTACAACTCTACCCCTTTCCGCCTACTATTATTGACTACTATCTAATTTTGTTGGTTGTTGGCAATGGTCGAACTATCATCTAGTGATGCCAAGACGTGGCCTTACATAGCCGAGTAGGGGTGAACGTGGGTTGACACCCTTATGTGGTGATGTTCCCAAGAAGGAATGGTGATGTTCCTATAGTAGGGATGCTAATATGAGTTATAGTGGGGATGCTCCTAGTCGAGAATGTTTTGAGAGCACATATGAGCATAGTGGAGATGTCTTAGGTCAAGATCCCTAGGGAACGTATGAGTGTAATTGAGATGTTCTCAATCAAGATGTTCCCAAAGCATATAGAAGTGTAGTGGGGATGTTTCGGGTCGGGAATGTTCCTAGAGCAAGTATGAGCGTAGTGGGTGTTGACGCAGTCTGACCCTGATTGTTGTTTTGGTGTTGACACCAATTTTGGTTTAGGTTGATGATTATGATTATGGTTAAGTCCTGATCGGGGATCAGGCATGGTATGAAAAATCCTAGCTTGGAGGGCTAGGTGTTGGAAAATCCTAATCTGGAGGGTTAGGTGTGGAAAATCCTAGCTTGGAGGGCTAGGTGTGTGAAAAGTCCTAATTCGGAAGAGGTGGGTGAAAAGTCCTAGCTTGAAGGGCTAGGTGAAAAGTCCTAACATGGAGGGTTAGGTGAAAATTCCCATCTTGGAGGGTTAGGTGAAAAGGTCCTGGCTTGGAGGGTCAGGTCCTAGCTTGGAGGGCTAGGTTTGGAAAAGTCCTAATTCGGAAGAGTTGGGTGAAAAGTCCTAACATGGAGGGCTAGGTGAAAAGTCCTAACTTAGAGGGTTAGGTGAAAATTCCCAACTTGAAGGGTTATGTGAAAAATCCTTAGCTTGGAGGGCTAAGGTGGATGAAATCCTAGCTTGGAGGGCTAGGTTTGAGTCCCTGGATCGGTCTGGTGATCGATCAGGGAGATTGGCACGTTGCTCCTCGAGGATCGGTCTGGTGACCGATCCAGCGATGACTGATCGGTCTGGTGACCGATCAGGGAGCACACAGTGAGGTTGGGAACCTACTGTGTGGCTCCTGATCGGTCTGGTGACCGATCAGGGAGCAGGTCATTGCGCCACTGCTTGGCTCCTGATCGGTCTGGTGACCGATCAGGGAGCGAACAGTGAGTTGAGTTCCCCTACTGATCAGGCTCTGAACGGTCTGGTGACCGATCAAAGACTTAGGATTTAATTTTCGAAATTACTGTTCACTCAGATGTGGACCGATCAGACTATGGCCTGATCGGACAGAGTCCAACCTGATCGGTCTGGTGACCGATCAGGCTTGTGTAGCCGCGAGTGCTAGGAGTCCCAGCAAAGCGGTGGATCGGTCTGGTGAACGACCCACGAGCCCTGGATCGGTCCGGTGACCGATCACTTTAATTCAAATTGCACTGTCAAACGCTCTGATCGCGTCTGACCGTATCCGATTCTCTGCGCTTAACATCTGATATATGATTTGCTGCTTGATATGCTGATCTAACACTCTGATTAAGCTGTAGGTGACAGGGAAGGATTCAAACACTCAAGTAGAGTCAATGGAGGCCTTTCCTTGGAGCAGGTTTGTCCGTTTTCCATCTCAGGTTGCAACGGCTGGAGCTGCAGATTGGAGCTGCTGACTGGAGCTTGGCTAAGGGAAGCTCAGGAAGTCCAGGGAGAGCTCAGTGGTAGCTGGCGTTGGCAGGGAAGCAGCTGGAGGCTGCAAGAGATGCTGCCACCTGGTGCTGAATGGAGAAACAAAAGGGCGCAAGGAAACCTCGTTGAGAAGAAGAGTTCGCGAAACAGTTTTCTGGCTTGAGTTCTTGTTGCGCCTTTGTGTTCTCCACATCTTGTTTGCGTGTTCTGAAGTTCCATCATCTTGTGCAAGCAACTATAATCTGTGAAGCAACCATGACTATATGAGTACTATCTGCATGTTTGCTACATTGCCATGATTATGCTTGTACTACCATGATCATATGATACATGTGCCTGTATTGCCATGACTTATCCTTGTCATATGTACTCATATGTTTTTACGATCAAATACAATTTATGTTATACCCCTAGGGTTGAGGGGGAGTATGTGTAAACTTAACAACCCCTCTAGACCCTTTTCGGTGTTTGACAAAGGGGGAGAGTGTTGGTTGGTTAAGTTTTGGGATGATTAAGTTGTAGGGGGAGGATCATAATTCCCCTATGACTCTAAATTTGAGAAAATTGATTGAGGATCCCTAAACTTAAAATCGGGTTGTCAAACAACAAAAAGGGGGAGATTGTTGATGCAGTCTGGCCCTGATTGTTATTTTGGTGTTGACACCGATTTTGGTTTAGGTTGATGATTATGATTATGGTTAAGTCCTGATCGGGGATCAGGCATGGTATGGAAAATCCTAGCTTTGAGGGCTAGGTGTTGGAAAATCATAACCTGGAGGGTTAGGTGTGGAAAATCCTAGCTTGGAGGGCTAGGTGTGTGAAAAGTCCTAATTCGGAAGAGGTGGGTGAAAAGTCCTAGCTTGGAGGGCTAGGTGAAAAGTCCTAACTTGGAGGGTTAGGTGAAAATTCCCATCTTGGAGGGTTAGGTGAAAAAGTCCTGGCTTGGAGGTTCAGGTCCTAGCTTGGAGGGCTAGGTTTGGAAAAGTCCTAATTCGGAAGAGTTGGGTGAAAAGTCCTAGCTTGGAGGGCTAGGTGAAAAGTCCTAACTTGGAGGGTTAGGTGAAAATTCTCAACTTGGAGGGTTAGGTGAAAAATCCTTAGCTTGAAGGGCTAAGGTGGATGAAATCCTAGCTTGGAGGGCTAGGTTTGAGTCCCTGGATCGGTCTGGTGATCGATAAGGGAGATTGGCACGTTGTTCTCTCGTGGATCGGTCTGGTGACCGATCTAGAGATGACTGATCGGTCTGGTGACCGATCAGGGAGCACACAGTGAGGTTGACAACCTACTGTGTGGCTCCTAATCGGTCTGGTGACCGATCAGGGAGCAGGTCGTTGCGCCACTGCTTGGCTCCTGATCGGTCTGGTGACCGATCAGGGAGCAGACAGTTCACTCACTGCCTTGCTCTTGATCGGTCTGGTGACCGATCAGGGAGCGAACAGTGAGTTGAGTTCCCTTACTGATCAGGCTCTGAACGGTCTGGTGACCGATCAAAGATTTAGGATTTAATTTCCGAAGTTACTGTTCACTCAGACGTGGACCGATCAGGCTATGGCCTGATCGGACAGAGTCCAACCTGATCGGTCTGGTGACCGATCAGGCTTCACACTGATCGATCTGGTGACCGATCAGGCTTGTGTCGCCGCGAGTGCTAGGAGTCCCAGCAAAGCGGTGGATCGGTCTGGTGACCGACCCACGAGCCCTGGATCGGTCCGGTGACCGA
This sequence comes from Boesenbergia rotunda, assembly GCA_024364735.1. NCBI lineage: Eukaryota > Viridiplantae > Streptophyta > Magnoliopsida > Zingiberales > Zingiberaceae > Boesenbergia > Boesenbergia rotunda. The sequence goes on from JAGFNQ010004959.1 coordinate 273,761, forward strand.
TCACTTTAATTCAAATTACACTGTCAGACGCTCTGATCGCGTCTGACCGTATCCGATTCTCTGTGCTTAACATCTGATATATGATTTGCTGCTTGATATGCTGCTCTAACACTCTGATTAAGCTGCAGGTGACAGGGAAGGATTCAAACACTCAAGGAGAGTCAATGGAGGCCTTTCCTTGGAGCAGGTTTGTCCGTTTTCCATCTCAGATTGCAACGGCTGGAGCTGCAGACTGGAGCTACAGACTGGAGCTTGGCTGAGGGAAGCTCAGGAAGTCCAGGGAGAGCTCAGTGGTAGCTGGCGTTGGCAGGGAAGTAGCTGGAGGCTGCAGGAGATGCTGTCACCTGGTGCTGAATGGAGAAACAAAAGGGCACAAGGAAGCCTCGTTGAGAAGAAGAGTTCGCGAAACAGTTTTATGGCTTGAGTTCTTGCTGCGCCTTTGTGTTCTCCACATCTTATTTGCGTGTTCTGAAGTTCCATCATCTTGTGCAAGCAACTACAATCTATGAAGCAACCATTCCTTACTTGAGCGCTTGAAGGAGGGAATAAGAAGCTCCGAGTCCAACAGCGAGAAGACACGAGGAGAAGGGTCTTGCGTGAGATCGTCGCTGGGTGGAGCTCTGAGGGAGCTTGCTGTGTTCTTGTCTTTGCTAAGTGCTACGTAAGATCTTTCTTGTTGTTTCATTGTGCTTAAACATATATCTGTGATTGAAACGCTGTGGAGAGGTTTCTCCACCGAGAAGGAGGTTGCTTTCTATCCGGTGATAACCGGGGCTTGATCTGCCGACGATCAAGGGATCGCCCACCTTACGGGCACGCCAAGGAGTAGGGGCAAGTTATCCCCGAACCTTGTAAACCCTCCTTGTTAGCGATCTTGTTTGTTGTTCTAGTTTGTTTTGGTTTTCTGCATTTCTTCACTTCACTGTTTTCCTTGTTTCTTCCGCTGTGCTACTAACAACTTAAGTGCAGAAATTTGATAAAAGCCTAAAGTCCAAGTGTTTGACTATATTCACCCCCCCTCTCTAGCCATCCGGGTTCCAACAGTGGGGATGTTACCAATTAGGGATGTTCCCAAAGAGTGTATGAGCTTAGTGGATATGTTTCTGGTCAGGTATATTCCTAGAGCATATATGAGCGTAGTGCAGATGTTCTCTATCAGGTATGTGTTCCAGAGTGTGTATGAGTGTAGTGGGGATGTTCCCGATCAGAAATGTTCCCAAAGCTAGTATAAGCGTAGTGGAGATGTTATCGATTGAGATGTTTCTAGAGTGCGTCTGACCATAGTGGTGGTATTCCTAATCAAGAATGTTCCTAGAGCACATATGAGCGCAATAGGAATGTCCTTGATTGGGGATGTAGGATCGTTGGCAGGCCAACAAGAGTGGGGTGAATTGCCTTGCAAGTCAGAACCTTGATCTTTAGCAAATTCTTACAAAGATAGCATGTTAGAATACCGGAAAAAATAGGGGCTTGTGTGCAAATAATACAAGTTCGGGGGGGGGGGGTTGCAAAAGACCAGGCCTTTATTTAATTCCCTTTCTTTCTTCCCTTTTCGGCAGATCGCGTCCCTTTCTTTCTTCCCTTTTTCGGCAGATCGCGTGCCCTAAATCACAGCCAAGCGTCGACTTTGTCTCTCCCTCGCGTGCCCTAGATCGCAGCCAAGCGCCGATCCCTCCTTCTTCCATTTGTTTGCTAGCCCTAATCGCAGCCTAATCCCATTGGCGACTACTCCTCCTCCCGATCTCAAGCACGCGGATGATGAGCGATGCTAAGGTGTAGTCGGAGGTGGGCTTGCGACGTCGGGAACCTTAGATCCTGCTCTCTTTCATGGATCCCTGTGTTCTGATCACGCCAGATCTGAGTGGGGAGTCGTCGGTTGTTGCCAAATCTCGGGTAAGGAAGGGGTTTATGATTCGATCTGTTTTTGAATAGGTAACGTTCTTGTTTAGGGTCAAGTTCTTGTGTGGGATGTTAGGAGTCGGTTGTATTGGTAGGTTTCCATTCGCATCTTATTGAATCTCTAATTCCAATATTTGCTCGTTTTGGAAATTACGGTTTGCCGAGCAATCAGACTAGCGATTTTGGATTGGTCAGAACTTTGAGTTTGTATCTAGGTTAGATCTGCTAGGTTTTTGGAGATGTGTTGGAATCCAGATCGATTGGTGGATGCGATAGGGTTGCTTAGCTGATGATTTTGTTGATTCGGATGGTAGGTTTGGGAATTTGATGTGGTTTGGTTGATCTGCTGTTGTTGATCAGATTAATTGTTGTGTTTAGTTTCGTTTAGTTGTTCTTGAGATTTTAAGCTGCCAGGAGTTTTGGTGATGAAGATTTGATTGGGTTTTTATTTGAGATCCTGGTTATTAGGGTGATCTTGGAATTATTCTGTGAGCTAGGGTGGTAGCTGCCGTAAGTGGTGTATTGCTTTGGGGTTTTTGATTAATTAATTGTGTAAGTTATTATTGATCCTAATTAAATTAAAACATGCATTTAGCTAAGTATCGTATGCGAGCATAGCTAAATGATTATAGTACCTTATATGCAGGGCATTGACCTAGCTCATTTGTGGCAGAGATTATTTCGGACGGGGAGTTCTCTTCACTTTTGGATTCCTACATTGGAGGCGGGTATCTCTGACTATTCTTTTAGATTAGTCACATATATATGCTTGATATGCTTTGTAAGCTATATAGTAATATATTATGGTATAACTCTTCTATTTGTCTTGCTGATACTGTTTGTACTATACCTGACATGTGATATCTACACCTTTAGGATTTAGGATATGGTGCATTATCTACGATCCTTGCATATCATGTTGATATAGGTGGACTAGATAGTGGATGTTGTTTGACCAGTGTCATGCATCATCGTGCATTGTGCATCACTGCCGATCAGGGGCCCCCTTTGTGAGTGAGTCAGGTCGACAGTCATACTGACCTACCCACACGTCCACTCATGGGTTAGTGGTTGACGTAGTATTGGGTAGTGTGCTCTGTGCTGCTCAGCTCATGCACTAAGGGGTTAGTGAATCAGAGCGTGGTAGCAGGTAGATGTCCCTCCTTGAGTAGTCCATATACCAGGAGATAAAAGAGAGAGGTCTCTCCCCCATCTATATACATGGAGTAGGGGTAACACTCAGATAGAGATATCCTCCAGAGATGGCCTGGGGCTGATAGAGATATCGCCAGGATAGGTCATGGAATAGGGGTGTTACACCGGCAGCATTCCGTCTACCCGATCGCTCAGGAGCAGTGATGGTAGGGTACGGACGACAGTCATAGCGCTACGTCGGAGGGTGGACTCCGCTCAGCTTCCTCCCGTACATAGGTGACGATGTCTGACTGACGACAGGGGTGACCATGTCATTGCACCTTGTGCATACATATATTTTTCACTTACCCGTGCTTGCTATATTTGATTGCTGCATATGATTGACATGCACATATAGGAGACCTTTATGTCAAGTTTTTGGTGACACTGCTACAGTGGTTTGGTACTCCCTATTTCCTCTTCTTCAGTTGTTCTTATTACTACCTGCACCTGTGTTATATTGATAGTTTGTTACACCATTGCTAACTTAGACTATCCTGCATACATGGTGAGATATTCGCTGAGTTCTATGATTCATTCCGTTAGCTTCTTATTTTTATTTCAGGATGATCGATTGGAGTGTCCTGCAGCCTGTCCCTCTACGTGTGTCGAGATGATTTCTAGTTGTCCTGTACATGTCGGTGGTACCTGTTGGTACTCTTTTTATTTGGCATTCAGATTGTACTTTCATTTGTTGTTCCGCTACGGTATTTTCGATATGGTTGTACTTTTGTGAGCCATGGTGGCCTTTTATGTATTGTGCTTTGTCGTAAGTCGTACCGGTACTCAGTTTTTATTTTTGTTGGCGTTTTCGTTTACTACAGACGGTTGTTCCAGCCCTATAGGCTATGATACAATCAGTCGAGGTGATCGTTAGGGGTGTAAACGAGCCAAGCCGCTTGCGAGTTATTCGGGTCTCGGTTCAAAAAATAGTTCGTTCGAATTCGTTCGATTAAGTTAACGAGCCGAGCTTCGAGGGAGCTCGATTTTGAGCTCGAAAACATTATCGAGCCGAGCTCGAGCTTAGCAATATTTGGTTCGTGAGCTTGCGAACGTGTTCGTTAAGAGGCTCGCGAACATGTTCGCTAAGAGGCTCATTTATCTAATTATATATACATATATAATTAAATATCACATAAATAATAAATAAAATAATATATTATTAATTATTATAATTATTTATTTTAAACGAGTTCGAATTAAGCTCGTTTAATTTTTAAACGAGCTTTTGTCGAGCCAAACTCAAGCCGAGCTCAAGCTATTTAATTTTATTACTAGCCAAACTCGAGCTTAAGAACTAAAGTTCGAATCGAACTCGAGCCTAAGCTCGAGCCTAAAAATAACGAACCGAGCCCGAACTCGAGCCTCTTACTATTCGGCTCAGCTCGGTTCGATTACATCCCTAGTGATCGTAGAGGTTAGGGTTTCAAATTGTCCGCCGGATAGAGGAAACGACAGTCCGTGTTGGTGCCGGAAGCACCATATTGAACCTTGTTTTGATATTGGCAAAGGGTTCAAATTTAAGTATTATTGGTGATCTAATGATGTTACTCAAGTTGTGCAGGAAAAGTCCTAGGTACACTAGGCACTAAGTTCTGACCGGAAGTTAGGCACTAAGTCCTGGCCGAGGGCTGGGCACCGAAGACCTGGTTCGAGGAATTGGACACTAAGTCCTGGCCGAGGGTTGGGCACCGAAGACCTGGTGAGTAAAGCTGGGCACTAAGACCTGGTCGCGGATTGGACACGAAGACCTGGTGAGTAGAGCTGGGCAAAAGTCCAACCGGAGGAGCCGGTTGGCAAAAGGTAAATTCTCCTGAGAGGAGTAGGTGAGGACGCGTTCCCCATCGAGTGAACATTAGGCGTTGGTTCGACCTAGGGTTCCATTTGTGAGACCCGAAGTCAGAACCAAGACAACTACGACTGTAAATATTGACTAATATTGTTGCTTTGCTTGTTTTGGAACTAACCTTGGTTGCAGGGACCGAAGGAGTGTGTTTCTGCAGCTCAGAACGCCCTAAAGGAAAGGAGCAGGTAGCTGGGCTAGGCACCCGGGAGGTCCCGGGCGCCCAAGGTGAAAAGCCAAAACTGCAATTAAGCAAGAACTCTTCGAAATCACACTGGGCTAGGCGCCTAGGAGGAATCGGGCACCCAAGGTCAAAGCCAAATAGGTAATCGAAGCAAATCAGCCACGAAACCAGTATACCTAGTCAAGCTAGGCGCCCAGGAGGTCCCGGGCGCCCCAGTCACCTCCAGAGGCCGATTCGAAGGGGAAAAGCGCTGACCGAGCTACAGATTGAGTTTTTCGCAGATGAAGGCACGTGTCAGGCGCCCCCAGCGAATCAGGCGCCCCCAGGAGCACTATAAAAGGGGCTCGACCCCAAGTCTTCGAAATTACAATTTTCTAACGCTTCCAAGCTTTTCATTCAAGCGCTCTGCTCCGGTAAACTCCGACTTCGAGATTCCAGCGCCGACGACGACCCTCTGCTCCGAAGTACGAACCACATCGGGTGTCGGTAACGAAAAGTGTAGTTTCTTTTATTTACTGCAATATTCTTGTATTGAAATCTGTAAACCTTTGCGCGATTATAGAATTGTCCGCAGTAAACGGTTAAGGACCATGGGCCTTAGAGTAGGAGCCGACCGCGACTCCAAACCAAGTAAAATACTTGTGTTCTTTGTGTGATTGTTTTGTTTCCGCTGCATTTACTCTTTCCTTAATCCGAAGAAAAAGTTTTAACGATATTCACCCCCCCTCTATTGTTTATCTCGATCCAACAGTCTGGTCTATATCGGACGAGAGGTTTCTCGGGGCGTGACATAGCATATTAGTTCATGCAGTTGATATAAATGAAATCATCAACAACAACTATAAAAAGAGTAAGAGACACTAGAGTTACTTTGTTGCAACTAGGATAGTTGATAATCCAAGGCAGTGAAAAGCGTACTAAAAGTCTCCTTCGTTATAGGCGGAGAAACCTCTTATAATCTTGGAAAGCTCACAACAAGACTAGGAAATTGAATACAAGTTGTTCGTCTTTCTTTCTAGGTCTAGGAGGCTATTTATAACCCGAAAATTGAAGTTACCGTTGGGCTGACGTGGACTTGAGGCGTCTCAGTTGTGATTTGAGGTAACTCAGATGGATAAACTTTTATCCATGAAGGCAACAGTAAACTGTTGATAAAGTTTGGCTCGAGGCACCTTAGTTCTGATCCGAAGCTCCTCAGCTTTGCATTTGCGTAGAGCTGCTACCTTGCAGCTGAGGTGGCTCACTCAGCAACTGAGGCGCCTCCTGCTGGTCAATGTCAACATCCGCGTTGATTTTGACTTTTCCGTCCTTCTCCCGCTTGGGTGGTTTTCGGCTAACAACAGTTAGGCTCACCCGAATCTGACTCTGGCCTTTTACCTCGAACGAGCTTCCTCCCCGGCTTCTCGTCCCTCGGACGCCCTTCTCACTCCACCAGTGTATTCTTCCGCAGTCTTCGTGTCCCTCAGATGCACCAAGTCTGTCGACTCCCTTCCCCGTGCTATCCATCTCGTTTGTTGTGTCTTTCGCTCGATTCCTGTGCTTTTAAGCTCCTACACACTTAGACATAGGGATCAAAATAGACTAGGACCCAACTTGACTTAGTTCATCACATCAAAACCAATGTGGGGTACTTACAGTTCCCACATATATGAGCATAGTGAGGATGCTCTTGATCGGGAATGTTTCAGAGCGTTGCCCTATTGCGGATGTTCCCAAAGCATGTTTGATTGTAGTGGGATATTCCGAGTTAGGGATAACCTAAAGGCTTATGAGCGTAGTGGAGATGTTCCAGTCAAAAATGTTCCTAGAGCATGTATAAGAGTAATGGGTTTTTCCTTATTGGAAATGTTCTAACAGTGCATATAAAAAAACTGGTGGGGATATTTCTAGTCAGGGATGTTCCTAGAGCACATATGAATATAGTAAAGATGTTCCTAGAGCATGTGTGGGTGTAGTGTGGATGTTCTTAGTCACAGATGTTCCCAAAGATGTGCTAATGTGGAGGCCACGTTAGACTGAGTTGACTTCTTTGCTAATGCACATCAATTTTCTTTTATTATAATTTTTATTGATGCAATCAACCTTCAGAGTTTTAAATGTTTGCTTGAACAAAATGTTTAAGAAAATTTGGTCAAGGGTAACCAAATAACTTGATAATGGTTAATCGAGTTAAGTGAAGAGTCCAAGCAAAGTTAAGGTTGATTTGAAACTTAGAAATAAGTGAGAAGTCCAAGTAGGACCAAATACATAACAACTAGTTGAAAGTTCTAATGAGACTAGGCAAAGGAAAGTCCTGGTTGGGAACCATATAGTGAAAATCCCTAGCGGGGTTAGGTAGTGGAAGTCTGATAATTTGGTCGATTCAGTTGATCGACTGGTCCGGTCGAAATAGCCGACTGACCGACTCGCCCGATCTAACCCGGTCCTTCTGTCTCAGTCTTAGGCGGGGCACTCTCGAGACATATTTAGCACTCTCAAGACAAATATGTCTCGCCTCATGAGACGATCCCACTCGTGGGCCGTTGGTGACCGATCAACTGAGTAGCCTTAGACGCGAAGCCCAATTGAATCGGCCGTTTGACTCCCCATCAACTAGCGCCCGATAAAGAATCGCCTCGGTCAAGGGTCTATTATCCGACCGGATGAATTAGACATTGAATATTATTCGAGCAATTTGATCTTTGGGCCTCCTTTTAGGCAGGTTGAATGTGTCAATTTTCTTTCTCGCCACGTAATTCATGCCCTCTGTACGTCTTCTGTCACTCGACGCCTATAAAAGTTATCGTCGCCCTCAAATTCTCCCCCCAACCCCTTTTACCTTGTCGGTCCGCTCTCCAATTCAAACCCTAATTCATGGCTACCTCCCAGCTCTTTGAGGGCGGCTACTGCCACAGATCCGTCTCCAATTGCGCCTCCATCTATGCTGTCCTTCACCCTGCCGCTAAATACGACCTCTTCACGAATCTTCCCTTTTCTAGAAGGCAACGAGATCATACATTTTCAGACTTCTATGCCGCTTCAGGTGGTCCGCCCCCGACAAAGAAAAGGAGGATCATACCCGACGGACCCGTGTGGGACGCCGGCGCGGGCAGTAAGACGGTGTTCTCTAATTGTTGGTCCATCATACAGTCACAGAGGCGAGAAGAAGAAAACGCGCGACGACGTGCCCTGCGAGATGCGCAGCCCCACGAGCGACGGGAACCCGTGCGTTTGGAAGCAGAGGATGCACTGCTTGTTACCAGGAGCGAGATCGAGATGTGCTCCCCTTCAAGGAAGGACGGCATCGATTGCCTGCTTGAAACACAGTTGCGGTACTCCTACTGCTCGTACCTCCAGCATCTTGGGCTCAGACTCGACCTGTAATTTCGCTGCCCTTAGCTTCTCTTTGGTTATTCTTAATTCTAGTTTTTTTTTAAATTTAAATTTTTTATATTATGTTGTGAGGGTGTCAAATGTCTTATGACATTGATTGATTTTTTATTTTTATTTTTTGCAGGCCACAAACTACAGTTGGTGCAGCGATGGTCCTTTGCCACAGGTTCTTTTTTCGAAGATCTTATGCCTGCAATGATAGATTTGTGAGTATCCCACATCCCATGCTTGCGCCTAAAATCTGGCGGTCTTATAGTGGTTAGCATAATTGGAAGAATAGAGGGAAACAATTCTACACCTCTTACCTTAAGTTGAATAGCTACACTTTTAATGTCTAAAGATTGTGAACCTTTAATTGAATAATAACTTTATTCAACCCAATTAAAATAAGTAAATTTCTAAAACAGTTTTGTTTAGCTGATAAGAGAAGATTTCAAGACAAGTTAGATTTGCATACCTTGAGATTTTAAAATAAGTTTCAACTTGCTTGTTCCTTTTAATTTGGAATTGATTTCGTTGAACTGCAAGTCACAGGTAATTTAGGGATTTGTTTTATAGTAAAAGTAGTGTCTGTTCAGCTTGGTTCATTAGGCAAAAGTGACATACTTACTAATTTGCTTGTTTGTATAGAGTAGCTGAGAACCTTCTCATCCTCAGATTCGAAATCTTTCAAGACGTAGGAGAGTATAAATGTAGCAGGTTGCCCCCTTATCCATCGAGATATCCATCTTCCATGCCAATCTATATGATGTCAGAATCTACAGCCAAGAAGAATGAATTCAAGCTGAGAGCACTGTTGTACCTTTGATAAAGCTGAGAAAATTCAATATCTCATCAACTCCAATGCTGTGTTTGTATTTGAGTGTTCAGCTAGATAAAGATGAAGAAAAACAATGGTTTTTCTGGCTATACTCAGAGCTGTTCAATATCACAACTGTGCCACTCTATTTGCTCCAATTTATTTTCCTTTAGTGGAACACGGTGACACATCATCAACTATTATAACAATGGTTGCTGCCACTTACAATGACAAATTGTACGTGTTTCTCAATCCACTTAGTCCCTTGATGAAGTATCATTTGGGTCTCTTGTCATGTATATAGGGCTTGGTGGTAGAATCTTTAAGGAAAATTGGTCCTCTACATGAGCCAATTACACTAAATTGCTTATTGTTTATATGGTTTCCGATGCCAAGTTGTGCTAGTTGGCATGGGAAGAATTTATAGTCGGCACTGAGACGACTTCGACATGGTGGCACCTAAGAAAGGAGTACACTACGAGAGAAAGGAGGGAGATGAAGAGAATAGTACTATGGAAATCAAAGAGGGAGAGGGTGAGAAGAAAGAGAGGAGTACATGGAGGCAGGTGGGTGTTTGCAATGGGCTGCAAAAGGTGGTAGCTTGCACAACAATAGCCAGGCGCAACATTAAACAAGCGCGTTGAGGTGGGTGAGGGTGGGTATGGAAATGAAGGTGCAGAGATGAATTGGGCAATAGGACAAGAAAAAATAAAAAGAGAGAATAATTTCTAACCTTTTAAAAATACTATTATCTAATTAAATATATTGAATCATATTATTATATATACAAAATTGGATGCCTAGTGTGAGCCACTTGACTTTAATCACCATGATTGCTCAATATACTCCAAATCTTAAATTAGTTTCCACTCAACCTTCAAAACTTAAAATATTAATTTTATTCAATTAAATAAGCCATCAAAATAATTTTAAAATAATTTAAAATGGAAAATATTTAAATAGATAACATTTAGTATCTAAGATCAGTAAGGATTTTTATGTGTATCCTAATTTTTATGACATTGAAAGCTAGCAATGAAAAATTAGGGTTTGGTAGATGATTAAACAAAATTTTATTTAATTAAATTTAAAATTAATTAATTTATTTTCTTTCACTATTTTAAATTTATTTTATTGGAGATACAAGATGTGTAGGATTAAATTAATTTTTTAAAGAAAACTTTATCCAATTCAAATTAAAGTATAAAAAAATTCAAATTTAATTTGATTTTATAACTAAAATTTAAACCTAACATTTTCAAATTTGATTGAGTCAAGTTCAATCAAATTATTTATTTACTTAATTAAAAAAATTATTTATAAAATATAAAATCTAATTTAAGTCTAAAAATATAAAGGCAACCTGGTGCATGAAGCTATGACCAATGCAGGGTCCCGATGAAGGGTCTATTGCACCCAACCTTACCCCTATTTTTGCAAGAGACTATTTTCAAGACTCAAACTAGTGACCTTACCATTGCACTAAGGCTCCCCTTCTAAAATCAAAGTATATGATTTTAAAGTATTTTAGTTAATTTTATCAAACAAAATATATGATATTTAATGCCTAATTTTTTTTATTAAATGTTAATAAATAAATTTCAAACACAATTATGACAAAAATATACATTCATTTAAACAAAATTACATCATTGCCAATGAAAGCATCTCAGTCTTTATATTCTTAATTGCTCAAACGTTACTAAATATAAAAACATAATATTAGTATATAAAAGTTGAAGTCTCATCTTTTGGATACACATTCCAATGTTTTGCTTGCAAAAGTTGAATAAATTATAAGTGTAAATTATTATAAAATGAGAAAAATTGATTGCTATTAGCAAGCTAATTAATTTTTAAGTAACCAATTGATTATAAAAAGTTGGTTGTTATTATTAATAATTCAATTAATAAGTACTAAAAACTTACTAGCACGGTACAATATGGTATTATAACTATATCATTCTGATTAGGGAACAAAACTCCGGCATGATTCAAAATTTTAATCCTTGACTACTTAACCCTAACACTTTCATGAATGGTAACGATACCACGATTCCAAGAAAGTATTTAGAGATTTGCCAAAAAAGGTGTTGTTAAATAGTTCATCTCATTGCCAAAATAAAAAATACAGATTATTTTTATAAATCGTAAATTGCAGCATGTTTTCATGTTTTCTATTTCTGCACTACATCCTTAGATTATCTAAAGAGATGAATAAGTTTGTTTGCCGAAATGTGAAAAAAAACTAAAGATTTAGCTAACTTACTAAATGATTGGAAATATCATAGGGCACAATGGTAATATTTCAATGATGATTGATACTTTTGATAAAAGAAGTTCTTATCAAACAAAGCTCTCTAGGATCTAAGCATATGGGTTCAAGAAAATGGTATTATGATTTTCCCCCCTTTTTCTTTGTTGTGTTAAGAGCTTTGTTTAGGTTTCAGTGAATTAAAATATGCTTTGAATGAACGCCATATTCTTCCTTTGAATCAATGAAATATGCTTTCTCCTTTGGGATCATGAATGATTTATCCGCATTTAAGTGGTTATTGAGGGCATGCCCATTTAAATGGAATTTGAGGACGTGGATCAAGTCCTAGAGGACAGCATCTTAAATGTTTCTTCTTCCATTTTCCCCTTCTTCCACAATTCCAATTTCTCGATTCACAAAATTTCAAGCGTACTTGTGCTCCTATGCTTCCCCTAAGCTTTTCATGGTGCTTTTCAACGTAAGTCACCCTGCATTCAAGTACATGAAGGACAAACAGCATAGACGATGTGGAAACAACTAAGATTTTGAGGAAGACATTGACCATCTCTAAATCCTCTAAGCTCTGGTATTTCTTGTAACTATTTTTTATGTTTTACTTTACTAACCAGCTTTAATGTTCTCATGGTTTCTCTTCCACCTCTCCTTCAACTTTTTGTTTTATTTTTCATATCTTTTACCACTTTCTTTTTCTATAGACAAGAAGGAAAAAAAAACTATCTCTATTTTTTTATATTTTTGTAAAAAAATTGGTTTTGTTTTCTTATTTGGGTTGTATGCCTTATATCTATTTCTTTTAAAAATTAGCTTATTAGCTTCTAATATTCCTTGTATATTTTTCCCTTAGTTGATTGCCACGGCAGCTTTGTTCCTGGCAACTAAGTCTGAGGATACACCATGCTTATTGAATTCAGTGCTCAGATCATCGTGTGAAGTTTCAGAACTTCTCAGAATTCCTTATTATCCATATCTACATCATAAGGTAATTGTTTTGACCTATATTTTGCTGCTTTGAAATTATTCTCTTGACCTTTATTTAGTTTCTTTCTCATTTTTTATTCTAACGCATGTGAAACTGGGTAATCTACCATGTAGGATTGGTTTGAACATTATCGTGAACAAATTATTGAGACTGAGCAAAAGATACTGACTACTCTGGATTTTGAACTCGAAGTGGAGCATCCTTACGCTCCTCTGGCTTTTGTTCTTGGGAAACTTGGACTCTCACAATCTGTGCTTCATAATGTGGCTTGGAGTTTAGTCAGCAAAGGGTATGCCTATCAGGAACTCAGTATTCTTTTTTGTTCTCAACGTGACAATTATTGTCTTTATTTTATTATAAAATGTCTTGCATCTAAGCATTATTAGTCTAATTTTTATGTTTTCTTATATTGACATTCCATTCCCTTTAGTTCATATCAGGCATTGAATGTATAATATCGAGGGTATATGGTCATCTCCAGGTGTGTTCAGGATTGAGGTTGATTGCTAACTGAAGTTTTCTATAGATATCTTGGTTGACTTTCAACAATTGCATGGTGATCTTAGTTAATTTTCAAAATGATATCTTGCCTGCATACATTAGTCTGGCCCTTCTTACAAAATACTTAAGGACTGTCAGTTAAGTTAATATATGGACTAATTGTTTTTTCTAAAAGAGGTAACCATTCCTTCAGTGTACTCATGTTTCTTGGACATGTATTGACTATCCAAAAGGAGCATATGCATCTATATTTTTTTTTGCATAATGCAGGAAATCTGATTAGTTCATCTTTGATATACACTGTAAGCAGAAGCTACAAGCATCAAGGAGGGAATTGTTCTCTTCTTTGTTTCCCAAATTTATACTACTTTCCTGATTGAATACTGGAGAGTTTCCTGGTTATGGGAATTGATGCATGATTCAAAAAGGCATGCTATAGTTTAGCACTAATACAGAATTTCAACTGAAGATTCTCAGACTATGTATCAGATGGACTGCTGCTTTGATTTTGGTAAGGAGTCTTTGTACGTAGGATCGTATGCTGTGCTTTTTCATCCTGTTTTTCTTGTATCTTTCTATTTGCCATCTCATCTTATATGTTTATTTGAATTCAATGAGCACGTCACATAGCATTGCCAATTATACTGCTGGAGAAAACATGGTTTGGCTGTTAGCTATATTAGTTTCATTCGATGGTACTTGGATTATAGCAGCACTCGACTATCCAATGCACTACTTAAATCCCTTTTTTTTGGCACTGCAGTTATCGAAGTTTACTTTGCCTTCAGTTTAAGCCTCGTCATATTGCTGCTGGAGCTGCATTTCTTGCTGCCAGGACCCTAAACCTCGACGTAGGTTTACATCCAAGTATTCTGTACGAGTTTCAAACAACACCATTTATCCTCCAAGGTAGCTAGCTTAACTCTGTTATCATATGATTGCTTTGATGTTTTATACCTTTATGGGTTGGTGAGTAATCTAATGTTTTATTCCTTTTGTTGGAGCTGCAGATGTTGTCCAACAGTTGATGGAGCTTTCTTGACTGGAGGCAAGGCGTCTTATTCTGCTTTTTCGAGGCAACTAGTTACTGTATCAGGAGAAACTTATGCCTTCACTTCTAGGCTGCCTAGTTGTCTATCAAGGCTCGCGTACTTTCCCCTTGGGAGGAGGTTATTAGTTGCTAAGTTGAATTCTAACTTCACTTTCTTGTGTTAATATCCCTTTGCTAAATTGTAATCAGAATTCTATATATATTTGGTTAAGAATTTTTTTTATTTATGTTTTTGTTTTTTAAAATAAAATTAATATGGAGTTATGATGCGGGTACACGAGCAAAAAATAAAATTATAGAGATGAAGATATTAAGGTGGATACATATAAAAATAAATATGATAAAAATGAAAATATTAAAGAGAAATTTGAGATTATATTTATGGAGGAAAAATTTTGAAAGATACGTCACATATACATATTTACATGATCAATAAATATTTCAGTTAAATGATGCAAAATTATTATAAATATCCACGTTAAATGAGAAAGTAGAGTAAAATATATTTAATTAATAATAATGATAAAATAAGTTAAAATTAATTTAAATAGGAATGATATAAAATTTATTTAATAAATAATATAGTAGAGTTTTAATTAGCGGGATAAAATTTGATTGTTGTTTAAAATAAAATTTAAAATAAAAAAGATAAATAAAGAAATATTTAGAATTAATTTTTTCACACTTATATTATTTATTAAAAGTGTCATTACATAATTTTTTTAATTTTAATAATTATTAAAAATGATTTATTTACAAAATTAGTAAATTGATTATTTTTTATTTTTTTAATTGACATTTAATATTCAATTTATGCCAACTAATTCTGAAATGATCAATTTGATTCAATGAAAATTTCTCGTTCATAATAGACGATTTGTCAGTCTAGCATTTTTAACTTACTGGTCTATTAAAAAATTATCTTAGCATTGCACTATTCGGGGTATGCTTTGAATTTTTAAACTGACATTTTATAAATACCAACATCCAAATTTATCATAATCATAACTTTATCATCATACTTTTTCTTACTATTTTAAAAGTTTGTGATGCTTGATAATTTATAGTCATATTATCAATTTTTTTTTTTGGTAGATGTAAGCCGTTTGGTACGAGGACTTGTTATTATTTTATATATTACCCCCGCGGGCATGACGCGATTGATAATGACTCACTTGGATGATCCTTCACTTTTCGAGTTCGATTTCTTTCTGGTAGAGCGCGCAGTATGCTGACGGAAGAAATCACTACAGATTGCTGTGTGGTCAGCATATGGGGTACCGATATCATCAGTGGTGAAGTCGTCACATGTCTCCGTCCCGTGATTTACCCTCGTTGATCGGTGGGGATTCTCGTTGAAGGCTGCGGGGCAAGACTGGTCAGCCAAGCGGATTAGTCGGGCGTAAGCCTGGATACCCCTTGTAAATAAAAAATTATTATTATTTTATATATTAGTTTTTAAATTATTTTACTTTTATTATATTTAAATAATATATTTTCTTTTTATATTTATCAAATCATATAATTATTTTTCAAAAAAAAACTTTTTCTTCACATAGGTTGATCCATCATTAAAAAAATAGATTATGTTTTATAGGGTTTTAAAATATTGATTTTTTCTTTTGAAAAAAAACGTTAAATTTTTTTAAAATCTCACAGTGAGTTAAATACAAAGTGGAATTAAGATTGAAAAAAATTATGATTACACAGGAGAGTCTCAGAGATATAATGCCCTTAATTTGAATGGAATTTGATAAGTTTAATGTTAGTGAGTTTTGATTAATATTGATTAATAGTTTTAGTTATATTTATATCAATCCAAATCAAGGTGAATGTACTTTTCAAATATGATGGAGAGAGCGAAACTTCACAATCCTATCTACACAACATAAAGGGAGTTTTTTTTTTTTTTTTTTCATTTCTTGTTTCTTTTTCTTTTTATATATATACTTGTATGCTTTTGCTTGTTTAGTTATTCCATTTGGTTTTGAGTGCATTGTCGTGTGTTTTTTCGTTATGCTTTGAGAATCATAAGTTAATTAAATTTGACTGTCAAGTTTTGTATGTTTTGGCACGATTAAAATTCTTACTTGCATGCACAAAATTACTTAGCGAGGATCACCTTCATGCCTAGTTTGTATCCTCTTTTGTGTGATGATACTTATGATAATTGATACTATAGAGCTTGGTTTGCTTTTTTTCGAAGTTACGATATTGTATCCACGCCTGAATATGATGAGGGCTATTTTTCCTATTCACTCTTTTGATTCTTTTCTTTCTCAATTGTCTAGTTGAAAAATCCACATAGCATTTTTTGTCTTCTACCATGTTTGCTTTGCCTTACTTTTTTGAGAGTTTGGTTGATAACTTGATGAGTTGAATTGTCTGAGACAGGCAAATTCTAAGTGTGGGGGAGGTTTGCATATGCTCAGAGATTTTGAAGGTTTTGGATGGGTTTATGAGCATTAAATTATGTTTTTATTTTGTGATGTGGGAGTCTTATACACTGTCCTTGCTATCGTCATTTGTTGCATACAACGTGCAGTAATTAAGGCTGGAATGTGAAGGTTCTATTTTTGGCTCCATTTGGGGTAATTTGAAGGTAGAAAATTTATTCTTGGTTAGTTTGTATTGTTGATTTGTTGAAAAAACACCTGAACAAAAATTACAATTGCTGGAATTGGTAGTTTGGAATTTGGTAAACTATTTAGAACTACATTTGGATTTGTTGTTAATTGAGGATGGTGGGGAATCAGTTCAGTACAACTACATCAAGTAAGATTTAATGAAAGAGGGGAAAAAAAGGAATGAAAAGTTGGGAATTTCAAAACTAAATTGTGATGAGTTGAATTGATGGGTATCAAGCTGGTTTGGGTGCTAGTTTTGGATGTTGACGATTAAGTTGGCTCACAATTATTTGAGTTTGGGTTGTTAGCTATTCCAAATACATACAGTCATATAGTGACCATTTCATGAATCTTAATTGTTGTAAAAATAAAGAAAGAAAAAATATTGAAAGTTAACAACTATTATTGTTGGAGAGAAACTGATTTTTGTGCCAAATTTTTTATGTTGTTTATGCTCAGCATCATTTTGAATTCGAGTTCCAAACATTTCAATGCTAAATGATAACCTTTCCTAAGTTTAACTTTTCATGATTCAAACCAAGATTCTCATTGAAATCTTTGTTATTTTGAAATTGAAATTTCTGAATACAACCAAGATTTTTATGTTGACCAACTCTACCAAAAAGTATATTCACAAATATCTAAATACAACCAAAAAAATTATATCACAATGTATATGACCCTTAGACACCATAGGAGTAGACGAATTCATTTCATTTACTTTTGTTGGTTCATTCTTCGCTAGGTCAAGGGTAACCTAGTTTGACTAGGCTCGGGTGAACTTGAGTTTCGATGTTTGACAATGATGTTTGAATATTGTGTGAGTCAAATGAGTCAAGGCTGACTGGAGACTTGACTGGTGAATTTCAGGTGGATCGGGGAGATTACACGCTGGCACAGAAAAAGTCTTAGTGGGACAAGATGAAGTGCAAGTGGATTGGGGAGATCGCTCGTTGGCACGAGAGAAGTCCTAGTTGGAAACTAGTGAAGGAAAAGTCCAAGTCGGTCAAAGGTTTGATCGGACATTTAGTGAGGAAGTCCTAACATGTCACGGTTGACCAGGGTTAAGTAAGGAAATCCTAGACTTGAGAGCTAAGCAAGTTAGGATTGGACAATCGATTACGTGATCGATTGGGTTGTTATCTCATGAGAACAGAAAGGTCCTTAATCAACCGGGTGATCGATTAAGGGGTCTGCCAATCGATTGGGTGATCGATTGACATAAGATTACCGCAAGAATAGAAGCATGCTGAATCGATTGGGTAATTGCTTCAGCATCCTCTTAATCGATTGGGAAATCGATTAAGGAGGGCCGTAATCGATTGGTCAATTGATTAAGGCTATATTGCGCGAGAGTACAGAAAAGTGCTGAATCAATTCAGCAAAAAAAATAGCTGTTGAACGGCTAGTCTCACGTGGTAATCGATTGCATGAACCCTAGGTTGTGGGTATATAGGATTTTCACCTATGTTTGAAGCGATGATCTTCACAACTTTTTTCCTCCTTCTGCGCCAATTCTTGAGCTAGTGTTGGTGCACTTCAAGAGACGTTTTCCAAGCAAGAAGAAAAACAAAGTAAGACAAGCAAAGAGGTTCTTGTAAGATTTGTTTTGTAGTTGCTTGAGGTTCTTGTCGTATCTACTTGTAAGCTTATACGAGACTTCTCCGCCTCCACGAAGGAGAATTTCATAGTGTATGAGAGTGTGAGGAGAGTAAATCCTTGGATTAGTCATTTCAAGGTGGTGGATACCAAGTAAACTCGGAGGTGTTAGCATTGCTCAAGTCTTCCACCACAATAAATCTTCATCGAGCAAAGATCAAAGCTAATCACCCTCCTTTTAACTCACCTACTGATCCTAACAACTTTAACATATTAAGATTGATTGTAATACTAGTTATTCTTGATTGATGTTGCAGCTTGAAATATAAAAAGTACAATGTCAATAACATAGATTAGATTTTGGGTTTAAAGGAGAGTATTAAGCATGTCCGCCCAAACATTAAAGGGGAGTATTATGCATATAAATACAAAGATTTGTTTGTATTGTCTTTTCATCCCCACACATTCTTAAACGAAAATCTCGAGTTTCCTCATCAGTGAATGAAGAAGAATGGCTCTGTGGCAAACAAACACCAAAAATAAATAAATATCTATTAGATATTTGAGTAGTTCTAAGCCCGACACATGTTTTGTAAGGTGAAATAAGCATAGCAATGTTCAAGGGAAAAAACCTGATTATCCTCCTCGAAGGAAGAAGGGAATCATTGGAGGTAGAAAACCTGATTCTATTCTACCTTACAGAAGTCTATTACAA
This sequence comes from Boesenbergia rotunda, assembly GCA_024364735.1. Taxonomy (NCBI): domain Eukaryota; kingdom Viridiplantae; phylum Streptophyta; class Magnoliopsida; order Zingiberales; family Zingiberaceae; genus Boesenbergia; species Boesenbergia rotunda. The sequence continues at coordinate 292,802 of JAGFNQ010004959.1, forward strand.
ATTTATTGACATTGAAAATTGATCCCGGCCTAGCTCACGTGTCGCTCGGTCGGCCAGCCTGGCACCACCTAAGACCGAGTCGGACCCACCACGTGCAAGTAGACTGATACGGAGGGCGGGGTAGGAATCCTGGGGCTTACTCGGCTCGAGGCACCCCATTGAGCTGATAGCAAGGTGCTCTCTGACCCGAGCCCCAGAGCTGGATACCGAGTGTCCGACCCCGTCCGATACCCAAGACACCTGTTACGGTGATCCCGAGCACAAGATCCCAATGGCCGAGCCCAAAGCCCGTTGGTCACCCCTCCCAAAGTCCTAATTGGCGCTCTCTCAGCAACTTATTCACGTAACTCGGGTTTAGGCGGAATGATTACATCCGAGCTCTCCCTGACTCGGAGAATGCTTTTGCGTCACTCAGGGATGATACTTAAGAGACCTGACATCACTCGGGGATGAAACTTAAGAGATCTGACGTCAACTGGGTCGGCCAGTCGACGATCTACCCCAAAATCTGTCCTTAAGACATCTGCTCCCTGACGTCGCATTTATGACTGTGGTATGGGGGTCGGCGTAGGCCTTACATATTTATAACGCACATCGCGGACATCCTGTCGACTCCGTACTTCTGTCCTACTCGGGCACCCCGCACCACGCCGCCATTCGCTGTGTTAGACTGAGCGGCGCCGCTCGGCGCCATCCTGTGAGCTACAACGCCCATGCCCCTGTCTTGGTCGGGTACGGAAGGACGATTGATGCCGACAGGGGTTGTCAGCTCCCTCGGCTATATAAGTCCTTCCCCTCTCCATTCTGCAGGTATGCGCGATCGTGCTTTCATCCATTGTTCATTGTTTTGCCTTGCTCTTGCGGAAACTGACTTGACCGTCGGAGGGCCTTACCGGGGATTTTTCCTGGTGGGTTTGCTAACGGTCGTTTTCTTGCAGACCGGAGCCAGCGTCAGCAGCTCGCGACACTCGAGGGACCACTCCGCTCTTGGGACTCCACCTCACTCGGCGATAGTATCAAAAACCAAAGATAAAACCAAAAAGAAATAGAACGAAAGCATTTAAAAAATCTGAAGCAAAACATTGATTATAATTTCTTCCAACCTACTTATGGCATCATAATATCAAACCTATTATGAGAAGTTCTGAATATATCAGATACAGGATTCACCACCATTATGTATCTGAGCGATTTTTCTTTGAAATAGCATGAAGAAAGATACCAAGCATTCTTTGATCCACTATCATATTTGGCACCTGCCAAAACACAAAAAATTGCTCATGGTTAAGATTTTGATAATGATCCATAAAAGGTAATTTGATGAGCCGCTTAACATTTTTGCTGGCCTTGTCTCCAAAGAAAATCATTGAATTATTTGCAATGGATTCGATAACCTTGATTTGAATATATTCTGGTGTCAGTTTCAATCTATTCGCTTCAGCTTCCTTCGTCACTCTGCAAAAAGTGATTACTGTGATTGCTTGATTGGCACCTGCCACAAATAGGAGGGTCTCAGGAGGGTCTCCAATCTGAGTGACAGCTTGTAATAGAAGACCTCATGGCTGAAAGGTACTCCAAGCTAGATGCGTAGAACGAAATCTACACTTGGGTCGAAGGGTAGATAAGTGTCTTAGGTGGATTCAACCTTAGAACTAGTGGAAGTTAGGGCATGGGTAGATAAGTGTCTTAGGTGGATTCAACCTTAGAACTAGTCGAAGTTAGGGCATTTGTCGACTGACTCAGATTCCTCATCTCAAAGTATCTTTGCATGTATTTTCTGATGTGATTGACAAAATAATTTTATATGTTTTTTTATATAAAATAGTAAAAAATCAGTATATATTGTAAAGATTTGAGTATAAATTGTTTGAGATTTAATACTAATTTAAGAAATTTAAATATTATTTGAAAAAATTTGAATATACATTATTTCCGTATACAATAATATTTTCAGTATACATTATAAAAATTTAAGTATGAATTGGTTAAGATTGAGTATTATTTGAAGAAATTTGAGTAGGTGAGGTTGCATCAAGATCATGATGGAGGAGCCACCACATCAAGATCTTCACAAGAGGGGCCACCGAAACTTCATACTTAAATTTCTTAAATTAGTATTCAATCTCAAACAATTTATACTCAAATCTTTACAATATATACTGAATTTTTACTATTTTATACAAAAAAAAAAATAACACACAAAATCATCTTGTTAATCACATTAGGGAGTGCATGCAAATATATTTTGGGATGTGGACTATATGCAAAGTTCAGTTTGATGTTGGAGGGTTTTCACCAATTATCTCTTAAATATACTAAAGAATGAATATATATACATCAAATCAAATATATTGTGAAAATAGTTAAGAAACTTTGGATGGAAAATGAAAAGGAAATAGCTAGCCCAATGTTTATATATACTAAATTAGACAATGGCCTTGAGTAAATAAAGATTGATGTTAAACAGGAGTGTCATAGGAAGAATGTGTAGGACCGAATTGATACTTGAGGAGGTGAATAGCGTATCTTCTTTTCTGTATCGTTCATATCTACGAAGTTAATTAAGCAACAAAAATATAAAATAGATAAAGAAGAAAGACTATAAGAATTACCAATTTTTTACTTGATTAACAACCCCTAAGGTTGCTGTGTATAATTCTGCACGAGTCCACTATTCTTTTATCCTTTTAATTTGTACACTTTCCAGAGGCGGCAAAATCTCTTACAAATTTACAATCCACAACACACAAACACAATAATAAAGATAAGAAAAGATAATAAAAACAATTACAAAGTCATAGATCTCTTTTGGGCATTCTGAGTTCAACTGTACTTTTTTTTGGAACCACCTGGTCACACGAGCAGAATGACCTTTCGAGAGTACTGAAGATGAGTCAGAGAATTGATTTAATTGCAATTCAGTGTAGGATCCTTGAGCATCTGGCTTTTTTGTATGGAGCCTCATTGAGACTTTTCTGGATGATTAATCATCATCCCAGATATTTACGATTTGATCCTCAACTATAACGTATTTTATAGACATTTTTCTTCTAAATGAGACGCAAACTCTAGAATATTGGGCTTTTGAACCGTCCGCTACGAGCGCTTTCTAATTTACTCTGGCGGCCGATGAAAAACTTCCATGGTTCGGATCAGTCGCCCTAGATTCACCTATTAGGCTATTACTTGGTTCATTATTTTTTTTATTGAGACTTTTTTGATCTCTTGGAAGCTCATTCAATTACGATCCTCTTCGACTTTAGATCAAGCAAATTTTGTTACTTTCAATCACCTAGAACGGCGCCCTTTCGATCACCTAAACCTTAGTCAAAACTCATCCGTAGACCGAATAACTCCCTAAACCTTAAACCCTAAACCTTAGTCAAAACTCATCCGTTGACCGAATAACTCCCTAAACCTTAAACCCTAAAACCTAAAGAGGTATCAAAGGTAGATGACATAAGACTCAACCCGGCGTGAAATAAGACAATTTTGGCGATCAGGCAAATAAGGTCATTAATCAGCACGAACATAAGTACAACAAAGAAAGATCCCTATTCTCACACCTGGGACCTCTTTTATAAGAGAGATCGGTGTGATGTTTCTAATGTTGGGTGACAAATGACTTGGATTTCAAGCTGGAAGGGTTGACATCAGCCTAGCCCGTGTGCATCAGTTATTTGCACACTAACTCTTTGATAGTGTTTGGGCGTACGGTGCGACAACATTCGACCATTGGCCAGGCATAGTTGAAGTGACATCGATGGGAGCGATTGCATTACGGTTGTCAACCAAGGGCACATGTCCTGGCCATGGTGAGCAAGAGAGGTCGTGTCGGTTCCAATTGAGCCTTGTCATTCTCTCCATGGCTCGAGTAGGAAGGGAGACGTGATATACTGAGAGATATAGTCTCACTCTGTCATTTAGGAACATCTCCAATCAAGAATATCCACGCAGTTCCAACACACATATAAGAACATTCCCGTAGCTCCAACACACTATGAGAGCATTTGTGACTGAAGACATCTCACAACTCCAGCACACCATGAGAACATTCTTGATTAGGAACATCTGTATAGCTCCAACACACATCCCCAACCAAGGACATCCCACAACTCCAACACATACTATGGGAATATTCTACGACTCTAACACACACTATCAGAACTTCCTCAACTAAGAACATCCTTGCCGAGTCAACCCCTCTGAAATGAACATCTTCGACCACTCCTAATAGTTGACTGATGGCCAAACAATGGCTATTAACCGTCAGATACAGTCAGGTAGCAAACGATAAAGCTCACCCCAAATATCCATACGATGGCAAGCATACGATGCTACATTGTCACCTTCGTCACTCGACAAAGCCCCGTCATCAAAGTCAACAATAGGTCAAAGCGGCATCCTGCGTGGACGATCAAGAGCCCCAATAAAAAGGGGTTGGTAATGACAAATAAGTACTCTCTCTCTTATAAACTTTCATTTCCTTTCATTCCTTCAATCAATCCAACATTGACTTGAGAGTCGAAAGGTCACGCCACCTATTGCTAACACTCTTTTAATCAATGTTAGTGTGCAAGCCATGCAACCGACCCTAAAGCAGGCAAAGCGAGATTCCAATTCAACCAATAAAAATATAATGATTAACGAAATTTTTTCAACCTGAACAATCGGTCCGGTTTTATAAAAAATTTCGACCGACCGTTTAAATAGATTGGGAAGTGTTCGCAGTGAGCGATCCAGAAACCCAACGTCCTAAGATTCATGTCTCATTTAGAGAAAAATTTCTTATAAAATATATCGTCGTTGTGAATTGAACCATGAATACCTAAGATGACAACTAATCACCTTCCGCTACACCATAACCCTGGGGCTCCAATTGTATCAATTAAGACCCTTATAAAGTGGTACAACTGCATCAATAAGTATTATTTTGTAGCCAAAAGAAAACATTTTAGACCACAACCAACCTGGTTATCAGGCTGCAATACTAGTTCAGGCCGCAAGCACCTTAGATGCCAACCTTAGTCTATCTATTTTTTTTAAAAAAAATGTATATCAGAAAAATATAAAAAAAACAATATATTTGATTTAAAAATATTCTGTATTGCTTTTATTTTTATTTTCTATTTAAACGTTTTATAAAATATCAATATTTAGATTTTTTTTCTCTAATAGTTTTCTATTTTTATTATTTTATATAACAAATAGTTGAAACTCAAGCTCAAACTTGAGCCAGCTCAAGTGCAATTCAACTAGACCCATCCCCGTCCCTAACCTGTCGTGGCTGTGATGCCCGTGATAGTGAAAAATGTCAACCCCATTTTGACATCTCCAAAGTTTATACAACCACACATTCTACAATCAAGAGAACCCAAGTAGGATGAGTATTTATTTAAAATTGAACGAAATGAATAAACCAAATCAATTTTTTTTCGAATTAATTCAACCAACCGATATTTTTTTAAAAAACCGAATCAAAATAAATCGATAAAATATCAATTAATTGATTTTAACCGATGTTTTTAATTAGTGTTTAAAAATTCTTTTTTTTTTGTTTTTTTGTAAAATTCTTTATTCGTTTTTTTAAAAACAACTAAATTCTAAATAAACCAAATTAGATTTTAAAATTCGATTGGTTCGGTTAGTTTATTCGATTTAATTAAATTTTTGCTCACCTGAATCAAAATTTGAGATGCCAACTAAAAGGAGAACCAAACTGTGGATTGCAAAATTTCCAGGTAAGAGTGATATGATAACCCTGTGTTTCCAGATCAGTCAGCGAGATGTCCAAGAATGTCAGTTCAATGCGCCAACATGAAGGCCACGGCAGATTCTATCAAACGGATGAATGAAACTCAATGGAAAAGATCTTGAAGGTCAACGATGTCAGCAAGGACTCCGGCTGCTGTAGTGTCATTGCCTGCTCCGGCTCCCTGAATTACCATGGGAGATTTGGTGTAACACCTGCTGTAGATTTCCACCTGCAAGATCGTTGCATCACCATTGAAATTAAATTAATTCAGAGTATAAAGATGGACACACTATCGTATCATTAGCAGCAGTTGGGAAAAAAGATACAGGGTAAGCCCATCATTATCTCCATCCAAACTACAACAAGGACCGCTGGAAAGGAAATATTCAAAGCTTCGGGTGAAAAATTTTTCACAATATTTTTCATATATATGTGGAAGAACCTTATTATTGTTGGTACCAAAAATAAAAGCAGATTCAGTAGCATCGGCTACAATAAGAGCCTGATGTTATTATGTTAATAAAAAATAACTTGGTGGTATGGTGAGGAATTGATCTACTACGGAAACGAGATTTCAAAAGAAAGGGATTTCAGAACAGGCCAAAAGACGGGTAAACTCAACCGTCTTCCCAAAAGAGAAGATTATTTACTTGCAAACATATCTCGGCGGTATGAAATATATGACGAGGTTGCCTGATATTGGTATCGTGATCATCGTTGATCAACAAGAAGAATATATGGCTCTTCAAGAGTATGTAGCATCGGGATATAGATCTCATTGCTGCGGACTCATAAATGCACCGTTACAAAATCATTTTATTCCGGTAGGGAACATTTTAACACAACGGTGGGAAAAAAGTCTGGATTGCGTTTATGCAAACTGCCATCATACTCTGTACCACCATCTCAAGAATGAATAAATAAAAATACATTCTTATTTGAATTGATTGGAAGCTGTTGGCACACCTCCGAACATTAAATCTTGTTAGTCTTGTTGACATCATACTCGTTAATCATTTTTTTTTGTTAGTCTACTTTAATAGAATTGTTAAAGTGAAAGAAGATATTGTATAATGATATAGTAAAAAGACAATTTATATAGTATTATTTATAGGATCCAAATTAAACTCTAAATTTGAATTATCTAATGTATGACTAAGCCCACTACCATTATCGCTCTCCGTCAATTTGGAGCAGAAATATTATGTCTAACTAGTAGCGTAAAACAGAAAAGTACTCAAAATCAGAAGCAGATCTGGCGTTGAATACATTGCCGGAGAGGATTCAACTATATATGATGTAACAAGCTGGAGAAGCGTCGATGTCAAAAGGAAGGGAGAGAAGCTCTGAAATGGAGATTCAGGAAGCAGATAAACTCTCTGGTGTCTTCAGATCCACACCAATGACTTCAGAGTACGTGTACAACGGCAAGAGGCAAACTCACAGCAGAGAAGAATAGCAGATAAGAAAGCAAGAAGAAAATACACATCTACTCAGAACATTTGCAACAAACCTATTTCTGGTGAAGGGCAAGAAAATCTGTGAAATGCAAAACATGATTTCTGGAGGAAGCAGTAGCAAGCAGAGAAAGAGGAAGGAGAAGCCTACAACTTGGATGAAGAACATAGCTCATAGAAAAAGAAGATGACACACAATTCTGAATGGAGATGATGGCGCCAACTATTTTTTCTTGAGGCAAAGGCATTGGTAATACAACAATTCTGAATGGAGATGATGGCGCCGTCTAATTTTTCTTGAGGCAAAGGCATTGGTAATGTTGCCCTTTGGAAGTGACGCCAAAGTGATGCCGATAGAAGGATCAAGAGAAGGAACGCTACACAGCATGAATGAAGAGGTGAGTTGCATGCTCCACAAGGGGCAATGGACAAATGAGCAACCACATGGAATGGCAAGCTCCAAGAAGTTGAACACGTCATCTTTCATACAAGTTTTTGGAGACTCATCAACAACAACAACAATTAAGTTATATCTTACTAGGTGGGGTGGACTTTATAAATCCTTGTACATCATTAGACTTTATCCTCTATTATATCATCATCTATAACCAAGTCTTCTTTGGTCTTCCTCTTTATTTAATATGCGTATTTGTCATAATTTCACAACATCGAACTGAATCATTTATTAATCGTCTAAGTATATATCCATACCATCATAAATGCATCTCCAAGAGTTTTCCCTCAATAGGTGCAGCCTGACTTTCTCTCTAATGTTCTCATTTCTTATCCTGTTTATCCTTGTATGTCCACATATTCACATTAACATTCTCATATCTGAATCATGACGCAATACTCAACTCCATATAATATAGCAAATCTAACCACCATTTTGTAAAACCTCCTTTAAGTTTTAGAAATACTTTACGATCACAAAAAACATCTAACGCTCTCCTTAATTTCAACCATCATACTTGCATTCTATGTAAGACATCTCTCAACCCCCTCACCCTTTTAAAAAATGATCTCAAATATTTAAAACTCTAAGTTATAGATAACTCTTTATTTCCTATATTAACAATTTACTAATTACGTCTAATATTGTTTAACTTAAATTCATATATTTTGTTTTAACATTACTAAACTTAAAACCTTTCGCTTCTAGTATTTTCCGTCAAGATTCGAGTTTAACATTTTTTTTCACGTCTTATATATCAAAATAATATCATCTGCAAATGACATGTACTATAATTTTCATCCATAATTAGTGTAAAAAGATAGAGTCTTAGATCCTTGATTTAATATTATTTTTATAAAAAACACTTCAGTTAATCTATTTGGAGTCTTTACTCTTATCATTACATCTTTATACTCTTTCTTAATTATTTCAACATACGTTATACTAATACCATTCTATATAATCTTCATCGAGACTCTGTCATAAGCTTTTTCTATGTCGATGAATACCAAGTGTAAAATTTTTTTTCCCGATACTTTTTAATTAGTTGTCTAAGATGTATAACTTCTATTATTAACCTTCCAAATATGAATCCAAAATGAGTTTTGGTTACCATGATCTCCTTCCTTAGTCTTTTTTCTATTACTCTTTTCTAAAATTTCATGATATGACTTATTAGTTTAATTCTTCTATGATTAGCAAAATGGATGAGAGAGACTATCTCATTCAGTGGTTGCAACCTCCTTTTTTAGAGGAAAAAAGTAACTTGGAAGAGAGGCTCTAAAACCATATTAAAGTGGGAGAATGGAAATTGAATATTGATGCATAGATATATTAGATGCATTATGATAGCAACTCCTGATTCTCTAGGAAACACAATCCTTTTGAATCATCTCTTCACAAGTACCCAAAGTAGCATTCAAGTGATGCCCTTTAATTTCACATGTTTTAGCTTGCACCTTATAAGTTGCTTCAACACAAAATAGGATACAATGCTCCAATGCATAAATGGTGGTTGAATTCACAATTTCATCATCTTTGGTAAAATCGAGGCTGTCATGTAGACGAAAAAGCTCTCAATCCCCTTACCACTCATTTAGAGTGAGAAGCTCTCCCTTATCTTTAGAAAAGGCAACGGAAATAGAGGGGAGAGTGAGGGCTGCCCGTCGGTGATACAAGACTAGGAGAGGGGGTTCAGGAAGGCTTTTCTCAGGCGAAGGAGGGTTCTCTCCCTCCCCCACCAAAGGAGGACCGCTGGACACCTCTTGCCGATGACGGTGGGAGGTGAAGGAGCTGTGGGAGGACATCTCCGCTGAGCAAACAAGGAAGGGGCAACTTTCAGTGGAGCTTCAAACTCCACCGCTGGAGGTTGGGCTGTTACCATTTGGCAAGGCCGTCCACCCAACTGGGAAATGGCGGTCGAGCACAACCATACAGAGTGCTGGGGGAGAAGACAAGGAGGTGAGGGCGGTTTCAAGAACTTTGAGGTTCGCCGGAAACTCGAGGAGGTTTCAGTCAAGAGCTGAGAAGGCTGTTGACTACTTAGGGAGCAGCAGCATCTTCATGGTCCAGATGGCACACAAAGGCCACTAGCCAAGGAGCAATGATCATAAGCGGCATTTCTCCGGCGTTGGACCATGGAGTGTGCTGGTGAAGTGAATGGCGACGTGTGGGAATGGGCAACAGGAGCTGGGACTGCAATGCTCATGACGAGGGAGGCAGCAGGTTTTTCAAGGGCTAATTTCTTGTGTTTCTAGCAATTTGTGTGCCACCGGCTAGGTGTTGTTGCTCCGACGGGCAGTGTTGTAAAAATCGGGGGCCGCCTAGGCGCCAATCAACCCCCCGCCGCTCCGCACAGGCGTGAATCACCATGTTTATGGCGGCCTAGGCGGCCTTTTTTTTTTTGAGAATATTTGAAATAAAAAAGAGAGTATAAAACATGTGGGATTTGAGAAGAAATTAGGGTCGTGCGTCTCCTCGCCCTAGCGCTCCACGCCAGCTCACCCTCTCGTCTCCTCATCCTCGCCCTCGCGCTCCTCGTGTCTCCAATCTCCTCGTCTTCGTTCTCGCGCTCCTCTCTCATTCTCTCAATTTCTCATCCACAAGTCTCAACTTCATATTCTTTACGCGTTCTTCATTTTTCGACGATAATGGAAGGTGGTCACGGAGCTTCATCATCTCGATCTCAGAGGGGAGAAGAAATAGCGTACGAGGATCCCAACATTCAAATTCAATCCACCGATGATGAGACCGAGGCTCAGCTCCAACACCTTCCGATGCCTGAAACGTAAGGAAGTACCGATGCAATTACTTCTAAAGTTCGGGAAAATCCTCCTTTAAAATCTTCTATTTTCACTAAACATTTTGAGAAGGTCATACTTCCGTCGGGAGAATTGCGTGTAAAATGTAAGCATTGCAATGCTTCCTACAAATTCCAAGCCAGCGACGGCTATGGGTCGTTAAAACGACATGTAGAAACGAAGCACCCAACGGAATATGGACTTGATCGCTCTCAAACACAATTATCAAGATTTTCTAGTGGTAGTAGTACTGATTCTAGTTTATTTTTATATTCATATAATAAATTAAGAGAATTATTAGCTAAATTTATTTTCGTAGAACATCATTCTTTTAGTTTTGGATCTAAATGCACATTTGAAGATTTTTGTAAAGAATCTCTTAATCCAGCTGCTAAACGTGTTCCTAGGACTACACTTACTCGTATAATTAAAAGATTAGTAAAACAAGGGAAAAAAAATTTAATTTATGAATTTAATAAATTAAATAATAAAGTTTCTTTATGTTCCGATATTTGGAGTGATCATTGGCAAACTCATTCTTATATGAGTGTGATTTGCCATTGGATTGATGACTCTTGGATCGATTGTTAGCTTATAGAGTTTTTGATAAATCAAATACTGCATATAACATTGCACAATCATTATGTTTAATTTTAGAAGAATATGGATTGACTCATAAAATATTTTCAATATCATTAGATAATGCTAGTTCTAATACCGCTTCTATAGATGAACTAAAATTTGTTTGTCAACCTGTTATTGGTGGTTTATTTTTTCATATTCGTTATGTATGTCATGTTTTAAATTTATGTGTTCAAGATGGATTAAAATTTTTAGAAAATTATATTCAACCAATTAGAATCGCAATTTCATATTTATAGTCGCATCCATCAATGATGAAACAATTTGGTAGATTTTGTAAAGCTAATGAAATGAGACCTAAAAAATTTCCACGTGATGTTCCAACATGTTGGAATTCAACATATCAATTATTACAAGATTTATTTCAATATAAAGATTTATTATGTTTATTTTTTGCACAAAATAGTAATATTAATATATATTTATTTTCACAACAATAGAATATTTATAGCAATATTTGTGAAACTTTAAAAGTATTTTAACGATGCAATTGAACAACTTTCCGGTGTTTATTATCCCACAGCTCATTTAGTTTTAGTGAATTTTTCTAGTATAGTATTAATATTAAATGAACATATCAATAATGAAGCTTTAACTTCTTGCATATTAGCTATGAAAACTAAATGGGAAAAATATTTTTATTTTATTACTGAAATTTATTTAATTGCATTTGCTTTAGATCCTAGATTTAAATTAGAAGTTTTACGAGAAATGTTAACTTTATATTATGACGCTTTAATTCCTATTAAAGATTCTTCTTTTCCGGATCCAGTTAATATTATATATAATATTAAAAATTATTTATATGATCTTTATAATCAATATTATATTAAATATGGAATACAAACTAATATTTCTAAAACACAACCTACTAGTACTAATTTAAAACTTACAAAAGCACAACTTTTATTAAAAGAACGGACGAAACGTCCACGAGGATCCTCAAGTTCCACACAGGAACTTGCGAATTATTTTACGACTTCTTTTGATTTTAATGAAGCAGATAGCGAAGATTTCGATATCTTGAAGTGGTGGCCATAGAAGGCTCAAAGCTTTCCTGTTCTCTCCGTGATCACAAAAGAAATTTTAACTTGTCTAGTGTCAACTGTTGCTGTGGAGCAGACGTTCAGTGCTGGCGGCAACATATAGATGAACGACGATCAACTATTTCTCCCGACTCATTGGAAGCTCAAGCATTACTAGACGATTAGACCAGAGCCGAGAAAAGAATTCAAGGAATGTAACTTTCAGAAGACGAAGTCGAAGAATTTGATATCGAAGGAACGAATACAACGGGAACGGGAGGAAATGAAAGTGAGTGATAAAAATTGTAAAGGGTAAAAATGTAAAAGAACTACGTGGGCTTTGATTCCCCTACACCCTAAGGGGATACGTAGACAACTTATATAAGTGCAAGCCCTTTTTTTAATAAATTTTATATTTTAAATTTAATTTTTTTTTTTAATATAATAATCTCGAACCGTGGCGAACCGTGAACCGTAACCGGCTTGGGCGATTAAGGTTAAGGGTCGACCTCCCACGAACCGTCGAACTGGCAGTTCTGAACTGTCGAACCATCGGTTCCGAATCATGGTCGGGTGTACTGCATCAGCATCCATTGGTGTTTGCCAATCATCTTCCTCGGCAACAATTGAATCACTTAAACAGAAATCAAAGGATGTTGGATTGGAGTATGGAGTTCTAATTAATCCCTCCAATCTAAATAAATTAAAATGCATCTTGTGTTCCAAGCCTATGTCTGGAGAAGTTCGTAGACTTAAAGAACATATCGCACGTATATCAAGAAATGTTGCTCCATGTCCAAAGTTCACGAAAGAAGATCAATTGAAGTGTAGGAATGGAATTGATGAGGCAAAGAACAAGAAAAAAAATATGGAAATTCAGTATGAAACTATGAGATTTGAGGTGAATATTGGAGATAAGAGCAATGATGATGGCCGTATTGATGTTGATGAATTGGGAGCTGCTTTAGGGTCTACGAAATCACCACATTCTATCGGTCCTATGAATAAATTTGCAAGTACAATCAGCCTCGACTCTACATCACAAAAGAGCAAGCAAGACCAAAATATCATTGATGTTATTTGCAAGGAAAGAACAAATAAGGTAAAAGAGTATGTTTGTAGATGGGTATATGAAACCTATATTCCTTTTTATGCTCATGAACTAGATAACTTTAAGTTGATGTTAGAGGCGGTTGGTCAGTATGGACCGGGGTTCAAACCTCCTACTAGATATGAAATGAGTGAGCCGTTTTTGAAAATGGAGGTTGAAAGGACCAATGATTTGCTAAGGTCATATGAAATAGAGTGGCAATTATATGGATGCTCAATTATGACGGATGCTTGGAGTGATCGGAAGAGGAGTATCATGAATTTTTGTATTAATTCTAAGCTGGGCACTGTTTTTTCTTCTAAAGAGTCTTCAGACATCGCACACACAAGTGAAGTAATCCACGAGTATGTGGAAGAATGCATTCCACAAGTTGGTCCGGAAAAAGTTGTTCAAATTGTAGCTGATAATGCCTTGAACAATATGGGAGCTGCAAAGTTGTTGAAGCATAATATGCCAACAATCTTTTGGACCTCATGTGCTGCTCATACAATAAATCTTATGCTTGAAAGCATTGGAAGCCTATTGAGGTTCCAGAAAGTCATTGATCAAGCTAAGACATTGACTATTTTCATTTATGCTCACCATAAGACCTTGGCGATGATGAGGTCACATACGAAGATGAGGGACGTTTAAGACTGGGAGTGACTAGATTTGCTTCAGCATTCCTCACTTTGTAGAGTTTGGCCGAGAAAAAAGGACAATTAAGGGCAATGTTTAACAGTGATGAATGGGAGCAGTGCAAATTTTCCATGAGTGTTAAAGGAAAAGCATCATACTCAACGGTGATGAGTATGGGATTTTGGACTGGTGTGACATTATGCTTGAAGGTTTTTACACCTTTGGTGAAGGTGCTTCGAATTGTTGATGGTGATAGAAAGTCATCCATGGGCTTTGTATATGGCGAGCTTCTACAGGTGAAGGAAGATATAAAAAATGCGCTAGGTGGTGCTCCAAAAAACTATCAGTCTATTATTGAAATTATTGATGCAAGGATTAAAGATAGGCTAGATAGTCCACTATATTTGACGGTGTATCTCTTGAATCCATGTTACCATTAATAGGATCTTCTTCATTTAGATCAAGATGTCTCGCTTGGGATAATTGATTGTTTGGATGTTATGTTTGAGGGTAATATTGACATGCAAAATACAATTATGAGCGAAGAGTTGTCTACGTATAAGAAGAAAGAGTCTCTTTTTGGGAAAGCTATTGCGATCAAAGCTTGCTCGGTGAGTTTTGAGTCTTTTGACAAGTTTGATCCAAGTAAATAATTGAAACTAATAATAATCCTTTTAATCTTTTCCTTATTTAAAGTTTAAATTTACTAACATTGTTTTTTTTATTTTTCCATTTTTTAAAATTATTTTTTGTAGTGACATAGTGGTCAAATTTTGGTGTAATAACTCCTAACTTGCAAAAACTGGCTATGAGAATCCTTTCTTTGATTTCTAGTTCATCGGGGTGTGAAAGGAATTGGAGTGCATTCGAGGGGGTTAGTACTTAGTCACTCCTAACTTTTTATTTGCTAATTATTAAAATCCTACTATGTTCTCTATTATATCAGTGAGTTAACAATGTAAACACTTTGTAGGTACATACAAAGAAAAGGAATAGATTAGATACAAATCGATTGAATAATCTTGTTTTCGTCCGGTTCAATGCAAAATTGTTGAACAAGGAAAAGAGGGAGGAGAGAAATATTGAAATTCTTTTTGCAAGCGATGCAAGTCATGCACAAGATTGGATTGTTGATGGGGTTGATGATGATGAAGTTGAGGAGGGCTTGCCTTGGCAAGTAGTTAATGATGCTATGGGAGCAGATGAAGCAACAATGCCTTGAAGAAGTGGTAGATTGAGAGAACTTCATGAAGATGATTTCGAATCCGAGGATGAGGAGGTTTTAAATGAGAATGATGTGGAATTTGAGTCCGATGAGGACCGTGTATTGGATCAATATGGAGACGAAGAAGAGTAGTCTCAGCCTCTCAGGATGATGAACAATGATATCATATATTTGTATTATCATTTGTCATGTTATTTTGGGTTTTAGACTTTTAGTTAACTTGTTTTGTGTGTGTGTGAGACAATGTGATAATGTGAGAATTTAACTATCACAATTTCCGTACTATGATCATCTGAAACTTATTAAGTTTGCTTGTGCTTGTGGAATGTTTACATTCTGTAGGGTTGACCTGTGCCATCAAGCAAATGATGATGAAGAGGAAGATTATGAGCCTGGTTGCACTGAAGCTTTGTTGGATAAGTCAATGAATAAAAGAGATCAGCTGTATGCTGCTGGGTGTAGGGTAGTTCGCTTTCCTCGAACCACTCATGTTGGAAGCCGACAAAAGTTTGTAATCTTGGTAAGTATGTGTTTGTTGAGCATGTTGAACTACAAATGCCTTCACACGTTTGTTGAAGTTAATATTATGGATGAAAGAAAATTGTTCATATTCAGAACAGTTTGAATCGTGCTTGCATATGAAATACTGATGAACTATGTCACACCATTTCTTTTTTAGGTGATCACCCTCATATTTATTTCTATGATTACATTTTCCATCTTGAAATGGATTGGCAGAGGAAAAAATCCTATCGATTCTTCTCTTGTGGCTAGGGTATGTTATTGGCTGTTCTTATTAGTTATTTTTTATGGATTGAGGTGTCAGATATTCCTTCAATTTGGATGAAAATGCAATTATCTTATGGTGATTTTCCCCTTTTGAAGAAATTGAAATGAATTTTTATTACCGTTGCAATAAGTACCAAATTGAGGATGTTTTTGTCTACACACCTTTTTAAAGAAAGTTAAGGGGATGATGAGGGGGTTAAGCCAAAATCATGATAGCAACACCTCTCATCTTGTTGTTTTGTCTTGGTTTCACCATGTCAGTTCAAGGATTCTATATGTATCGAATCTTGACATGGCCAACACTGTCATGCATCCCAACAACAGATCATTAAGCATGCTGCTAATGAGTCCCTTGCTTTGCTGCCTGGAGTTGACACCCAGTGTTTTTGCTGCTTTAGGAGTCAGTAGTTGGCAAAGCCCTTGGGTGGCAAATCTCTGCCAACCTCACTTTTGGAGGGGTGATCTTGTGATCACAGTCATGGTGGAGCTCTGTACGCATCATTGGCAGTACATTGTCCTTTCTATCACACATTCAAAGTTATGATGCCACTGACAGTAGACATGGCACATCTGACTCAATCTTATTAGGATATGTTACATGATACATATTTCTTGGACAAATTTTGAGATCGGTGTCAGATTGAGATTTTAAACACTTGGTCAAACTACGAACTATTTATACTTGTCTATCTTTATTTCTTAAGTCTCCAGAATATGACAGTCAAGTGTCATATTGTAGAACAGTTTAGGCACTAAATTTCTTTTGCAGATATATTATTTCTATTTTGTGTTTTCCATATCTTTTGCAGATATGTATGAAGATGTAACGACTAGAGTGAAGACTTCAGGTGGATTGACTGAAGCATTTCCAATAAGGATAGGGTTACATCAAGGATCAGCTTTAAGTCCCTATCTTTTTACACTAATCATGGATGAACTCACTAGGCACATTCAAGATACAGTGCCATGGTGCATGTTGTTTGCAGATGATATTGTTTTGATAGATGAGACACGTGAAGGAGTAAATGCTAAACTAGAATCTTGGCGGGAAACTCTAGAAATGAAAGGTTTTAGGCTTAGTAGAGTAAAGACTGAATATATGGAATTTAAGTTTAGCAATGCTAGACGTAGTGAAACAATTGTTAAGATAGGAGATGATGAGTTGTCTAAAATCGAGAACTTTAAGTATTTAGGATCGTTCTTGCAAAGTGATGGAGGAATTGAGAGAGATGTCTTACATAGAATACAAGCAGGATGGTTGAAATGGAGATTAGCATCGGGTGTCTTATGTGATCGTAAAGTACCTCTAAAACTTAAAGGGAAGTTCTACAAAACGGCAGTTAGACCTGCTATGTTATATGGTGCTGAATGTTGGGCTATGACTCGGCACATGAGCAAAAGATGAAAGTTGCAGAGATGAGGATGTTAAGGTGGATGTGTGGACATACGAGAATGGATAGAATAAGGAATGAGAGTATTAGAGAGAAAGTCGGAGTTGCATCTATTGAAGAAAAACTTCGGAGACACGTTTGAGATGGTACGGACATGTACTTAGAAGACCAATAAATGCCCCTGTTAGACGATGTGAAACTATGATAAATACGCACATTAAAAGAGGAGAGGAAGACAAAAAAGACTTGGTTGGCAACAATAAAACAAGATAAATTTTATTTAATCTAGATGATATATAGTAGAATCTGGTAGATCATTACTGTATGTTTTTTTTTTTTTATATACTTCTTCGGTTGCAATGCTCCTTTTAAGTGGTGCTTTTGCTTGCTACGGTGACCATTTTGACCATTTTTTCTCTCTGTTTATTTTTTCATTGCATTTATGATTTGGGTTCTTTGATATACTAGTTAGGGACGAATATACTATGTCATTAAGCTATAGGCATTCAGGACTGTGCACCGCACTCTTTTTCATGTTTATTAATTTTGCATTTTCGTGGTATATCAGCTTCACTGCTTTGCCTTTTTCTCCAATCGTAGTTGCTGTTGCTGCTGATGAGAATGAACAAATCAAGTAACACATTTAATGAGCTCACATTTTTATTATGTTTTCTTCCATATGAATATCGAGAATTGTTTTTGAATTTTCATGTACTACATGAAAATATTTATCTTATGGAACTTACTTTCTAGAATAGTTATCTATTTTTTGTTCTTTGAAATTTTATTTTGTTAGTCATATCTTATATTATAGGCTACTCATTGACACTCTCTAGTCCTGTTATCATTTGCACCGTTCATGAAATATTTGACATCCTAAAATTCCAATGGCATCCTTGGAGTTTTTGTCCCCAAAACAGTGAAAACGCCTAGGCGCTAGGCGGTAGTACTCCGCCCGACTGTCATTTAGCGATTTTTACAACCTTGCCGATGGGAAGCTAGACATGGGAGGCTCTAGCGAAGTCAATGGTGCACGGTCTTTGAAGAGCCTTGGAGTTGTGACCGGTTGGTATGGGAGGGAACTTCAAATTCAAAAAGAAGCGGCAAGGTTTGAAATTTGAATCCCCCCCCCCCCCCCCCCCCCAAATGGATGAGAGAGGGGATTCAAGTTTGGATGAGGTTTTGAGGTGTGGAAATGGGTTTCGGATCCTACCCGAGACCCTCTAACCCACTACCCTAAAGAGACAACTCTCACCGGAGCCAACGTCTCTTCTCCGGCAACGGCAACTCACTGTGCTCTCCGACCGTTGGAGATCAAAACACTTGATAGTGAAGGATGAAGGAGCCCCTTTGTTCATAATTTCATGTCACTTATGCTCCCTTTTGGTGGAAGATTGAACCAACCGAGCTCACATTGTTTTTTTGTTTGGGGGGGGGGGGGGGGGGGGATGAAAGGAACCTCTTCTTGAGTCAGGAGGCCAACATCATCAAGCCACTCACCTCTTACTGGCTGGGACGTCCTCACCGGAGGGGGAGGTTGGGTGGTCGGAGCTATGGCTCCGCTGGTTTCATTGACGGACAATCGGCAAGGATTTTGGAATAGTATTTATAGGGCCCAATCTAAACTCAAACTTTGAATACCAAATAATGAATTTATCCACCACTCGTAACTGTAATATTTTTAACAAGAATCATGGGTTATCATGCCCCCAAGTTAATGTAAAAATTCACGTAATTATCACTGCATGTATCATGGCACATGAAATTTCAAGCTTTTAGAATGAGAATGTTCTTAATATTCCACTTCACATTTGTCTAAAATTTCTTTGCCTGTAAGTGCCTATATTAAATAACTATTTGGATTAAAAATTCACCTGAATAATATTTGAAATTTTTTAGATGGGAAAAACTTCAAGCCCCTCAACCTATTAGTCTGCTTTCTTAACCTGAGTTTTCAAATACTTGGACTTATGAAGCATGTGATAGTTCACAACTATAGCTAAAGAAAGAAAATGGCTGCAGACACCCTGATATGGGAAAGGTAAATTGAAGAATGATTTTCTCAATGTTATCTGAGTCAGAAGGCACGATGGTGGCTTCTGTAGAATTTTCAAACTAACCTGTTTGGACGTTGGTGAATGTTATAAATTTTTGGAGGGTATATTAGTGACAATGCAGAATGTACATATGGTAGTAACAGGTTGACCAATCTGCAGAGGTTCTAGACTGAAAAGTAGAGGCTGATAGATGAGTCAAAATAAACTTGGTTGAAGGAGGATGCTCTGTTATTTTTACAAATACGAAACTCCATTAACAACGAGGGTGATTGGTCTAATCAATCACTATAAATTTGTTAAAGAGCTAATGGCATATCTAGATTTCTTGTATTTTGAAAAGGGAATATTTCCTGCATTTATGAGGTGTGCAAGCCTTTTATTGTGAGGAAAAATAAGATAGGTCTCTTACAACCTAATAGTGCCCTTGTTAGTCAAAATAACATATCTAAATCTAGAAAACAACAACACAAAGTAGTGGTAAAGGACTGGGGTCAAGCAACAATAATAGGAATCTTGATACTTGAGGGCAGGAATCAGGAGGTAGGAGGTATTGTCTGTCACTATTGTCATGAGCGGGGACATGAAACATGATTGTAGGAGATTGCAGAATAAGAAAAGACAATTGACCAACATTGCACTTCTTAATAATACTTCTGGCCAATCTGTCTTGATTTCTACTGAAGAATATGCCAAATTCACTCAGTATCAAGAATCATTAAAATCTTTATACACACTAGTTACTTCCATCGCAGAGTTAGGTAAAATTATTGATTCTGATGCCATGGAGCATACAATTATTCATATTATAAAGAAGAAACTATCTTACTCCTTACTCCAGTTAAGATAATTAGAGTCATTTAGTTTATGTTCCGTGATTTTTGAAAACATAGAGACAACATATGATACAACCACAAACTTTTTCTCACTCAGATCACCAAAGAGGAGCAAGAACAAAGGAAAACAAAGAACCAAATCTGAAATACAATAGAAATTCAGAACTTGTTGCACAAAAATGTCCCAAGCCTAAATAAATGCTGACTCAACCAGATACGAAAGATGTTGTATGGAGCAGAGCAAATGGATTAGTAACAACCAAAAAGATTTCCAATAATGAATGCGCTTTCACATGCAAATGTGTGGGACTATACCAGAAAATTCATAGCAACGCATGATGGCTGGAATCTTGTCAATGACAAATTAGTAATTGGTGATTCCTCCTAGGCTAACGACGAATAATGAAAGAGAAAAGCTATTGGTATCAATCAATAATGGAAAAGAGAGGAGGCTAGGGTTTGGAACGATAGCTAAGGTTTTGGATGATGGCTAGGGTTTGGAGACATGGCTAGGATTTGCTTTGTTACCATGTTAAGAAATTTTAGAGGAATTAAAATGTGTTATTATTATCCCTATAATCAAGGTAAATCATATTGATACAATTAAGGTAAATTATACCCACATTTTCTATCTTTATTTATATATCTATAATAGGTTTAAAAATCTAGCATCTCAAATGACCTTGTCCCATAACTTTATCATCTACAACGACTAGTGTATCCTAAAAGATGCGGAACTGATCATTTTGGACCCTTCTGACAGTCCCCACCTTCCTTCTTGATAACCGCTTCTTTTACCACTTCAGGCTGAGTCCTACAGTGGTCGAGTTGGACTACACTATATGTAGTTTTTCCCCTTCCCGAATGTTGGTCACACTTGCTTCACTTTTCTCATCCTTCTTCAACAACACACATTTTTGTTGTGTCTCTCTCTCTCTCTCTCTTGTTTAACTGATACCTCTCATTTGATACAGGCAACATCATGCTTAAGTCTCAAATGGTGAAGAGAAGAGGAAAAGGTGAAAAGTCAAGCGGGTCAAACCTTGCCTGACTCCACTGAAGTAACACAACCACCCCCTCTGATTAGGATGATCCCTAATGTGTCGTTGGAACACTTTTCAATGTCGCTCATGCAAACCAAACAAAAGGAAGCTCAGGGGACTCAAGCCCCCTCTACTTATTTTGTCTCCATCGCCCCTCCACTCCCGCCAATACACAATTGAGGTTGTTTGCTAACGATGCTTGGTCGAGCAATCCTCAGTCGAACTGACTACAACTTACCATCAGGGAGCCAGACTAGCACCCCATCATCATTCACATAGAAGACACTCCTGATTCAGAGATAGGAGTTCCCCCGATCCTGGTCCGTCTTTTGTTCCCTTTCTCCTAAAGCACCGCCCTCACCTCTCTATGTCGACACCCTAGGAACTCAATTCCTTGAACAGTCCATCGAGAAATAATGGTTTGTTGGAGTGGACACCCTCATTGGACTTCGATTAATCACTTATACATTTGGATATAGGCATTTCCAATCACCCACGTGGCTCCCATATTCTTGGTTCTAAGTTGCTTATTTTAAAGTCCCTGGCTCGGCCAAGAAGTGGGCTAGGGATTGAGATTTGTTAGCAGTACGCAACACGTATTAAATGTATACTCCTGAGCTCAGTAGTCCAATTCACCAATCGCTAGAAACCTCTATCCGAGTGAGAATCCTCGCTATTGAATTATTGGTTGATACCATGATTGGGTGAGACAAGAAATAAGGTCGTGGATGCCTCGAAGTGATGACCAACATCATTGTTAACTTCTCCAAGTCAATGTACCTTAGGCACAACCCCTTGAGAAGATGCCTGATGTGGTATATTGGCTTCTGAACCGCTCCTTATTGGAAAATGGAACTAACCGCTACCTTTGTTGTTGTTGAATACACACACAATTGTTCTCTTGGAAGAGGCTTTGATAATATCAAGAGGTTCAACTAAGTGTTGCTTCAGGTCACTAAAGGCTCGCTCGCACTTGTCATTCCATTAGAAACGGGTTGCCTTCCTTAACACTCGAAAGAAGAGTAGGCTCTAATATGTCAACCTAGAGATGAGTCTGGATAGAGCCATGATTGAGCACATAGTCTAAGGGGAACTCAAGCTTTGGATGTCTTGTATCTTCTTAAGATTGGAAATGATCCCCTTTTTTGTGACTAAATAACTCGAAATTTTCACTTGTCTAACTCCAAAAAAAAACATTTAGGGTTTAGCTTTAACTCATTCTTTCTAATA
This sequence comes from Boesenbergia rotunda, assembly GCA_024364735.1. Classification (NCBI taxonomy): domain Eukaryota; kingdom Viridiplantae; phylum Streptophyta; class Magnoliopsida; order Zingiberales; family Zingiberaceae; genus Boesenbergia; species Boesenbergia rotunda. The sequence continues at coordinate 315,233 of JAGFNQ010004959.1, forward strand.
ATCTCGAAAGTTTTCTTTAAGTCAGAGATCAAGTTAGGCTCCAAAATTCACCATGCATGATATCCACATAATCTTTCACATTTCTGCCTATCTGGTGAGTGAACACCTTATCCATTAATTATTGATATGTGGATCCCACATTCATGAGGACGAAAGACATGACCATATATCAAAAAGTTCCATTAGATGTGATGAAACTACTTTGTCTTGATCTTCACGAGCTAAGGAATCTAATCATACCCCTAATAAGTGTTCATCATGCAGATTACCTAATGTCTGACCATCGACTCCACTAGCTGATCTATCCCTGAGGAGGGATAACAATCTTTTTAGCAAGCTGTATTAAGATCCCTAAAGTCCACACATGTCCACCATTGACCCTTGGCTTTAGGAACTAGCACTGCATTAGAAAGCTAGGTGGGAAACTGCACTTCCTAAATATGGCCTACACTTACCAAATATAGCTTGCCTTCAATAACTTCTCAACTTCGGACCATATAATCTTATCCTTATCTTGACTAAAGTGTCTTTCCTACTGCTTCACTGGTCAAACCTCTGGAGAAATATTAAGGGGTGTTCCATCAAGCTTGAGGTGGCCCCGACCAAGTCTTGTAGCAGCCAGACAAAACCATTGCTTTTGTGAATGAGGCATGTGCCCAACTCCTTTCTTACGGTCGGGTGATTTTTTCCTAGTTATCCCAGACAAGTTGGACAATTTCGAGCTCTTCCTCCGCATTATAGTGGACTCCGCTTCTTGCAACAAATTAACCTCCTAGCCGACACATCTTTAGGCTTATTAAACTTCCCGTGCTCCCCGAGTGTGCTTCTGGTTCATTTGCACAATCTCCAGAGCATATTTGAGATGCCTGTTGACTTCCTTGAATCTCTCTGATCTCTAAACCCATCAAGAACTTGATCTTCTAATGAAATTGAGAAGCTATGGCCATGAAAGTGCTTAAGGTATAGAGCCGTCAATTTGGGTTGAACCGGTCGGATTGGTCCACCCAACCAAACAATTTAAACGGATTGGATTGAAATTTTACCAAGTGGGTCCAAGCGGGCCAATCCACCTAAGCCCGCAACCCGCGTGGGTCAGCCTGCGGGTTAAGAAAAAAAAATGAATTTGAAATTCATATGCAGAATTATTTTTTTTACCTTTTTAATAATTAATATGCTCAAAATTGGACAAAATAGACTTCTCTTGTGCAAAATCAGATGAGCGTAGCTCCTACTGGAAGACCTAGCAAGTAGCTGCAGTGCCATGCGATCAGCCCACAAGCTCGCAGTAGGCAAGCTAGGCCACCCTTCTTCCATGTCCCTGTTACTTACTTTAATATATCAATAATAAATCTAGCAGTGGAGGGGCGTCTGGGTTGAAACATTATCATCTTTTTGTATCACTGAATCTAGCATTGTCATATGATGAAACCCAAAACACACAATGAGATCTAGAGTTCATACCTTGGATAACTATAAAGTATATTATAAATTTTTTACACTGAAAAACATTAAAAGAACTAACTATATCATCTTAGAAAATAATAATTGGTGATCTAAGCATAACTGCCTAATTCATACCTTTGTGAATGTCATTAGCAATACAAATTATAATGAAAATAGCAAATAGAGTTCAAAGCATGATTTAAACTTAAAATTTTTAATCATTTCTATATATTTATTTATTGAGTAATGATACGTTCAAGGAAAAAATTCAAAGAAAACCTTAAGGAATGACGTGATAGTCAATATGTACACGTCCAATTGCTGCCTGGACACCATCGGTGGCCTCCGGCCGCCACCACGAATCAAACTATACCCTGGGGGGCACGGTGAACTTTTTGGGGATCGCTGCAATTGCGATGTCACGTCATTCCTTGAGGTTTTACTTGAGTTTTTTCCTTGAACAGATCATTTTTCTTATTTATTTTTGGTGGGCTAGTGCTTGACTTGCCTAACCTGCAACCCGCCTTGGGTTGGGAATTTTCCAATCCGCCAAGATGACGAGTTGGCCCGCCCTGCCCCGACCCGTCAAATGGCCAGCCCGCCATGAGTAGGCCCGTCCCGCCACGAGTTAGCGGGTTTGATAGCTCTATTAAGGTAGGATGCCTCAAGATAAAGCTAAAAGTCAAAGTAGCATCCACTGTTGTAAAAAAAAAAAAATCATGGCAGTCCTCTTGAGGAGCTCCTCTTCCAAGGACAATGGCAAACACATCTGCCCCAATGACTGCATCGAATGCCCTAAAAAGCCAAATAGGGTAGTTGCCACTGGGCGCAATTCCACCTCCTCTATCTACATTTGCTCAAACATTGTCTTGGATAGGAAGTTCATGAAAACACTCAAGTCAATGAGGACCCAACCAATATTGTAGTTAGCAATGGTGACTCAAATGACCAAGGCGCCACATGGACATGGCTAAACCTGATGATGGGTTTGTCACAACTTTTAGGGATCCAACCAATCACCAAACTTTCCATTTTCCCGTGAGCCTTATGAGGCCTATTAGAATCTCCATACGTAGCTCCCTTAACGATTATATTGATTACTCGACTTTTATTTGACCCACTCATGTGAACTCACTTCTCATCACACCGAGGGGGAAACCGTGGCCCTTGACCTCTACCTCCCCGCTTTTGTCGGTCCACTGCTAGGGATCTCGGGAGATAGGGCATTTGACCGGTGCTCAAGAGCCCCTTCTCCAGGGACAAAGAGATTTGCGAGTTACTAGCAATTACCTACTTGATCTCCTAGCGAAAACTCTCGCACTCCTAAGTAGTGTGCCAATATAACGGAAAGAGCAAAACTGATAGAACTAAGGCACAAGAATGGGCACTGTGGAGGGGTTGATCGAAATGGACAGCAACATCAAAGGAATGAAAGAAGCCGGCCAAGGGAGTACAATGCAAGGGCAAGATCCCAATCTACTCGAGGACGCGGAAGAACAAGAGGTAACACACGTACAAGGAGATAATGGCAACCTAGGCAACAACAACAACAAGCGCCAAATGACCAACAACAGCAAGATCAACCACAAATGTCGAATGAAGAGCATGATCGTGTGCAACAAAGTGGACAGCAAGAAGTGCCGAATGAAACAACCCAAGTTGATCAAAATTCCACGGCAATAGTCCTTCATAGTCCAATTCATGTAGAGGAGGATTGTACGGGGATGTTTGGCCCAGAGGATGGGGGAGTCCCAAGCACTACTATCCCAAATTCACATCAAAATGTGGTTCCGGAGGTGTTAAAGGAGAAGGGTACAGCAGCTAGGGGTGAGGGCTCTCCTCCTTTGGGAGGGTCTTCTTTCCATCAAGGTGAGACTTCTATTCCAAACTTCCAATATTACAATAGAAGGGGAAAGCAAAATACAAGGACTGCACGGGTGCGAGCAGCCCGCAATGGTGGACAATGAAGATTGCATCCTGGAACATCAGGGGCTTTCATCAACCCCTAAAGCATGGGGTGTCCAACACCTCCTAAGGAGCAAAGACATTCAAGTACTAGCATTATTGGAGACAAAGCTTAAAGAAGACGATATTGAAACTATCATGCAAAGAAGGTTCCAAGGTATGAAGTGTGTGCATAATTTTGATATTTCTAATCATGGACGGATCTTGCTTCTTTGGGATGAGCAGCGGGCTAATGTGGATATTATAAGCAAGACGGAGCAATGCATTCATACATATGTTCGATGTCGAATTTCCAGCCGGGGTTTCTATGTTACTTTCATATATGGGCTTCACTCAGTATCCAACAGAAGACAATTATGGGAGTATCTCTTGGAGCGAGGGGGACTCATTTTTGGACCATGGATGGTTATGGGGGATTTCAACTCAATATTGTCAATTCATGAGAAACAAGGTGGCAATCCGGTCACAAATTATGAGATGAGGGACCTTCAAAGATTTGCCCATGAATGTGGAATGGTGGACCTACGATCTATAGGTTGTAGATTCACTTGGTCTAAAGGTGATGGTGTTGCTTCCAAGTTGGATAGAGCAATGGTGAACTCAAAGAGGCTTTTGGAGGATTTTGATGCTTATTCAGAATTTTCGGCCTCGGGATGTCTCTCCGATCATTCTTGCAACACGGTTCACATCCTAGACAAGGAGCGACCAGCAAAGTCTTTCAAGTTTTTGAATATGTGGACTCTACACCAAGACTACAAGAGGCTAGTGGAACACTCATGGGCTACCCCAGTGCAAGGAAATGTGCAATTTCGCCTCAAAACCAAAATGTTCAGATTGAAGGCTGTTTTGAGGGAGCTGAACAAGAAGGGTTTTGGGCACATTTTGGAGAAGGCAAAGAGGGCAAATGTGGAGTTAGAGGAGGCACAACAAAGTATACTATCGGGTGGCTCCATATCCGCAAATTATAGTGACATAAGGAGGCGTGCAATTCTCTTATCGAAGGCGGAGAAGATGTACTATCAACAAAGAGCAAAGAACACTTATTTGAGGACCTTGGACAAATGCACAAAGTTCTTTCATGATGTGGTCAAAAGGAATAACAAGAGGAATGCGATTATTATGCTTACAAAAAAGAACGATGAAAAAACAACAAGTATCAAGGAGGTAGCGGAGGAGTTTCTTGATCACTTTCATGGTATTCTTGGGCAACCGGAGACTTGTTCCCCCTTGGATGGTGCTGCCCTCTCGGGGAGAAAGCTCGATAATGCACAAAAAGACTCCCTCATTCAACTGGTTGGGATGGAGGATATCAAAAATGCATTACATGATATTGGGAGTGAAAAAGCCCCGGGTCCGGATGGTTTTGGAGCCAAGTTTTTCACTTCCTCATGGGATATTGTGGGAGAGGATTTTGGGGCTGCGGTACAAGAATTCTTTGGGACAGGTAACCTTTTGAAACAATGGAATCATTCTCTAATATATCTTGTGCCAAAAAGTGATCATGCAGATATTGTTTCGGATTACCACCCCATCTCTTGTTGCAATACTTTCTATAAGGTCATTGCAAAGATATTGGCAACAAGGCTCTCTATGGTGATGGGTTTCTTGATCGATCCAGCACAAGCGGCTTTTGTCCAAAGAAGGAGCATTGGAGGCAACATTTTCCTTACCCAAGACCTACTAAGGAAGTATGCCCGCAAGAGGATTTCTCCAAGATGTATGGCCAAGATGGACTTAAAGAAGGCTTTCGATATGCTCAATTGGGATTTTCTTATGGAGGCACTTGTTGGTTTTGGTTTTCCCCAACAGTTTTGTGCTTGGATTAAACAATGTGTGACAACAACGACATATTCTATATGCCTAAATGGAGGTGTTTATGGCTTTCTTTGGTGGAAGAAGGGGACTAAGGCAAAGTGATCCACTCTCACCACTTCTTTTTGGCTTATGTGTGGAGGTCTTATCAAGGAGAATCAAGGATATATCTATGTCACCATCCTTCCATTTTCATCCAAGATGCAAAGAGGTGGGCATCTCACATCTCATATATGTGGATGATCTTATGCTATTTGCTAGAGCGGATTCTTCCTATTTAAGGCTTCTTGCGGGCTGTTTGGAGGGGTTTGGAAACGAGGCGGGTTTAAGAGCAAATCCACTAAAATCACAGCTTTATATGGCGGGAGTTGATGGCAATACAAAGGTCGAATTGTTGGGAATCTTGGGTTTTCAAGAAGGGTCTTTTCCCTTTAGATACTTGGGTATTCCACTAGCGGCGGAAAAATTTCGAATTGCAAACTATGGGTCTCTTTTGGATGTGATTACAAGAAGGATAAGCAAGTGGCCGAAGCACTCTCTATCGTATGCAGGAAGAATAGAGCTTGTCAAAACGGTTCTCCAAGGAATGGAATGCTATTGGTTTTCAATGCTCTCTATATCGGGTGGAGTAATAGACAAGATCAAAGCTATTTGTCGGCTATTTGTATGGGATTCAAAGTATCCTCCAATTGCTTGGGACACACTTTGTATGCCAAAGGAAAATGGGGGATTTGGACTTCGGAACTTACTTGCATGGAATGAAATTTTGCTTGCTAAAGTCTTATGGGATGTTCAATCAAGAAGAGACACACTATGGGTCAAATGGGTGCATCATCATTATGTGAAGGGGGCTGATTTTTGGGCATGGAATGCAAGGGTTACGGATTCACCCTTGATCAAAAGGTTGGTAGAAATTAAAGAGAAAATTAAGCATCTTTCAAATAGTGAAGGGGAGGCAAACATGAGAATGATGGATTGGTTCGTTATGGAAAAGAAGGGTGTTGGAAAAGCCTATGGTTTCTTTCATGGTGCTAATCTAAAACCTCCATGGGTGGCAAACCTTTGGAGGCCAGAAATCATGCCAAAGCACCGTTTTATTATGTGGCTCTTAATACATAGGAAACTTCGCATGGCAGATAGAATGTCATATGAGAATAACAAGGCATGTCAGGTGTGTCGGCAAAAGGAGGAAACAATGGATCATCTCTTCTTTGAATGTCCTTTTGCTTGTGCGCTTTGGGGGAAGGTAAAACAGTGGCTTAACATCAATTTTAGCTTCAACAAAATGGAGGAGTTGCTGAATGGTATAAGAAGAAGATACAAAGTAGCTGGGAGGAAAGTCAAAGCACGATTTCTTGGCATCTCAAGTGTCATATATCATGTATGGTCAGCCCGCAACAAGTGCAAAGTTGAGGGGGTGCCACCTAGCATTGATGGAGCCTTTAGGAAAGTGCAAATTCATGTTCATAGGTTTGTAGACCAAACCGGACATGGATAAAGGAGCTACTGTTCGGTGGAAGGAAGTTGTTGCCCAATGAGTTCTAATGGGTATAGAGGGTCTTAGATACCTCTATTATGCTCTTAGATGATGATGCTTATGATGTAAATGTTGATTGATGCGTTGCCCACTTGATTAGGGTTGTTTTGTGTTGTCTTTATGATGTAAACCTCATGGAGGTGGCTGTGATCTGAGGGTGAGTTGGGATGTGAAACTGTGGGATGTATGGGGGCCTAATGGGACAAGGACCTCTTCTTTGGAGGCCTAGTCCCATGCCCCGTGTTTTGACCCGTGGATTGAGGCCTTAACCTCATGAAGCGTGATTTATACATATGTACCTTTTCAAAAAAAAAAAAAGTTCTTGGGAACTGTTGCATGGCCTTGAGGATGGTGCAATAGCTAATTCTCCTCATAAATTTGCAGAGCCTTTTCCTTTGATACCTTGAGCAAGGTGTAAGGCAATAGAGGCTTCGGGAGCTAGACTCAAAATGGCAGGCAATAATCTACTTGGCTCTCTACCTTTTCGACTGGGTGGGTAGCAATCTTTTGTCCTTGGCGACAAAGAATCTCCTTTACCATTGCTGCAATAATCTATGTCAATTGCCCACTCGGTAGGAGTCCCGTTGAAGTGTTCCCGACAACAATAAGAGTTTGTTGTGCATCCGACTCCTCCTTTGGGTTCCTACTTGTATTCATAATTCTTAGTCTTGACTCTCTTTACCACAGATGACACCAAAATGATATGTCTAAAACTTGTTACCTCGCTAAACGCTAGAGACAAGGTTTCTTCCACCAACTCGACCGGTCCCTCTAACTTGTTGGAAGTGCATCAATTGATCTATACTGTCTAGTAGGAATATTCCTGAGTATATCAATACATGTCAGAGGGTGTCGAAGTTGTCGAGCAAGACCCCTCCCTCTGGAACTTAAGTCATAAGAGCGTAAAGAGAAACGAATGCTTAGAACATGAGAGCAGTAAGGGTTCACATATCTTTATATTTACTAGCAAGATACCTACCAAGATCATGGCGGCCATCCCCACAAAATTTGAAACTGTATGTCTGTCATAATGGTCCACTTTAGCATAACTACCCTCCTAGGACAGTGTCAATTACTCAACCATTACAAGTCCAGGAATATACATGGAGTGGCCACCTTTTGGAGTCAATCAACGCAGCAATGGTTAAGGTGACTATTCAGCTTAAGCAGACGAGTCCGACCCAAGTAGCTGAATCACATAGGGAGTCGTATTGTCAAGTCATGCAACCAAGTCATCTGAGCTAATGAGGTGAGTGAATTGCTCGGGCTGCCAAGTGTTTGTGCTCAAGCTCTCGAGCATCTTACCTGCTTATTGATGTGCTTGGCCATGTGCGCTTTGGTTTACTAGCATGGTTGGGGATTATTCCCCGGGCATCACCTCTTAAAAATTTGGTTTTTTGAATTGGTTAGAGTAGGTGCAAGTGGGCAAAGGGAGACGCCAAAGAAAATTCTATTGAATGTAATAATAATGAACTTTGATTCAGATATTAATAATATTCCCTTGCATGTAGTTTAATGAAGAGGTATGATTTATGTAACCCACCTCAAAGAGTCGGAGTAAACTCAGCTTGATACCAAATGATGATAACATAGCAGCAACCACAGCAAATATGAAGTTTCATCCTTAACTTCTCAATAATATGTCATAAACACTTTTTCACAAGTTCAGCAACCTATTGGAAAGTACCTACCTACATATGACTCCATCAACTGTTTCCTGATTTTGAACTGTTTTAAACAAATTTTAAATTAACATAATATTCTCCAAAATCTTAGGTCCATTTCTATAACTTTTGGTAGATGTTATATTTTGTTAAACCTTTTCAGGTCCTCTATCACTCAGTCATTGATATAGATTAAAATACATGAGCAAATCAGCAAATCATAAACAAAGCATTTGCACATACATAAGGAAACATACCACATTGTCACTTCCTCTCAATCTTCCTAATGGAGAATCTTTTGGAAGCTCTTGAAGACCAACCTGACACCTGCAATGATAATAACTTTATTTGCGTTAATTACTAAATCAATCACAAAGAATTAAGGTTTTAACAAATCTATCGCTAACTTTCACTTTTAACAGATATCCAACACTTACTTTTATAATAAATCTATCACAATTTAAAATTATTGATTTGTTAACCACTAAGAATTTTCTATGCAGAACCCGGGTGTAGTGCTAAATATGCAAGGGTTCGCGTTGCAGGGTCCGACTGTAACGTCTCGGCAAGGACCGCTACATCTCCATGAGAACTTGGGTGTAGTGTTAAATAGGCAAGAGTTCTCACACCATAGGTGGACTAAGAATAAACATTATAAGAAAAGTAATAGTCTCAGATTTGGAACATGGAATATAGGAACTCTCACTGGTAAAACAATGGAGGTAGTAGATACAATGATTAGGAGAAAAATTAGTATTTTGTGTGTGCAAGAGACAAAATGGGTAGGTGAGAAGGCAAAAATGATAGAGAACTCGGGTTTTAAGTTATGGTATACAGGAAAGAGTAAAACAAGAAATGGAGTGGGTATTTTTGTAGATAGTTCTTTAAAAGATGAAGTTGTTGGTGTAGTTAGAAAGGGGGATAGAATTATAGCTCTCAAGATAGTAGTGGCGAAAGAAGTTGTGAACGTAATTAGCATATATGCACCTCAAGTAGGATTAGATGAAGAAACTAAATCAAGATTTTGGAGCGATTTAGATGAGGTATTACAAAACATTCCGCCAAATGAAATGATTTTAATAGGAGGCGATCTAAATGGACATGTCGGAGCGAAAAATGAAGAATATGAGAGAGTACATGGGGGTTATGGGTTTGGAACAAGAAATGAAGAAGGAAAAACTATATTGGATTTTGCGATAGCATATGACCTTATACTAGCTAATACATTTTTTAAGAAAAAAGAAGAACACTTGATCACATTCAAAAGTGGGAATAATAAATCACAAATTGATTATTTTATGGTTAGGAAGAGAGATAGGAAGATTTGTAAAGATTGTAAGGTTATCCCTGGAGAAAGCTTAACTACCCAACATAGATTAGTAGTGTTAGATATACGCCTTAATCATAATATCAATAGAGGAAAAATATACACGACTCCTAGAATTAAGTGGTGGAAGTTAAAGGATGGGAAGCAAAACATATTGAAGGAGAAGGTAGGAATACAAGCATTAGATGAAATATATAGTGACTCTAATACGACATGGGATAAGATGGTATCAAAGTTGAAAATAGTAGCTAAGGGTGTACTCGGTGAGTCAAAGGGGCATGCACCACCAAGTAAGGAATCTTGGTGGTGGAATGAGAAAGTACAAGAGAAAGTGAAGGAAAAACGAATAACCTATAAGGAATTATATATTTGTAAGTATGAGGAAAACTTAAAAAATATACAATAGCCAAGAAAGAGGCTAAGAAAGCAGTGAATGAAATAAAAAAATAAAACTTTTGAACGATTATATCAAAACTTGGATACAAAAGAAGAGGAAAGAGACATTTATAAAATAGCTAAAGCAAGAGAAAGGAAAACAAGAGACCTTAGTCAAATAAGATGTATTAAAGATGAATGCGATAGAGTACTAGTAAATGATAGCGAAATAAAAGAGCGGTGGAAGATTTACTTTCATCAACTTTTTAATGAAAGTTTAGGGGACCAACTTGACTTAGGCAATTTAAGTATTTCAAATGAGTATAGAAATTTTAATTTTCATCGGAGAATTCAAACTTCAGAAGTAGAACAAGCTTTGAAAGGGATGCAAAATGGAAAGGCCGTGGGACCGGATGATATCCCAATAGAGGTATGGAAATGTTTAGGGAAAAAAGGTATTGAATGGCTTACAAAATTATTTAATTTAATATTGAAAACAAAAAAAATGCCTAATCAATGGAGGGTAAGTAGTCTAGTTCCCTTATATAAGAACAAAGGAGACATACAAAATTGTGCAAACTATAGGGGTATTAAATTAATGAGTCATACCATGAAACTTTGGGAAAGAGTAATAGAAAAAAGATTGAGGAAGGAGACCACGGTAACCGAAAATCAATTTGGGTTCATGCCTGGAAGGTCGACAATAGAAGCTATACATCTTCTTAGGCAATTAATTGAAAAATATCGGGAGCAAAAGAAAGATCTACACATGGTATTTATTGATTTAGAAAAAGCTTATGATAGGGTACCAAGAGAAATTATATGGAGAATTCTAGAAAAGAGAGGCGTTAGCGTAACATATATTGACCTAATTAAAGATATGTATGAAGATGTAACGACTAGAGTGAAGACTTCAGGTGGATTGACTGAAGCATTTCCAATAAGGATAGGGTTACATCAAGGATCAGCTTTAAGTCCCTATCTTTTTACACTAATCATGGATGAACTCACTAGGCACATTCAAGATACAGTGCCATGGTGCATGTTGTTTGCAGATGATATTGTTTTGATAGATGAGACACGTGAAGGAGTAAATGCTAAACTAGAATCTTGGCGGGAAACTCTAGAAATGAAAGGTTTTAGGCTTAGTAGAGTAAAGACTGAATATATGGAATTTAAGTTTAGCAATGCTAGACGTAGTGAAACAATTGTTAAGATAGGAGATGATGAGTTGTCTAAAATCGAGAACTTTAAGTATTTAGGATCGTTCTTGCAAAGTGATGGAGGAATTGAGAGAGATGTCTTACATAGAATACAAGCAGGATGGTTGAAATGGAGATTAGCATCGGGTGTCTTATGTGATCGTAAAGTACCTCTAAAACTTAAAGGGAAGTTCTACAAAACGGCAGTTAGACCTGCTATGTTATATGGTGCTGAATGTTGGGCTATGACTCGAGCACATGAGCAAAAGATGAAAGTTGCAGAGATGAGGATGTTAAGGTGGATGTGTGGACATACGAGGATGGATAGAATAAGGAATGAGAGTATTAGAGAGAAAGTCGGAGTTGCATCTATTGAAGAAAAACTTCGGGAGACACGTTTGAGATGGTACGGACATGTACTTAGAAGACCAATAAATGCCCCTGTTAGACGATGTGAAACTATGATAAATACGCACATTAAAAGAGGGAGAGGAAGACCAAAAAAGACTTGGTTGGCAACAATAAAACAAGATAAATTTTATTTAAATCTAGATGATGATATAGTAGGGGATAGAACTCAATGGCGTAAAAGGATCCATATAGCCGACCCCACCTAGTGGGATAAGACTTTGTTGTTGTTGTTGTTGTTGTTGTTGTAAAGTCTTATGGGATGTTCAATCAAGAAGAGACACACTATGGGTCAAATGGGTGCATCATCATTATGTGAAGGGGGCTGATTTTTGGGCATGGAATGCAAGGGTTACGGATTCACCCTTGATCAAAAGGTTGGTAGAAATTAAAGAGAAAATTAAGCATCTTTCAAATAGTGAAGGGGAGGCAAACATGAGAATGATGGATTGGTTCGTTATGGAAAAGAAGGGTGTTGGAAAAGCCTATGGTTTCTTTCATGGTGCTAATCTAAAACCTCCATGGGTGGCAAACCTTTGGAGGCCAAAAATCATGCCAAAGCACCGTTTTATTATGTGGCTCTTGATACATAGGAAACTTCGCATGGCAGATAGAATGTCATATGAGAATAACAAGACATGTCAGGTGTGTCGGCAAAAGGAGGAAACAATGGATCATCTCTTCTTTGAATGTCCTTTTGCTTGTGCGCTTTGGGGGAAGGTAAAACAGTGGCTTAACATCAATTTTAGCTTCAACAAAATGGAGGAGCTGCTGAATGGTATAAGAAGAAGATATAAAGTAGCTGGGAGGAAAGTCAAAGCACGATTTCTTGGAATCTCAAGTGTCATATATCATGTATGGTCAGCCCGCAACAAGTGCAAGGTTGAGGGGGTGCCACCTAGCATTGATGGAGCCTTTAGGAAAGTGCAAATTCATGTTCATAGGTTTGTAGACCTAACCGGACATGGATAAAGGAGCTACTGTTCGGTGGAAGGAAGTTGCTACCGAATGAGTTCTAATGGGTATAGAGGGTTTTAGATACCTCTATTATGCTCTTAGATGATGGTGCTTATGATGTAAATGTTGATTGATGCGTTGCCCACTTGATTAGGGTTGTTTTGTGTTGTCTTTATGATGTAAACCTCATGGAGGTGGCTGTGATCTGAGGGTGAGTTGGGATGTGAAACTGTGGGATGTATGGGGGCCTAATGGGACAAGGACCTCTTCTTTGGAGGCCTAGTCCCATGCCCCGTGTTTTGACCCGTGGATTGAGGCTTTAACCTCATGAAGCGTGATTTATACATATGTACCTTTTCAAAAAAAAAAGTTCTTGGGAACTGTTGCATGGCCTTGAGGATGGTGCAATAGCTAATTCTCCTCATAAATTTGCAGAGCCTTTTCCTTTGATACCTTGAGCAAGGTGTAAGGCAATAGAGGCTTCAGGAGCTAGACTCAAAATGGCAGGCAATAATCTACTTGGCTCTCTACCTTTTCGACTGGGTGGGTAGCAATCTTTTGTCCTTGGCGACAAAGAATCTCCTTTACCATTGCTGCAATAATCTATGTCAATTGCCCACTCGGTAGGAGTCCCGTTGAAGTGTTCCCGACAACAATAAGAGTTTGTTGTGCATCCGACTCCTCCTTTGGGTTCCTACTTGTATTCATAATTCTTAGTCTTGACTCTCTTTACCACAAATGACACCAAAATGATATGTCTAAAACTTGTTACCTCGCTAAACGCTAGAGACAAGGTTTCTTCCACCAACTCGACCGGTCCCTCTAACTTGTTGGAAGTGCATCAATTGATCTATACTGTCTAGTAGGAATATTCCTGAGTATATCAATACATGTCAGAGGGCGTCGAAGTTGTCGAGCAAGACCCCTCCCTCTGGAACTTAAGTCATAAGAGCGTAAAGAGAAACGAATGCTTAGAACATGAGAGCAGTAAGGGTTCACATATCTTTATATTTACTAGCAAGATACCTACCAAGATCATGGCGGCCATCCCCACAAAATTTGAAACTGTATGTCTGTCATAATGGTCCACTTTAGCATAACTACCCTCCTAGGACAGTGTCAATTACTCAACCATTACAAGTCCAGGAATATACATGGAGTGGCCACCTTTTGGAGTCAATCAACGCAGCAATGGTTAAGGTGACTATTCAGCTTAAGCAGACGAGTCCGACCCAAGTAGCTGAATCACATAGGGAGTCGTATTGTCAAGTCATGCAACCAAGTCATCTGAGCTAATGAGGTGAGTGAATTGCTCGGGCTGCCAAGTGTTTGTGCTCAAGCTCTCGAGCATCTTACCTGCTTATTGATGTGCTTGGCCATGTGCGCTTTGGTTTACTAGCATGGTTGGGGATTATTCCCCGGGTATCACCTCTTAAAAATTTGGTTTTTTGAATTGGTTAGAGTAGGTGCAAGTGGGCAAAGGGAGACGCCAAAGAAAATTCTATTGAATGTAATAATAATGAACTTTGATTCAGATATTAATAATATTCCCTTGCATGTAGTTTAATGAAGAGGTATGATTTATGTAACCCACCTCAAAGAGTCGGAGTAAACTCAGCTTGATACCAAATGATGATAACATAGCAGCAACCACAGCAAATATGAAGTTTCATCCTTAACTCCTCAATAATATGTCATAAACACTTTTTCACAAGTTCAGCAACCTATTGGAAAGTACCTACCTACCTATGACTCCATCAACTGTTTCCTGATTTTGAACTGTTTTAAACAAATTTTAAATTAACATAATATTCTCCAAAATCTTAGGTCCATTTCTATAACTTTTGGTAGACCGTAGATGTTATATTTTGTTAAACCTTTTCAGGTCCTCTATCACTCAGTCATTGATATAGATTAAAATACATGAGCAAATCAGCAAATCATAAACAAAGCATTTGCACATACATAAGGAAACATACCACATTGTCACTTCCTCTCAATCTTCCTAATGGAGAATCTTTTGGAAGCTCTTGAAGACCAACCTGACACCTGCAATGATAATAACTTTATTTGCGTAACTAAATCAATCACAAAGAATTAAGGTTTTAACAAATCTATCACTAACTTTCACTTTTAACAGATATCCAACACTTACTTTTATAATAAATCTATCACAATTTAAAATTATTGATTTGTTAACCACTAAGAATTTTCTATCTTACGACCTGCTAGCTAAACTACCTCCTGCTTTTTTGGGATTTCTAGTGTGGAGAGTCTGGGCTCTCCTTCATAGGATTCCTTAGATTTGTGTGATTCCAGATCAGTGCTACTTCTTCAGGATGCCACTCTTATTTCTGCTTAATTTCTTCCCAGATCCCTACTCAATCTCAAGTTTCTCTTCTTCCATGCAGCATTCTGTTTTTGATACAGCAGGATTATTATTTCAGTTCCTAGATTCTAGAGCTTATTCCCAGAGCTTGCTTCCTCTTTTCCGATCAGCCATTTGGTAAGGAAAGAAGAAGGCCTTCCCTCACTCATACATGATTACTTCATATGGGAGTTCATCTTTAGTTTTGGGATAATGTTATACTACCTAATAAAGTCTTCTTTAGTTTGTCATGATGCTCTCTATTTACTTCCACCTTATAAATTCTTTGAGGCAACCTGATATCTCAAAAGAGCAAGAAGCACAATATTGTGACTAGAGCTAGTGCAAAGGTGAAGTGCAAAGTTATAGCTCTTGCTACATATAAGCTTACCTGGCTCAAACAGTTAATAACTTATGTTGGTTAATATTCCAAGTGACCAATGAATGTTTTCTAATAATCAAGCTACTACATTACTTTCAATCCTATCTTTCATGAGAGAAGAATCATATGGAGAAATCAATTGTCACTTCCTCTGAGACAAAGTACAGTTCAAATATCTTCTTTTATTACTTCCAACAATTAGCAGATTTGCAGTCTACTAAGTCTTGGCAGCAGCAGTAATAACAACAACAACCACCACCAAGCCTTATCCCACTAGGCGGGGTCGGTTATATAGATCTTTCTACGCATTGGACCCTGCCCCCTATTATATCATCATCTATATTTAAATAAAATTTATCTTCTTTTATTGTTGCTAACCAAGTCTTTTTTGGCCTTTCCTCTCCCTTATTTAATGTGCGTATTTATCATAGTTTCATATCGCCTAACAAAAGCATAATTCTACTAAGTCTTGGCAAGGCCCTAAAATTGAATATACCTTTACCAAGATAGTGTTTCTAATATTTTTAAACTAGCTTGAGGGTCATGAAGATCTAATTATAAATAATAATAATAATTTAATTGTAAATATAAAACCCTTAGGAGTGTAATATGAAATAACAATAATAAATTTATATTAAAGTAGAATTGTGTCTTAAGTGGTCATGTCCAACTTGGATTTTGATGTTTGTGCAAAGGGTTTAGGTTAAACCTTATATGTTATATTTGAAACGTGAGTTTAAGCTGTGCAAAGACTGTCAGCTTAGAGAGCTCACGACATGACGAGGGGTAGACTACATGATGAAAAGCATTGAGATGGTTGAGAAGTCAATTGCCAAAAATAAACTTTAGTTTTATACTCTTGGGAGAGGGTACTATTCAACTTAGGCGAAAGTTCATCATTAGAATGATTAGAGTTGGTGTTTCAATCGATTGGACTCATTGGAGTTGAATCTAATCGACTAGAGAACTGAATCAACTATGGAGTTGACTCAAACTAATTGGCCAACGAAAAGTATAAGTTTGTTCAAGGTTAAGAGATTGAATAGTTGACTAATGAAGAATTTAAATTGGCCGATGCTACAATAGAAAAGTTGGAAGGAACCATTAATCTAACAAAGATGCATTGCAACTGTCTGATGACTAGAGAGCTACAATCACCCACTTGAATAACAGTGGAATCTAGTCGACTTATGTAGCCATTGGAAGACTCAGGCTAAAGCGATTAGAAGAACCAGACTAATAGGTAGATTTACGACATTTATTGATAAATTAACTTAATAACAAGTGAATAGAAATGGGATGAAGGCTATATAAAGGGGAAGAAGGATGATGTTTGAATGTCGACAAAATATAAATTGACTAGATCACGATTTAAAATCTCGAGCCATAGAGTTTTGGTTTATGAACGGAAAGATACAATTTCGGTACTGTATCGTGCAGTGCTAATATAATTTAAATATTTTTTAAAATATAAAATATATTAATTAAATATAAAAAATTTAATCTAAATATTAAAAAATAATAAATAATAAATAAAATAATTTTTTAAAATAAGGGATCACAACGCCTCCAAATGGTAAATAAATAAATATTTTATTATATTAATTGTATATATATTAAATTAATAGGACAGTTTTATCATACTTTAATTAAGTCTGTTTAGATTATTCTATAATAGTTGGGAGTTTATTAAAATTATTAACCTAAGTTTTAATTCTTTTCATATTTTTTTTACCGTGGCCGCGGAGGTCGCGGTCGCAAAGAACACAGAGGTTGTGACGGCCTCACATCGACATACAGAGGTCCAGCGACCTACAAAGATCACAGTTGCCTCGTCGCAACCCGCGGAGGTCACAACAGCTTCGCCAAGACCCATAGAGGTTGCAACAGCTTCATTGAGACTCAGGGAGTTCGCAGCGGCCTCACCACGACCCACGGAGGTCCCCAGCAGTGCTGGTGGTGGGTGGCTTAGGGTATTCGTTTCATCTGTTTTACCCGACACGAAACGAATTTTTAATACATGGACTAAATCTTAGTGGCCCTTCCATTATACTATTAGCCTCCTCTTGATTCTCTTATAATACTTACATGTTTGGGAGGTTTATCAACCTCCTGAGGTTATCTACGAAGGAGAAAGATAGTGGGCTTTCAGAGAGTTGAGTCACCGACAAGAAATAGTTCGTGGTATATGAACAAGGGCTCAAACCATGTTACATCCCTTATTAGCAATGGATATGCATTGAATTTGCAATTCCTATGTTTTAATTTCAACCACATAGCTTATGTTGTGCGACCTTGCTAGGATATATAACAAGAGTAGAAAGAATTTATTTGCAGGTATAATCTATTCACCTCCTCTAGCATACCAGTCATTCGTATACATTTGGTCCCCAAAAAATGGTATCATAACCCAATCACCCTAAAAGATTAACCATCAACCAAACAAATGAAGAGGTGGCCAAAATGGTGTATGAAGTTTTACCACATGACGAAGATTTCAATTTAGGAAAGGGTTGGAAGCTTGGTTTAAACTTTTTCTTGAAATGATTCTCAATATAAAGTTGGGATTTAAGATTCCAAAAGAGAAAAAGGGAAGAACCGTCAAACAGAAGGGGATGGAGCAATAAGTCAAAATTGGTGAAAGTAACAAGAAAGGTATAATGTCAAAATTTTCGGGTTTACCAAATAATGTTTTGAGAAAGATAGGGGAATACAAGGATGTCAAAAAGATTTGGGAAAAGGTGGTCAATTTTCACAAGAATCTCATGCAAGAAGAAAAAGCTCAAGTACAAGAGAAAATTAAAGAGGTTCTAAAAGAGATCACCGAAAAAAATCTAAATTTTCACAAGGAAGAGGAGGGAATTTATGTTCCAACTGTTGAGGAAGCCATGGTCTGGATATTAAACCCTCTTCATTGAATTAGTTGAGTGGGAAGCCATCCATCTCTTCAAGGAGTAAGAGTCCACATCTATAGAGGAGGAAATCTTAGAAGCTCAAATCCTCCAGAGCTATGGTGCAATGGTAAGTTGGGATGGGCTTCCTAGGCAATAAGGGTTCAAACTCATCTAGGACACATTACACTTGGGAAGTTTGAAAACCTTGTGACGCTAGGTTGTCCGTTAGGACTCATATGCGTTTCCCGATTTATCCTGATGGCCGGTGAGAAACTTTTATATGGTCAGATGAGTCGCCTTAAGAGCTGGATAGATGGATTACCAAAAAAAAAAAAAAGAAAATAAGAGTCCACATCTACAGAGGAGGAAATCCTAGAAGCTCAATCCTAAGTATAACCATCCAAACCAAATCAAAGGAACATATTGTCTGTTTTGAATGCAACCAAAAGGGACACAATAAAAACAAGTGTCTACTTATCCAAAATGAAGTAAAGAAGGTAATCCCTAAACTTGATAAATTTATGACCTAAATTGTAGGACAAAGAAGAGAAAAGAAAAACCGACAGTTGCTTCACTTGGAGAAAGAGAGAGTGGGGTCACAATCACACACAACGCCTAAGGAGGAAGATAATGAGGAAAAAGAATCCAAGGAGAGAATGAAAAAAGTTGGAGGCTAAAATCAAAGCAAAGCTCCAAGTAAAGAAGAAGGCATTGTCTCATAATTTGACGTTAATTCCAATATTAATTCTTCCATGCATAGTGTTAATTAATATTTTCATTTGCATATGCATTTTATGGCTTTAAATATCAAGATAGATCTAGGAATAGATTTCATGATGTTTCTACTTAGCCTATGGAGGAAAGTAGATAACAATATAGGAAAGCAACCTAAAGAGATAGCCATATGCCTAGATGTAAGAACATCCAAAGAAGACATCACATATCTAGGTTGAAGAAACTAAATTGGAAAATCAAGGGGAAAACATGAAAATTTGGCAAAAACCCTGGAGAAATTCACAAATGGACCTAAAAATTTAGAAGTGATGTTAGGAAGACAAAGGTTGAAGAGAAGCATGATGGATTGGGAGGATACCAGTCCTCATCACCTAGGACCCAAGTACCATCATATGCTAAAGTAGCATTTGGCAATGGTATGAGTGAACTATCTAGGTTGAGAAATACTAGGAAAGTATTTAGACTTAGAAAGGTGACTAGAAATGATAGCTCTAATGAGAGCCCAATAAACCCTTTTGGGAGTCATGGTCATTGGATCCCAAGGAAGGCATGTCTGGGTTGCTAAAGGGGTGTAACAATGGGTTTAGAATGAGCAGGAACTCAATCCTAGGAACATTGGCATATTAGAGAGAGTTTCATATAAGGGAACATATGAGATATGATTAGGCGGCATGAAATGGTGCTCAATTATATTTGATGTCAAATAAACTAATGTAATGGGAGTAATTCAATTTGAGTTTGCTAGAAACAATCGTTTTGTGATGGATGGAGTTCCTGAAGAATTACGACTGCACCATTAGCTATCATCCCGGGAAAGCTAATGTGGTCGCTGACACACTGAGTAGGAAGTACAAAGTAGTTCTGGCATGTCACCGGGTGTTGGTCACGGAGTTGGATTAGGGTTTCTCAAAGTTGAAACTTGAGGAGCAGGTTCAAACTAAGAGAGGTTTGCTGGTGACGATGGTTGCTCAGTCGTCGATCAGGACGAGGATCAGAGAGGGTCAAGCCAGCGATCAACATCTGCAGTTCCTCGGCAGCCATGTAGCCTCAGGGAAGTAGATTGATTTCACACGAGACGATGAGGGTATTCTGTATTTCTGAGAGAGATTATGTGTACCCGAGTCACATCCGGTTCTGAAGGAGCTACTTCAGGAGGCGCATCGCTCGCATTCCGGGATTCATCCAGGCGGGACCCGTATGTATCAGGATTTGTGGCGTTCCTACTGTGGAACGATATGAAGAAAGACATCTCAGATTTCGTAGGTAGATGTCTAATATGCCAGCAGGTGAAGGCTGAGCACCATAGACCTGCTAGATTACTCTAGAAGATCCCTATTCCTGAGTGGAAATGGGAGCACATCACAATGGATTTTATGATGGGATTACCGAGGACTCGCAGAGGACACGACGCGATTTTGGCGATCATTGATCGATTAACCCAATTTTCACATTTCTTAGTGATTTGGAGGACGTACTCCCTAAATAGACTAGTGGAGTTGTATTACAGAGAGATCGTCAGATTGCACGGTATTCCTCTGAGTATTATTTCAGATAGAGACCCATGGTTCACCTCACGATTTTAGGAAAGTCTGCAGCAGGCCAAGGGTACAGAGCTCCGATTCGGTACAACATTCCATCCACAGACAGACAGACAGTCAGAGCGCACTATTCAGACTCTGGAGGATTTACTGAGGTCTTGTGTTATGGATTTCGGAGGCAGCTAGGAAGACCATTTTCATTTAGTTGAGTTCACCTACAACAACAGCTATCATTCAGCTATCCAGATGGCACCGTATGAGGTATTGTATGATAGGGCATGTTGGACACTCATCCTCTGGAAGGAGCACACAACATGATACAAGTTAGTCCATACTATCAAACAGTGGATGTCTGAGGCACAGGATCGCCAGAAAAGTTATGCCGACCAGAGACGGAGACCTTTGGAGTTCTCCGTAGGCAACCACGTGTTTCAACGAGTTTCACCTACGAAAGGGGTGAAGAGGTTTAGCCTCAGAGATAAGGTAGCTCCACGATACATTGGATATTTCCAGATTTTGGAGAAAATTGGAGTTGTAGCTTACCGCTTGGCATAACCACCATCTCTTGCCGGCGTACCTAACGTGTTCCATGTATCCATGCTAAGGAGATATGTGCAAAACCATTCACATGTCTTGTTCGATATGTCGATCACACTTCAGCTAGACGTGACTTACGAAGAGATACCCGTGCGAAGTTTGGGAGACAGAGAGCGTCAGCCGCGAAACAAGGCAATCCGGCTGGTTAAAGTCAGATGGCAGCATCATTTCGATGCTGAGGCGACTTGGGAGCTCGAGGATACAATCAGAGCTCGCTATCCCCACTTGTTTGCTTAAGGTGTGTATGGTTTGTTTCGTTCAGTATTTGTACTGCATGTTTTTCGTTCAGTATTATTACTGTATGAACATACTTGTCACATGTGAATAACGAAATTTGAGGACCAAATTTTAGTTAGTGGGGAAGAATGTAAAATACGGTAACTTGAAAACCAGATCCAAAAATTTTTCTGGAGATGATTTAGGGTTTCTGGGACCCAGGGCGAAGTTTAAGGATTAAATTGGTTAGGAACCAAAACTAAGAAGGGCTTAATTGGTTAAAACATTAAGTTGAAGGGGGTTGATTACTTAAAATCCGATCAAAGGGGCTTGAGTTGGAATAGCCAAAATGCAAGGGCTAAACTCAAAATAACCAACCCATATAACCTATGCCCTTCAATTTTTCCCCCCGTTTTCTCTGTTCCTTGCGATCTTCACCTTCTCTGCCCGTCTCGATCGATGTCGGTGACGGTCTCTCTCTGTCTCTCTCGTTCCCACGTCCACTCGGTTCCTACCTTCTGGAATCAAGCGAAACGCCCCCTCGATCACACCCTTTTCTGCTTCGGTTGGGGAGATCTCCGATCTTCGTCGCTCCCTGTCGATTCCAGGTCGTGATCTCCACCCACGGCCGATATGAGGTGAGTCAATGAGGGTATTCCTATTCCCTTCTTCCATCGGGTTGATCCTTGCCAAATCTTGGTTTTAAATCTCGATTCGATTCAAAGGTAGCGCCTCAACGTCGATCACCTCAAGGAAAGGAAATCCGAGTTAAGGATCGAGGACGAGCTCATCGGAATCAAGGATCAAGGCTCCTTGTGATTCCTATTTGGACATTCCAATCGCCACATTTGGGCTACGAGGGATAGCTCAAGAGAGTAGATGTTTTGGATTGAGTTAATTTGTTCTTCGATTGGATCTGTGTTTGGGTTGGAATTTGGTTTTTGAATGGTTTTGTTTATTGAGGAAGAGGTTGCTGTCAGGAGTTCCGACTTTAGAATGGGATCAGAATTGTATAGATTGTATTGGATCTGAGCATGTTCTATGATTGATCAGATTTAGAGTTTGGGAGAATTCTATTTTCCATTTTGATTTCATTTTTCTAAGTTGATTTAGTGGAAGCTATGGGATCAATTTAGGTTTTGGTTTTTGGATATTTTCTTGGGTTTCTTTTCCCTGTCGTGGGCATTGGGTAGGATGTTTGAATCCTAGAAGAAACTTTGTTGCACTCTTTTATTTTTTTTTATCTTACTACCTTACCATGAGCTTCCTCAAGGAGCTTGATTGTAATATTGATCTTGGTTTGGGATAAAGCCGTAAGCTCCCTTGGTTTGCTATTTGAGTTAGGAGGTAATGCATGTCTTGACCTTCCTTTGCCGTGAGTTGTACCATGGTTTAGACTTAGACTAAACCTAAATCAATCTTAAGCTCGGTGACTCGGAGTAATGGGGGATTAATCCTAATACGGTTTAATAATTAGTTTAGCTAGTTACTAATTATATAAGTAGCTAAATAATTATGTCTTATGTTACAGGACGTTGATTGATTTGTTGCGGATTATTTGGACGGAGGATTCTCGTCGCTTGCGGGCTACTACATCGGAGGCGGGTACCTTTGAGTTTATCTCTGTAGATACTGTCATTATTATATGCATGGTTTATTATGTGTAGCAGTAGGTGTATATCTTTATCTGTCTTTTGTTATCCCTACTTTATACTTGCTATTTGGTCTTTAAGCTTTGAGATGATCACAGTTTATTTCCATACGGTCATGATGCTTGATATTCTTGCTCTGTACAGTATACATGTGTGCATATGGTAGTGGCATGTCACCTCATGCCCAGCATTGGTTGATCACTAGTTATACTTTGCATGTACACTTAGTAGTTTATTTTGTAGTTCATGATTCAGACTTGTGTAAGACATAATTCTTCAGAGGACTATCAGGTGGGTGTTACATATGTTAGTATCATGCACCATCCTAGCACGGTTACATAGTTGGCGACCCTTGGCTCCTTTGTGATTGAGACAGGTCGTCAGTCATACAAGACCTGACCACACGATCACTCAGGGGTTAGTGATTATCGGAGTGTGGGCAGTTTTGCTCCATTTGCTCCGCTCAGCCACCCATGGGTTAGTGGTTATCGGAGAGTGGTAACAGGCGGAGATCCCTCCTCTTTCGTGTGACACGAGAAGATAAGAGCAGGACTCCTCCATCCGACATGCAAAAGGAGTATTGTCTCCAACTGCATCCTATCCACTCGGCCACTCCAAAGCAGTGGCAGCGGAGTGCGTATAGTTGTCATAGCCCTACCGATTCGGCGGTTTACATATGACATGTTACTGTAGCTGGACTGGCATCAGGAGTGACACATGTCACTGCATCATGTGCATATGATGAATGGGATTGAATTTGATTGTGTTTTCTGCATATGATTGAGTTATGATTACTACATTTGGATTACATGCACATACAGGAGGTATTTTGCAATTGGTCTGGTGACTTTGCATTGCTCGTGACTACGAGCTTATATGACCTACTACTCCACAGGTGGAATTGACACTGGTATGTACATACATTCAACTCTTAGTCATGTATTCTGAATATTCCTATAAGACTGTATCCATTTGTTTCTACTTTGCTTGTATAGCTTTTTGATGTCATGTATATCTATCTATATTACCAACAGAGTTCACCTAGGCTCACTGTCGTTTGCTTGTTTATCCGTTTCAAGATGATGCCGCTAGGAGAGCCCCGCAGTCAATCCCCCTTCATTTCGTACTATTTTCGTTTCGCTACACATTTTCCTTTTATTTGTGGATGCTTGTATTTTCTTTACAAACTGTGCTCATTGACTTGTACGTCTTATGGTTTCCATGTATTTTGCGTGGTGGACTGCCCGAAGGGCTACATTTTGGTTTAGTTTTGTTGTAGTCATGATGGTACGTGACTTTGTTTATATATGTTGCGTGATTTACTTTTACCTTTGCTATATATGTTTCGACCGTGTTGGTCAAGGTGTGTGGGGCCGGTATGCCCATGTATAATTGCTTCAGATTGCCCGCCGTACAGGGAAGTGTTGCTCGATTTATATCGGACCAGCGGTTCCTTCGGGGGCGTGTCAAAAAATTCTAGGATTAATAGGAAACAATGATTTATTTAGAAAAACGATTCTATGAGGGATCTCTCCCTGAAGAATAGAGGATGGCATGCAAAAAACATACCGTAGAAACTGCATCAGACCAAAAATATTTGAGAACATTCATTTGAAATAAAAGGGCCCATGCAATTTCAAGAAGATGTCTACTTTTACGTTCAGCTACACTATTTTGGGATAGCGTATCAACATAAAAGGTTTAATGAAACAAGTCATTCTGACCCATATATGATTGAAATAAACCGGGCATATACTCCTTAGTATTACGACTTACTAGAGCACCACTAAGAGGAGTGGGTGTAGTAATTTCTGTACAGAGAATGCGACTAAATACATCTTGTAGAGAGGAGACCTTAGAATCCAAGAGAACTTGTGACTTAGTAGACTCAAAGCTAGGAGATAAGTCAACAAGAAAGCTCATAACCACCATCTGCTCTTGATGAATTTGTCGAACCTTCACATCAAGGCTAAAGGGCAGCAACATATTAAGCTTCTCATATGTCTTTTTGAACGCCACAAAATAACTAATCAAAGGTTGATCTTGTTTTCTACACAAGGTCAAAGGCTTTTCAAACCTCATACATGCAAGAGAGATTCCCTTTTCCTAAGTCTAAAAAATCCAAATAATTCATTAGTTCTTTAACAAATTCATAATGATTGATCAAGCTAATTAACTCACTATCAAATACAATTCCGAATCTGAAGGATCTAGCAAGCATCCTCTCTTCGTCATATAGGTTTCGAATCATCGTTAGGAGGATCATCAGTCAAATGATCTTTAGGAGGATCATCAGTCAAATGATCATTTTTATCAATACATTGTAGATAAAGACAAACAATCTTACTCCATTCCAAATAGTTTAAACCAATTAGCTTATGGTATGTGATCTTAGAAATCATTGGCACTACATTTGTCACAAGAGAAGGCTTATTCTCGGCCATAAGATTTTATCTCATGGGAATGCAGCAACGGGAGATGGAGCCTCGGTGCACAAATCTATAGCTTGCGTCGGAAAGATAAAATGCAGCAACAAGAAGAAAGCATAGTAGCAGGACAAGTATAAACACCGCGACAGAAAAGAGCACAGTTACGATGGACGGATCTCTTGCTTGTGTCGGGAGGATCTAAGGTCAGACGCCGACAGTGGTGAAGTGGGACAAGAGAAAACGCAACAACTGAAGAGAGCACAACTACGGTGGACGGATCTCTTGCTTGAGCCAGGAGGATCTGAGAACAGACTTACCGTGGACAAGAAGAAGAAGCACAGAGGCAGGGGTGATTACTTAGCCGAGGCTAAAAGTGTACGTGATTGCCGTAGCAGGAAGCAATCTTGAGGTTGTCGCTGCAAGAGACGAGCATAATCGCGGGACATTGTTGGGGTCAAGGACTTGGAGTTCATCGGCGGCTAGGGCTCATGGGAGGAGGGATCGACGATGTTGCTACGAGTCAATCCTTGTTTTGGCGAAGGCGAAGGTGTCACCAAAGCAAGTGAAGGGCGTCGAAGGGAAGTGTCGGCGGCAAGAGCCACGGAGGCAATTGAGAGGCTACGAGCGTTAAAGTCGTAGGTAGAGTGCAGAGAAGAGTTGAGGTATGAAGGTTAAGGCAGTGGGCGAAGGTGCAGTTCAAGGATAATTTGTCGAAGGAGAATCAATGAAGGAAGAGGTGTCACTGACGAAGCCACGTCGCGTCTCAGCTACCAAGCGAAGGGCGTCGAAGGATAAAGGGATCAGAGGTCGAGGGAGAGAAGGCGTCGAAGGAGAATCGGTGGAGGATTAACTCTAATTGACACATATCTATTAACTAATTTATACCGATAATATGGTAATTAATATATAGAGATACAGTAACTAATATATACAAATATGGTAACTAAAATATACGTATAATATGGTATCAGAGCATGTAACTAATTTGTAATGAGAAAAATTAGGAGGGGTGGGCACACTCATATTGAATGTTTTTCAGATGCAGATTGGACAGATTCTAAAATAGATAAAAGATCTACTTGAGGTTATTGTATCTTTGTTAGAAGAAATTTAGTCTCATGAGTAAGAAGTAAAACGTTGTGTCATAATCCAGTGCAAAGTTAGAATATATGGCTATAGCATAGTCTGTGTTCAAGATAATACGGATATATCAACTCTTGGCTAAAGTATGACTTAAAATTTTAGTACCAGCTAAACTGTGATATGATAACCAAGCTACTCTTCATATTGCATCAAATCCAATGTTTTGAGTGAATTGAATATATTGAAATTGATTGTCATTTTGTTCGTGAGAAAATTCAACAAAGCTTGATTTCTACCGGATATGTGAAGACTGGAGAACAATTTGGGCATATCTTCACAAAAGTTTTAAATAGGGTTCAGGTTGATTATCTTTGTAACAAGTTGGGTATGATTAATATCTATGCTTCAACTTAAGGGGGAGTATTATCTGTATATATTAGTTATCATATTTGTATATATTAGTTACCATATCTGTATATATTAATTACTTCAATTAAGCTAACTGTCAATTAGCCTAATTACAGTTTCTTAAAAATAGATCCCTAGTTTGTATATAAATATCCCACTCTTCAATAAAGTTTATGTATTTTTTTTATCCCAAACTATAGATTCTCTATTAATTATGTACCTACTCTCTCTTTATATTATATGCCTTTTTATTATATTTAATCAAGATTATATGTGTTTCTTATTATATTATTATTGTAAATTTATTTTAATTTTTCTCATGATAATAGTTTTTAATTTGTTTCATAACAATACAGGAGAGATGATGAGCCAGAGATAGAATAGAGAAGTTCGGGTGCTAGTGATTATAATTACGGATCTGAGCTCTCTGTTGGTAATGAGTATATGGCTGGAAGCGAGTAGTGGACTGAAAGGGGAAGGATATTGGGAATGGATTCTTTAGCAGAAATCATAGAATTGCTGGTACATCTTCTTCCACCCCGCCGGCAGTAAGGACAAAAATAAATAACTTGATTGAAGAGGTTAGCCTTTTAAAGAGGATAATATTACAAAGGAGTCAGGAAATGAGGCAAAGGGATCAAGAAATGATGCAAAGAGATCTGGAAATTAGACATTTACGCCAACAACAAAATTTCATAATGCAACATCTTCGGTTAAGCTCCGCTCCATGTCAGATTCCTCCCAGTTCTGGTGATGATGGTGACGATAATGATGATGATAGCTCTTCATGAATTTGTTATGTATAAATGTTATTTGTTGTCTTTTGGGGCATTTATTATCTGATTGAGTTTGTGAATCCTTGATTTTTGATTAGTACTGTTAATTTGTTTCAAACAAGGATGGTGACGCCAAGGAAGAGGTGGAGATTGGAAATCCATGTTGAAAGAAGTAAGTCTTTACCTATTTAGTTTTGTGTTAATTTATGGAATTTTCTTTCTTGTTAAGAATGATATTTTTTTATTGTTTTCTGATGCAGGAAAAGAAGAGGAGGAAGTATGGAAGGAAAAGGAAGTGTCTACAGCGGAAGAAGAGGACGATGATCTCTTTTTGTATCTTTCCCTCATTTTGAGACTTATGGGATATTTTATGAATGTGCTTATGAGACTCGTAGAACCTAGTTATTGGATTTTTTTTTTATATGATGACTTGTTGAACTTGGTTATTGGTTCTCATGTGTTATGGATCTTTTGTGTTGTATGTATCTATTGTACATGTGTATTGTTTGAATTGGAATTATAAGTACCTTATCCAAAATATATAGGTTTGTTTGTATAGACGTGATAGAATGTAGAAATGGGGAGGTTCTGTGAAAAAAATGAGTTTTGCGACAAAGTTTAAAAAGTTCTGTCACGAAATTATTGTAACTACAGTAATGTATTGCAAATCTGTAACGAAAATCATTTTCATCGTAGATTTGCGACGAAAACGAATTCTTCACAGATTTGCAAAGAATATATTCTTCGTCACAAATCAACAACGAAACTATTTTTTTGTCACATATTTGTGTTTGGGGCGAGGTGAATTTCCATAGGAATTGTGCGACAAATTTTGTTTTCATCGCCAAATTACAACGAATGTTGCGACTAATAAAAAATGTGTCGCCAAATTTGCGACGAATTTATATTATTTCGTCGCATAATTTGGTGATGACTTATTCACAACGAAAAAAATTCGTTGCAAAAAAATTTGAAACGAACTTTTTTTAAAAATTAGTCGTAAAATTCGTCACAAATGAGTTATTTTTTTAGTGAGCGTCAAGGATTTCACATAGACCAAGTCAAGCAATCAATACATTAAGGGACAAGCAACTTGATGAGAGATGGTTGTGGTGGTGAAGTCAAGTTGCAAAAGGTAATCTCTAATTATAAGCTGTGAGAGATGAGAAACTTGTACTGTCGAGGGTAATCTTTAACATAGGCGAGAGTTGATTATTAAGATGACCAAAATCATAGTTCCTTAAGATGATTGGAGAGTTGAATCCACTAAGGAGTCTACTCAAGGTGAACAGTCAATAATGAACATCATGTTTCTATTCAAAGATGAGTCAATTGGAAACTGAGTTGTGGTCAATCAACTGACGAAAAACTCCATAAGGTTGATACTATAATAGGAAAGTTGAAAGGAGTTATTAATCTAAAAAAGTTGCACTACTATAGTAAGATTACCTAAGGGATACAGCAGCCCTAACAGACTGAGGGTGGAATCCAGTTGACCCAAATAGCAGCTAGCACTCGGGCTAAAGTGATAAGAGAAACTAGTCAATTGATGGATGGATCTAGTCAGCTGATTAGCAACACATCAATGAACAACAAGTGAAGATTGAAGAGGTATGAAGGCTATATAAAGGAGGCAAAGTGGATGTCTTAAATGCTAGCAAAATACATATAGCTCTTATTGAGCCTTTCCTTGTACTCTTAGCCTTCCTCTTGATTCACTTGTAAGACTTGCATGTAAGAGGTTTCTCCATCTTTGGAGGTTATACATGAAGTAGAAAGATAGTGGTTTTTCCGGAAGTGATTCACTAACGAGTTATAGGCCTTGGAATAGGAATGGCGATTCTCAACTACATTATATCCCTTGTTAGTGATTGGTATGCTTTGAATTCTTATGTGTTTATTTCACTGCATAATATATGGTGTGACCTTGCTAGTATTGTGGCAAGAGCAGACAGAATTTATTCTAGCATATTGGTTGTACACATTTGGTCCCAACAAAAATTACTAAGGAAATAACCTGAATAACTTTTCCAATTCTATCATGTTAATCATAGTAAATTCCATGATTTTAATTATTGTTTTTGGAATAACATATTCAGAGACTACTTATTTCCAAGTTTAACTAAGTTAATTTTGGAATAGACTATTTTTTACAATTGGTCAAGGATGGAAACTTTAAAAGAGACCTCAATCTCCCTTTTCTATGTTATCCTTCTAATATCTTTTGAGTTATCTTCATGAGTTTGATTTTTCAATTCGTGAGTTCTGTTCCTTGTAGTATTGCATTAAACAGCCTAATGATGACATAATGTTGACATGAATCAGGATCTTAAATGAGCTTTCTACGGAAGAAGAATAACCAAGCAGGTTGGAAGTGTTAATACTGTGACAAAACTTACCATGGCCCTTTAATAACGCAAACATATCGAAGGACTTTACTTCTGGATGAAGCTGCATTAGCTCTTTCTTGAATACCTCTATCGAGTGAAAGAATGCCAGTTCTAAGGAAATCCTCTGTGGACATTGAATTTGGCCCAAATTCCTTTGGATATAAACTTTCCACCTGCATATTATTAAAAAGGGAAGAAAAAGTCATTGCCTTTGCGAGTACCAATTATTACCATCATTAATTTTGCAATTTTCCAGTTTTAGCACAAGAGAAACCTGTATGTCATCCATGTCAATTCTCCATCCACGAAGTCGAGCAAGTATTAGTGCCTGTTTCACAACCATGCCAACCATCATCTATTAACCTATGGTGAAAACAAAATATCCAAACAAGTTCAAGTTTAAGATCAGAAGCAAGGTGAAAATTGAGATTCTTGTTTCACTCAAAACAATAAAGCAAAAGTTAGCAACTGTCACATCAAATAAAATTCATAAATTCCACAAATAATTCCATTGTCACTGCCTTTTTTCATAGTAGTAAGCCAAAAGTCTTAAACTATAGGCAGGCAATTAATTGAAATACAGGTGAGCTTTCTTAAAAAGGTGACATTTAATAAAAAGGTGATTCGCTCGCCCCCAGCACCCCTGCCAACACGTCTCAGGGCCAACATGGAGGAGGTAAATCACGGAGACTACTAGCCCGAGCTTTCTTAAAAAGGGATTTAACAGAAGAATGTCTTAGAGAATAAACTGCTATGGAGATGTTTATGCTGTCAATAAGGAAACATTTAGTAAAAACACAAGAGTAAGAACCAAAACAAGATCATGTCGAAGTCAAACCTTTCTAGCAACATCCATCCCACTAAGGTCATCACGAGGATCTGTTTGGAATGTCCAAAATAACTCTCAGAACAAAAAATAATAATAACCATACATGACAAGCATAAAGAAAAATCAGTTTCTTACAGTGTCATGCCCAACCAACTTACTAAAAGGGCATATTGACTTCCGTGGATACTACTGCTATCAGTGGACTGGCTAGTACAGCTGGTTATACTGGAAAGCAACAACCAAGTGGTATAGTTTCCCTCATAACTGGCTGTTCTAAAACCACTAAATAACAGAAAGATCCACTCAAATTTTAAAAAGTCGTACAATTGTAAACAACTGACTTGTTGGTATGATGGAGGAGATTCTTCTTTAGATTTTCAAAACATTGACTAATTGCCCCAAGTAACACGTAATGACAACAACCAATTGGCATAGTAGCTCTAAGATCTCAACTAGAAGGGTATGATAAAGAAAAAAATTTCTATGGTTGAAGAATTTAAAATGGCACAAGATAAAGCCACGAAGAGAAAGAAAGACAAATAATTTTTTCAATCAAATTTACAGTACTAAACATACAATTGATTGAAGAGAGATAATCCATCATTGTTTTAGCAAGAAAAAAATGATTTGAAGCAATAAGAAAACAGATTCTTAGAAATAATGAATGATGGCAACTTCCAATAAACTCATACTCAAATGTTCAATACATTACAAGGAATACCTTTTGTCAATTCATGGAAGTTCACTTTCCTAGACACTATTGCACTTCATTTGCAGTAACTCTAATGAAAAGGGAATCTAACCATAGGTCAAGGATGTTAGTACCCCGAATGATTAAGGGGGAGATCACTGGAATCCCAAATGGTGTGGACCACGGTAGTTTTGATATTTGGTCAAGTAACATAAGTTAGGCCTTGTTATTTCTAATATGTATTTCTAAGTATGCAGGGACTTAGAAAAAAAACACGCCCAATGACTTAAAATCCAATGGAGTGTGGTGAAGAATGGTATGGGGCATCCGAGACACCGGAAAGGCCGAGGAGTATTGGAGACAGTGAGATTTCAAGTAGGAGATGCAAGCATGCAAGAAGGATGATACAAGAAGGGAGCCAATGGGCTTGGTGTATCGGAGAAACGAAAAACACGAAGGAAGTGTACTTCAGTGAAGCAAGAAGGACGTACGGGGAGTGAGCCGAGGTACACAGTGCATCCGACGGAAGAGAAATCAGGAGGAAGAATGTTAGGCAAGTTGGTAAGCTTAGTGAGTGAGTTGTACTTGGGACAAGAGTAGAAACACTCAACATACATGAACTTAGTCATAGTGGATTAAGTTAGAGTTCCAAGTGACCATAATTGGGTTTCGGGAGACTGAAACACTAGGCGACCAGAATGGATCCAAGCAACCTATGTACTAAACTTATATGTTGAATAGGTTCGAGCAACTAGAAGGACATCAGGGAGACCAGAAGCATATGTGGAGCACAAATCCGAGCGAGCTGGTTAGAGTTCTAGATTCACCACGTTTCCGGGTGACCGAAAGGGTGTCAAGTCAGCAAGATTGAATAAAGGGTACTTGTTCGTGGATGAGGATGATGGCGAACGAAAGAGCTTTCGGGATATCGGAGCATTGCCACATCAATAACCCAATGATCGGAGACCAAAAACTATAAAACGAGGCTTGAGGCTCAAAGAACAGTAACCACACTCGAAAATTAATTGTTTTATTTTCTATACAAGCCACTACATACCTCTATTGTACTCAATCATTGTATACAAAGTTTTTCACCTCCGAGACCTTAGCAAAAAGGGAAAAATTAGTGGATAGGTGAAGAGACTATGAATTGATGGCTAGCCCTTGTGGAAGTTGGGACGACCGATTATGAATTAGACATCTTGTTGGGTCATAAGGTATAAGACACCGGGCTCGACCATCTTAGTTGGAAGAAATGATAAAACAAGATGGAGAAATCAACTAGGAATGGGGGTCGGTTGGTTTAGAGGAAGTGAGAAGAGACTATTTCGTCCAAGAAAGGGTGCAGGGGAAGCGGAGACGGTCCTCAAGTAGATCGGTGAAGAAGGTTATAGCTAGGGGTGTGCAATCGGTGTAAACCAAACCGACCGAACCAATTAAACCAAACACCGAACCGACCGAACCTTTTTCGAACCAACCGAACCGACCAAACTCTCCAAAAAACCGAACCGATAAAACATCGGTTAATTCAGTTTTCAACCGAAATAACCGAATTTTTCGGTTTGGTTTGGTTTGGCTCCGGTTTGGTTTGGTTTGGTTCCGATTTGGTTTGGTTTCGATTTGGTTTAGTTTGGTTTATTTCCTATATGGTTCGGTTCAATTCATAACATCGGTTTAACCGAATTTTGATTTGCAAAACCGAAAACGAACCTATTAAACCGATATTTCCAAAAAAAAAAAAAAACCGAACTTCTGAATTAATTGAACCAAACTTTGAACTTCGATTGGTTCGGTCAATTAATTCGGTTTAACCAAACTTTTGCTCACCCCTAGTTACATCCTGATCGAGAGGCAAATGAGGGTGGTCGGATGACAGTAGGGAGATCACTTGGTAGTTCTCAGGTATGACCAACCCAGCCTCGATTGAAAGGCAATCAGTGGGGTCGACCCCAAGAGCGGGATGACTTAAACCACAGGCTGACGACTAGCATCCTGGAGGTAGTGATAGTGTTGGAAAGGGGAGACTTGCTTTTCTGTGGCATTACAAACAATAAAGACACAAGGGTGAAGCAAAGGCACTTACGTGGAAAGATCTTCAGGCTAGCGACACAACAAGTAGGGCGGCGAGAAGATGCATGACAACCAAAGCGTAGAAGAAGTAAGAGGGGGTCGCACTTCTCCCTAGGACCCCTTTTATAGTGGCGAGGAAGGGCGCACGACATTTCAAATGCCAAGCATCGAATGGATGGAATTTTCTTGCGTGTTTGGAGCATTATCAGACATGTCATGGTGCAGCCGCTTGGCGAGGGTGACATATGTCCTACTCACATGCGCTAATTCATCTTATGCTAACACCTCAATTCCCGCACTGGTGTATGGCGCTCCACGAAACTACAACCGCAGTGGCGTTTGTGCCACAACTGACAAATGGAACACACGTGACGCACCCACACCAAACAACCATTAGTTCCTTATAGTCGGGACTTGTTAACTACTCTTCTACAGCTTGACAAGGTAAGGAGACACGTAACACTCAATATACGCCATAAGAGCATCCATGATTGAGAACATCCCACACTCCAGTACACGCCATGGGAACATCCCTGATTGGGAACGTCCCGTCATCTGGTACATGCCATAGGAACATCCCGATAGAAACTTCCCCGCACCAAGCCATGGGAACATCCCCGACTAAGAACATCATGTCATTTATTACACACCATGAGAACATCCCGACCGAGAACATCCCCACATGCTAGACGACCCCTCTGAAATAGACAATCCTTCGTCCTCCTCAACAATCTCTGATAGGCATGGCTGATAGAGTGGAGACTGCTAATAACCGTCATTGGGCATTGCTAGGTGATAGTCAACAAGGCCAGATATGAGTGTCTAGGGGGTGATGCGAGCTAACGATGTTGCCTCCACTAATCGACAAAACCCTACAAGATGAGCCGAGATGTAGCTAACTAGGCGGCTCACGTAGACGCCCAGACGGCTAGGGGTATTAAAAGGATAGGTAGACACAAGAAACAAGTATACTCTCTATGCACACGCATTCCTATTCTCTTCCAGTCTCCTCGGGTCAAAGCTGACTTAAGCAACAGAGGTGCCATGTCAGTGCCCTTTAACTAATGTTGATTTGGTACCCAAGCAATCAAGACAGCGAGGATATTAGCTCTACTAGTTAACCTATTAGGAGTCCAACCGTAGCATCAAGTATGATGGAGTATAATACAGAATTTAGCCAACTTATTGAATTTTTTCCACATATGGCAGCTCGGGATTATAACTTAATGCTTCAATTTACACAGAGACTTGCATTCTATTCTTTCATTGTTTATGTTCAATTGTTGTAAGAGGCTTCTCTGCCTCTGGGTCATTTCTGAAGGAGAGGATAGTGCTTTAATAGTTCTTGACTAGCCAAGTAAAATCTGTGTCTCTTCTTTCTCTTTATTCATTACTTATTATGTTAATGAATGTGTGTCCTTGCTAAATCGTTAGCAACAGAAATAGGAGTTTTGAATTGCAAGTCGCTATTCCCCTCTCCCCACTAGCGATCAGAAATGTTTCCACGACACCTACACTTGCTATCAGAGTTGGACCGCCGAGAAGGAATAACCACCGACAATGCAACTAAATCGGGAGGAATGACCAGATCAAGCATTCATTCACTGAAATTTGAAGGTGAATTTGCGTAATGGAAAAGAAGAATGGAGACGTGGTTCAAAATCGACTTCGATGTTGCCTTAGCAATAGGACATGGATGGCGAAATCCAAAAGACAAAAAAGGGAGAACCCTACAAAAGAAGAAATGGACAAAGCAACAAGCAAAAATCGAAAAAGGTAATAAGAAAGGTATGGAATCCATTATTTCAGTTTTACCAAAAGATATTTTAAGCAAGATAGGTGATTGCAAAGATGCCAACGAACTGTGGCATAAAATTGTTACATTCTATGAAAAGAAGAATCTAGAAGAGACAATCCACAACGAAAATAAAAAGGACGAAGAAGAACCAGAAACTCCACAAGAGGAGAAGGAAGTACCATACTCAATTGAAGATGAGAGACCATCTTCGATAGATGAGTCGTGTGAAGAACCTTCGACTTCTCCAAGATGTGAGAGAAAAAATTTCAATAATTAAGGAGATCTCAGAAAATCAAGAATTGAGTTCTTCAATTAAAGTAAAGAGCAAAGAACACGTTGTATGCTTTAGAAGCGGACTCAGAGGGCGTTACAAAAATCAATGTGAAATTACAAAGAAATATGTAAATCATAAGGTAACCTCTAAACCCACTGATTTAAGTTTTTCTTCTAATCAAAATTGTAGGAGAAATGAAGCCAAAAGGTACAAAGACCACGTAACTTGCTTCACATGCAAAGAAAGGGGTCATTACCATTCCAAGTGTCCAAATGGAAAGGTAGCAAGTAAAGAAAGAGAGCAAATGGAAGAAAGTTAAAGGCTCAAACAAAGGGGGGGCTCCAAAGGTAAAGGAGAAGGTATCATCATACCATTTATGTTTAAATGTAAAATTTATTTCTTCCGAGCATGGTTCATACGATTCTATGTTTATGAACAATCACAGATGCGATAAGAATAAAAATGATAAATTACCATGCCTAGATTTAGCAAAGATTAAAGGAATTGTAATCATTCTAAAATTGAAAAACTAGAATTAGAAAGCCAAGGTTTGAGGTCAAGGTTTGAGAATTTGGAAAAGACTCTTAATAACTTGTTTCTATAATTTGAACAATCTGAATTTATTGATTGACGATCATAACTTAAGTTTTGCAAAAGAAGGCATAGGGTTTGAGGGACTAAAATGCAATTTTGAAAATTCTAAAGGCCAAATTAGAAAATTTTCAAAAAATTATATTCCTCAAAAATATTTAGCAAATCCAATTGGCACAAACTTATTTTGGGTGCATAAATCTGTTGTGACCACTTAAAAAAAAATTAGTCAACCATAGAAAGGAATATTTTTGAACAAATAGTTGACCCAATATATACGTGCGAATCAAAATCATTCTTTCCTGAATATTCTATTCAAAATTTCTATGCAAAATATTTTTCTATGAAAATAAAGAATGTTTTCTATCAATAGCTAAAATTTCATGATTTTTGGATGCTTAGAAATTTTGTAAAAACTATCTTTAAAAAAATATGCATACTGAAATTAGAAAATTAATGAAAAAGATTTTTTGATAAAAAAAAATTCTGTGAAGGAAAATATGGTGTTTTACACTTGATAAATATTTCAGATTTTTCTATTATTTTGAAATATTTTCCAAATTTCCAAAAAGGGGAAAAGATTTATTTAGATATTCACAACAATCAAAAAAAAAAAAAAAAAAAAAAAAGAAAAAGTTTAATTTTCACGAACCCTATCTTCTTGTTGTTGTCAAAAAGAGGAGAAAATGGCATTAGGTAGAAATGTGGGGGGGGAGTTAGAATTATTTAAACAGCATTATAATTATTTTATTTTATTTTCTACCCTAATTTACACTTAATTTGACGAACATCAAAAAGGAAGAGAATGTTAGAACCACTGGTGGTGTCAAATAAGTTTAAATTAGGTCCTTGTTATGTTTTAATATGTGTATCTAAGTGTACAGAGATTTAGGAGATCACATATGTACCTAATAGCCAAGGAGCATTGGAGATGGCAAAGCCTTTACAGAAGACGCAAACATGCGAGCAGGATAGCACATGACAAGAGCTAACAGACTTGGTATATCCGAGGTACGAGGAGCTTCAAAAGAGTACTTTAGTGGAGCGAGAATGACGCATGGGGATTAGCTGGAAGGACTCGGTGCATTCGAGGGATAAGAAGTCGAAAGGAAGATTGCTCAAGGCAACCGGGACGAAAGACGGACAACTACATGTCCACGCGACCGGAGAAGACAAGATCAATGAATGGTCGAGAACAAAGGTTGAGCATATTCAAGACAACCGGAAGCCAACCGCTGAGTCATCCAGACCCATTGGCAAAACGGATCAGAAAAGCCACGTCAAACTCCAGGTGACCGGAGAGCTTCTAGGTGACCATAAAGAACTAAGTCATTCAGAGTCTGTCAAAGAGACTAAACATATAGGAACCAGACTCTATATTACAGTTAAGTCAATATAATATATGATCTCCATATCATTAAAATAAATAGTTAGATTGGACTGTGCCAATCATAAAGGCCGCTAGGTAATGTAAATATGAAATATACAGTGCCACACTGCCACTTATAGTGCTAGACACCAATAATAAAGAAGAGTGGCCTATCAACAAACAACTATTGAACATAAGTCCTAAATTCAACTTTGAAATACAAGCAAAATGAACATAGAAATCCTACAAAATTTCCAAGTAACTAATGAAATAAAAAAAACATGTGGTATACGTAGGAATTCATATTAAATAACCACTATTGAATTTGAGCAAAAGGGACGGGCAATAATTTCTGCTTTAAATAAGGAAAAAATTTGTTGATTCAACTAGGGCAACTGGAAAGAACCAAAATGGAAGTTTGAGATATTGATTTTAGTAGATAAGTTAGCAATGAGTTTGATAAAAAGAAGTAACAGGTGTATGAATAAGAAGGTTTGAAGTATAGGAATCTGACAGTTACAAGATAACAACAAGAGCATTCTCTCTATCTTTCTAGAGGAAGAGATAAGTCTTTTGGTAAAATACCCTTGGAGGAGACAGTGTGTGGTCAGAGTGAGTTCCTACCAATGTAGGATTTCCTCATAGAATAAAAGAACTCAAAACAAATTGTAAGTTAATATGAATTAGTTTTATTAGCCTGCAAAGTAAAGTTTTAGAAGAAATTGAAAATCCAAAAAAAAAAAAAATGAACGAACATTCCCACTCACACACTGACCAATATGGATACCCAAAGTGTAACTGACAATGAAAATCATCAGTCATATTATTGTTCAAACTAAAATCTCAGGTTGTAGTTGATACCTGGTTCTGTGTACCCGAGGGATTTAGCTGCTAAAACAACTTCACTAAGTAGCTTGCCGTCTTCTATTTCACTCATAACATAACCAAGTGTACCTATGCACATTTCATGGAGAAAAATATAGAATGTCTGAAAACAGTTTATAGATTTGAAGAGATGTTTTTAAATAGATACCACTTAAACTTCCAATGATACAATAGATGGGATCTCCAGATCCAAGTACACGGGTAATGGAAGCTATTATTGGAAGGCCTGCTCCAACCTACAAACAATGCACTTGAGCATAGCAACAAATGGAGCCAAGGATTGGAGATTTAATCTACAAGAAATCCAGGAAAACATCCAAAAAACTATTCGCTTCATGCAAAAAACCAAAGAAATTTGATGGGTACGATGGTACATGATTGTCTTCCTGAAAATGGAAAGAAAAAAAAATGTAGCATATATCTTATACTTTAGAGCAAATTCTAAGGAGACAGAAGATTTAGATAGCTATGCAACAAAAATGAATCATGACACGAATGAAAGAAAGAGGAAAAAAAATCAAATATCCAGAAATTTTAAACAAATAATTAACTTGCTTTTCTTGTCAATTCGCTTTTCATTTTTTCTAAAATATGTTTAATATATTTCAAAATAAATTTTCTAAAAGGTTTTCTAAATGTTATAAAGAGGAACAAAAAGAGGAAACATGATATGATCAGTCACACCTAAGGAACTTGGAAAGAAAGGAGATATATATTAATAGGATTTTGATTTGTTATATAGAAAGGATGTTTGAAATTGGAATTAGTGGCGGAGGCACTTCTATGTGCCTCATACAATTCTGGATATGATTCGCATATGGTACATGAGGTTCAAGTAGCGTAGTTGATGCTTTCATGGTGTACGAACAATGGTTTAAAAAAATTGTTTAGTGCTAGTCATGACGAACAAAATTTTTGGTTCAACCCGCTAATCAACATTCAAAAAGCATGATTCCACCTGTTCCTTGGTGGATCCCGAATGCGAGTTCTCATTCCTTTGTGAATGATGAAAGCTATGGTTTCAAAAGGTAAATAACTCCCTCCTCTTCTCTTTCTTCTCCTTTTTGATATTAGGGCAGTTGAGAAGATTGAGCAGACAAACATCTTCCAAGAACTTGACTTAAGTGGAGATTGTTGATGCAATCGTACATGAGTTGAGTTGGTTTTGATATGGTTGGCTAAAAACTAGTGGCATAAATTTAAGTTGGTTTGGTTTAATTGATTTGATTGTTTATCATCTATTTAGTATGTAGCTTGGCCATATTGGTAAGGGAAGTTATGAAGATAAGCTCCGGCAGGTTAAGTCCTAGAAGTGAGGCCAATGAAATCCTAGCAGTGAGCTACAGATAGATGAAGTCCCGACTAGGTGATGATTGTCTTACATGTCTGAAGGGAGCATAGCTCAATGGACCCAGATTGAGAAAAAAATGATGAATCAGGCAGCAGACAAATTGAACCTGGGGTGACCGGCCCGGCCCCACGGAAGTTTCCCACCGATCACCAGGGTAAATCGGGAAGCGCTCGCGGTGGTCAGTCTGGAAGCCCAGGGTCCCAGGGTTCGCGCCCCATTTGGAGGAAAAATTCCTGCAAAATGCGCCGTAGCTGGGGATCGAACCGCGGATGTCTAGGTTAACAACTAGTGACCTTACCGCTGCACCATAGCCCCGGGGGCAGACCCAGATTGAGAAAGACTCTTAAGTTGGAGGCTTGTTAAGATGGCTCGAGGGTTAGAACATGGTTGGAAGTCAATATTGCCTAGTGATCATTGATGAATTTTCAAAATTTACTTGGCCCTATTTTTTGAAACATAAAGATGAAAGCATAAATAAATTTATTAAACAAATAGAAAATGCGGTTAGGGCATATGCATTCTTAAATGGCTTTATATGTAGCCCAACTGCCATGATTTGAAAACTTAAATAACACTAGCCATGTACTAAAATTTAAAAAGGAAATGTACGAACTAAAACAAGCTCTTAGAGCTTAGTACGAGAGGTTATCGACTTATTTAATTTGTAAGCGATTTAGGTAAGGCAAAGTTGATCCGACAGTATTCATCAAAACTCATGCTAAGGATATTTTTATTGCTCAAGTTTATGTTGATAATATTATTTTTGGGTCAATTGCCAGCTCATTTATGAAGGATTTCAAATCCACTATGGAAGGTAAATTTCAAATGATCCTAATAAGCGAACTTAACTAATTTCTAGGATTACAAGTCAAACAAACCAAAGAAGACATTTATGTTTATTGGACTAAGTATGCCAATGAACTAATTAAAAAATTGGAATGGAAATTCCCAAAGAATTCATAACCCCAATAACCTTACATGTCAAATTAGATAATGACCCAAATGGAAAAAGTGTAGATGTCAATTACTACAGAAGGGTTATAAGTGGACTTTTGTACTTAACTACTAGTCGACAAGATATACTTCTCAATAGGCATGTGTGCAACATTTCAATCTTGTGCTAAAGAATCACATCTAGTAACAGTTAAAAGAATTTTACGATATCTAAAGGGTACTTCAAATATAGAACTATCGTTGTGCAAAATAGGGGCAACACCTCTCAACCTCTAACTTGGAAGAAGAGGAAGAGAGAAAGAGATCGCACGAAGCAATGAAACTACGCACAAGAGAGAAAACACGAGAAGGAAGAAAAAGGAAATGAGTTACTGTAGTTCGGCGGCGTACGTACTCCATAAAACGATCAAAGTTTTATTAGAATTCTCTTTGCACAAGAGAATATATATTATTCTCTTGATTCTATAATAGGTTTACAATGATTCATATAAATAATACATAAACCTCAGATCCGTAATAGAATTCTATTATGAAAACCCCTAACATAATTTTATTAGAAAAAAAAAACTTAACTGATTTTTCTTCCGTAACATTCCTTATATTGGCCTTCACTCAGATATGAGTCACCCGTCAGCAACTCCGCCTTTGCGAATATTCACCATCTTCAAAGAACAAAAGTATATAAGCAAAACTCCACCTGGAACTCTAGGATTAGGCTTCCTTCCTCTAGCATCTAGAGACGTGGATCAAGTTCAAACAATACTTGAACTTTTCTGCGATCTTTGTCAATATATTCGCAGCATTGTCTGCAGTGTGAACCTTCTAAAGTTGAATTTCCCCAAAAGCAATCAGCTCTCTGATCTTGTGAAACCTCACATCAATGTATTTGGTTCTCGCATAATACACTTGATTCTTCGTCAAATAGATAGCACTCTGACTATCACATAACAAATTGACTCCACCTTGCTCCAGTTGTCCCTGTAAGCCATAAATCTTCCGTCGCTGCTTTAGCTGTTGTCATGTACTCTGACTCCATAGTAAACAATGCAATAATAGATTGTATCATAGACCAATAGATAGGTCCTCCCGCCACAGTGAATACGTATCCTGTAGTAGACCTCTTGCCATCTTAATCTACTGTATAGTCTGCATCTACGTATCCAACAACTGAAGGATCTTTCGGTTGTCTACTGACCATGATGTCATAATCTGTTGTATTTCTAAAATATTTGAAAATTCACTTCACTGCATCTCAATGCGATCGATAAGGATTTAAGAGAAACTTACTCACCATACTAATTGCTTGCGCCAAATTTGGTCTTATACAAACCATGGCATACATCAGATAACCAACTGCACTAGGATAAGGAACCATTGACATCTCTTGGATCTTCTCATCCATCTTTGGGTACTGTGTACTAGATAACTTGAAGTGTTACGCCAAGGGTGTGCTCACCGATTTACATTCTTCATATTGAACTTATCCAGCACCTTCTCCACATAACTATGTTGAAACAACCATAATCTCCCTGCAGCCCTATCCCTGTGAATCTTCATCCCAAGAATCTTCTTGGCCTCTCCCAAATCTTTCATGTCAAATTCCTAACTCAGTAACCTCTTTAATTTATCGACATCTTTCTTCTTCTTTACAACAACCCACTTGCACTCTAAAGCTCATTTTTTTTATCAGGAAACCCTCCGCCATAGCACATATCCACTTGTCCTTCTGTAAAGTCTCAGCTACTAGCGATAAGCGCATAAAATACCAAGTCTTCGAATTCTTATCTAGTGGATGACTTTACGACTGGTCTCATTTTGCCACCAACTATAATGCGATGCTTCATATGCTCTGAGCTAAAATCATTGGAGTCAAGAGTCTTTAGCTCCGCCTACACAACATTTTCTCCTTGTTGCTCTATGGTATTTTCTTTCCTTCTTCCAGAGTACATTGTAGCATGACCTTTTTCTCTTAGGATCCCAAAACTTAAAGTCTTTAACTCCTTTCTGATATCCCAGAAAAATGCACTGTTTTGATTTCACGTCCAGCTTTGACTTTTCTTCACTAGATATATATGCATATAGGCTAGACATCTAAAAACTCGAAGATGGGAGTAATCTATTGAATTCTCTGCCCATACTTACTCTGATACTTTGTCTTCTAGTATTGTTCTTAGTGATCTAATAATGAGATAATACACCATGTTTACCGCATCTGCCCAGAAATTCATTGCTAGCCCTACATTCAGCCTAAGACATCTTACCTTCTCAATAATTTTCCTATTTAACATGTCTATCACACCATTCCACTAAGGTTTCCTGCAAACCGAGAAATGTCTCATTATCTCATGCTGCTCACAAATTTCTGACAAGTAAAATTAATAGTTGGTCCTCTTCGGCCCTACAAATAATAGCAGTGACTCCGATGGGGAGGATACTATTATTTGTATCTAAGTGTATACCACTACACGACACCAAGAAAAATTATTTCTGATTATGTGTCTTCCGATGGGGAAGTACACACGTTCGTCAATAATTCCCTATAGTCTTTTCTGACCTAGTGATCCGCAGAACAAGCCCATCCGATGAGGAGGAAGGCACTCAGAGCCGACGCGCAGACTTATTCGCATCACTTATCAGATTATAGTGGAGGTCATGGGACCCTTAGGGTCCCTCTCCCACTTAGTTATTTGCGTTGAGGTTTTTACATGCACTC
The DNA here is from genome assembly GCA_024364735.1 of Boesenbergia rotunda. Lineage (NCBI taxonomy): Eukaryota > Viridiplantae > Streptophyta > Magnoliopsida > Zingiberales > Zingiberaceae > Boesenbergia > Boesenbergia rotunda. Next base: position 358,916 of record JAGFNQ010004959.1, read on the forward strand.
ACACAACAAGCACACAAACCAAAATAATAGAGCAATGAAAAAATCCTAGATTTTTCCAACTATTATGGCCTTGGTCTTCAATGCGCCTCCAGTCGTGTTGTCACCTCGTCCACTCCATCCTATCCATGCGCAAGCCACCATGAAGGATTCCCCGAGCCAAGATGACTAGCTTACTTATTTACATCCATTGATCCTATACTCCACGAAGGAATGTACATGTCATCTAGATCAAAAGTAAATAAAAAGCACGGCTAAACAAGTGTCATATTTAATTACAAGAATTAAATAACTTATCTAGCCTCGTCAACCCCGAGGATTCAATTAATTTATTTACATCAAAACACAACCAATCACATACAAAGATCATAATTGTCATAATAGTTGGAATCTAGTACATGCAACACAAAGTTAGCCTACGCACATCCAAAATTATCTAGCAAAACAATGTACATGATAATATGTAAAAAATAACCGAATCCTAAACACACAAAACCGGAAACCTCGCTCTGATACCAATTGTTGGGTATAGCTTGGCGGTTTCCTAGACAACCACGTGGTCGTATCTGAGAGACCTCTCTATGGCCACGGATTAAAAATTTAATCCGAATAGAGACTATTCCCTCTAACGACCGTCTCGTCATCGTGTTAATTAATCCAAGTTACAACTTAGCCAAAACCAAGGTTAAGGCCTTGTAACTTTCCGGATTAATTAACCGCGGAAAAAACGACGATTTGGATCGCCGATTTTTGTGTTTATCTTCGGGGTCCAGTTAATTAATTATTGTCTATGATAACAAATCAAAATAATTAACTAACATGCATAAAATGACAAGACAAAGTAATATGGCACAATTAAAACATAGCAATATAAAACTGGAGCTCGGGAGAATTATACCTCGTCGTTCACCTCGCAGTCTTCTACCTTATGACCCTCCCCTCCTGGACATCGTGTGGGCGACGATCTACCAAGTCGCGGAGTCACCAAGGCACGCCAAAATCACCGTCTTCAAGCCTCTTCCTTTTTGGTAGCAAAAACCCTAGCTAGGGTTTTCGGCCACCACCTTGTTGCCTCTCCTCCTCTCGCCGCCGACCACCACCAGCTCCCAGCTCCGGCCAGCCGAGAGGCAGCACTGAGAGGCTGCTAGGAAGATGAAGAAAGGGAGGAAGAAGTCAAGCAAGCTCCTTCTTCTTCCCCAAAAACCCGCCGAAAAACCCTAATCCTTCTTCCTCACCGTCGTCGCCAAAACAAAACACCAAGGCTCTGTTTTCCGGCCGCCGGAGACCTCTCCTCCTTGCTTCTTGCTTGCGCACGCAGAGGAGAAGACAACCGTGAGAGAAGGCGATGAGAACAAGGCGGAAGAAGGAAGGAAAACTCAAGTCTCCTTGCTTCTTGCCGCCAGCGCCGCAAGGTGGATAAAACCCGCCGCCGGCGAGCCTCCACCCGCACCTCTGCTCCAAGCCGAGCACCAGTGTGCTCCTCCCTCTCCTGTCGATGCTACACGCCCAAAGGATGAGCCGAAGATGAGGAGAAACCTCCTCTTCTTCCTCCTCCTTCTCGCCGGTGCCTCTTGACCTAGGAGAGAGAGAGGGTTTAGGGAAATAAGGGTTTTTGTGGGTTTGGTGATTAATACGAATTAATTCTCAATTAATTCATACAACCTTGTTTCATGACTCCTATGGGGTATTTATAGGGCTAAGGTAGGGACCATGAGGAGGAGTTGGTTCTTGGCCCACTAATGGATCCACAACCCGATCCATTAATCGTGATCCATTCCACTAAAGGATCCCATTGTACTTCCTCACCAACCCCCATATTTTCATATGGGCTCCACATATTACGAGTCGTCCATCTCCCCGTGTTTAAGATATCGAATGCCCGATAATTAATTTAATTTACTGATAATTAAATTAATTATCTTCTTGATCCTTGATTAGTACCACTCAACTTTTTCATTATGACGGACCATAGTCCACTTGCAAAATTTGACATGACGATCTTTTTGAGCTCACCAAGGGGGCATCATCAACCCGACTCACCAGGACACGGATTCTGTCAATAATCAACGGCACGCCACATTATTAATATTATCTCCCAACTTACCGGGTATATCGATCTAGCAGAATAGATCTCGCCAATTGGTAAATCAAATATATAATATTTAATAATACATGTCTGTTATTATATCGGGATTAAGAGATCGTACTCCATAATATATCTGAGGTCTAATCCAATTTATGAAGTCAGTACAAAAATTGGATGACCTCTCTTTTGGTCCTACTCAATATACACAAAGTACATTAGTGTAATTCTATGGTTAAGATAAACCACACCTAATTACACTACAACCATCCCGATGGTTTGTCCAACTCCATCTCGGTTGTGAGCCTCTTTCTTATACTTCGGCAAGGAACCTGATAACATGATTTTCTGTGCGACACCACGCACCATGTTATCTACAATGCCAAGTATCAGACATTTTGTGCACATACTAATATAAACATGCATTGTGTGATTTTCTAATTCTCTTTAAAATGTAGATGTGCCCTAACCAAAAGCAAGTCTTTCAGTATACATCCTAACATAATCATCAGTAAAACTCACAAAATAAAAGTGTCTTCCAAGTGATGCTACACTGGCTGGTCCCTAGAGATCTGTATGTACATAGTGCACAATCCCCTCCGTCTTATATGTTGTCATCTTGAATTACACTTTCCTTGTTTTCCAAGAACATAGAATTTGCAAAATTCAAGCTTGCACATCTTGACGCCTTATAACAAATCTCTCGTGAAGTTCCAACATCCCACATTCACTCATATACCCTAACCGCATATGCCACAAGACAATACTTTCTAATTAAGACTTCACTAAGGCGACTTCACCTATAACTATAGTCCCTATCAACTTGTAGATGTTCTCTGTTATCTTTTGTCCTTTCATTAGCATCAAAGCTCCCTTACTAACCTTCATTACCCCGTTCACTGATTTGTAACTGCAACCGATACCATCCAATGTGCTTAGTGAGATCAAATTCTTCCTTAGATCTGATACGTGTCTGACATCACACAAAGTTTTGATCACGCCATCAAACATCTTAATTCCGATGTTCCCTATGTCGATGACTTTCAAAGATGTATCGTTTCCAATCAACACTGAACCAGAATCAACTGTATTATAGATGTAAAACTACTCTTTGTTTGGAGTTGTGTGATATGAACATGTAGAATCTAAGATCCATACATCCGTAAGTTGTTCCGAACTCGACATAACTGATAACATATCTCCATCACCGCTTGCTGAATTTTCCTCTTCAACTATGTTTGTAAACTTTGTCGAACAGCCGTGTTCTCTACAACATATTTCTTTATCTCTAAACAATCTATCTTCACATAACCTTTACCTCCACACTTATAGCACGTGATCGCCTTATTTTTTATCGACTTAGAATGATCCTTGTTGTCGTTGCCCGATCCAAACTGAGTTTTACTCCTATCGTGCTCTTGGTTACTATTTACCACAAGTCCTTGCTGAGAATTTTCATCGTTTGTTTTATTCCTTTGATGAAAACCTAGCAACACACTTATGATCTCCTCCAATTTAAGAGTTTGTTTATCCCACATTAGAGTAATAACCAAATTCTCGTACATAGGAGATAAAGGTAGAGAATTCAACAACATCAATGCTTGTCTTCGTCCTCAATCTTCACATCAACCCATTTCAGATCGCTCACAATATGATTGAATATGTTAATGTGGTATCTCAGATTGGTTCCCTCTGTCATCTTTAGCCCGAATAATTTCTGCTTAAGATACGGCTTGTTTGTTAATGACTTTGACATGTACGACCTTCCAACTTTTGACAAACAACCATCGGTGACTCCTCATCCATGACATAGTACATCACATCATCCGTAAGACAATGTCTGATTATTGCCACTACCTTTGCCTGAAGTTCTTCCCAATCCGTCCTGTTGTGAGTTGCAGGGGTAATTAGGTCTTTTCTCTCTATCTTGTGCCTTTAGGGTTTTGTAGGCTACAAGCTATATAAGTTGTGTAATGGTTTGGCTTTAATTACAGAAGAAAAGTATTTTCTTATTATCTAACATGGTATCAGAGCAAGTTTCTTCGCCACCCTAATTTTTTTCCTCTCCTCCTAAACGGCGGCGCCGTTCGTGCACTTGCGAGAAGAGGGAGCGGCGCACTTGCGAGAAGAGGGAGCGGCTGTTGTTCACTTGCGACCGTCTGCCTGCTCTTCTTCGCTGCTCTTCTTCGTGATTCGCGAGCTTCTTCATCTCGCGAAGCACTGCTCTTCTTCTCGCGCGACGCGGTGCTCCTTCTTGCGCGACGTGCTGTTCTTCTCGCGCAAGCGCGACGCGGTCTTCTTCTCGCGCGAGCGCGACGCGCTGCCTCTGCTCGTCCGCTGCCTCGACGTGCTGTTCTTCTCGCGCAAGCGCGACGCGGTCTTCTTCTCGCGCGAGCGCGACGCGCGGCCTCTGCTCGTCCGCTGCCTCTGCTCTTCCGCGCAAGCTCTGCTCTTCTGCGCTGCCTCTGCTCTTCCGAGCGAGCTCTTCCGCGCTGTCTCTGCTCTTCCGCGCGAGCGCAACGCGCTGTCTCTGCTCTTCCGCGCGAGCGCGACGCGCTGCTTCTGCTCTTCCAGGGACGCACTGCTTCTTCTCGCGCTGTTCCTTATCGCGACCAAGCTTGCTGATTTCCCTGGGCTTCACTCTTCTCTGTCGGCTTCTTCTTCTGCTCCTGCTTCATTCTCAGATCGAAACTGCAGGCAAGCCCCGCCGCAGCCGTTCTTCCGTGACCTTCGAAGCAGCAGCTGAGTCTTTTCCTGCTTTTTTTTATACTGACCAAGCCCTAATCTCACTGATTCCCATCATCAAAGCAGCAGTTGTTCTTCCGCGACCGCCTGCCAAGCTTGGTCTATCACGGGCCGAACTCTTCTTCAAGTTCCATCTCCTCTTGTGAATTGGTATGGCAGACACTTTTGGAGAAAGTTCTGGGATCTCTACAGATCCTTTGGCTTCTTCTGGACAGGTTTTCACGATGACAGTAACGGGAGGAACTGGTCTTCAGATAACCTCGGAAAAATTGACCGAGACAAATTATGCATCGTGGGCAGTTGCTGTTGAACTCTATGTAGAGGGCCATGATAGACTTGATATTCTTCATGGTACTAGAGTGAAACCGGATGAAAAAGATCTTAGCTTTCGTACTTGGAGGCGTGACAATATTCTGGTAATGACTTGGATACTCAATTCTGTTAGCTCTGGCATCAAACAGGTCATTCTTCATAACAGAACAGCTGTTGACATGTGGAGGACACTGGAGCAGATGTACGGACGCAAACATGATATGCTGCGTACTTATCAGATAAGTAGTCAAATTTGAGCAAGGTTCTATGTCTGTTACAAATTATTTTGCTGCGTTAAAAGGGCTATGGGATGAGTTTGACTACTACAGGATGGGTAATTGGATTTCCACTGATGATCATCAGAGATATCTGAAGCTTCTGGAGAAGGACAGAATTATTAAGTTTCTTGATGGGCTTCATGCAGAGTTTGAAAATCTAAAAGGACAAATTCTTAGTCTTGATCCTACTCCCTCCTTAGAACAAGTTTATTACAAAATTTTGAGTGAGGAAGGCAGGAGAGGGACCATGAACAACAAAGGTAATATCTCTGCAGCAAGCACTCCAATTGGAGAGACATCTGCTTTTGTTGGTTCTTCCAACAAGCTCAAGTCTGGAGGGACAAAAGGAAAAGGTGGAAGATTTTGTCGGCACTGCAAGAGGACTAATCATGATTCAGATTTTTGTTAGGAGAAATATCCAGAGAAAAAACCTGAAAAATTTAAAAACAGTGAAAAGAAGGTTCCTAGTCGTGGGAATCTTGCTGCCCAGAACTTAGTGGATGGGGAGACTATTAATTCCTCGGTACCTTCTAATATTGAGTTGTCATCTACTGATATTGCCAAGCTTCAGCACCTTTTATCACGACTTCAGACTTCATCCTCTGCCAATTTGTCTCAAGCGCACACAGGTATTCAGGGTTTGGAATTAAGTATTGATGCGTCAAGATCTTGTATCCCCTGGGTCATTGACTCAGGAGCTACGGATCATATGACAAATCTTGCTAATTCCTTCATTTCCTACTCTTTGTCTTCTGGGCAGGATAAAGTGACCATCGCTGATGGCACCAAAGCTACTGTAGCTAGAAAAGGTTCCATACAACTGGCAGACCACTTTATCCTATCCTCTACATTTCATGTCCCTTCCATTTCCCTTAATTTACTGTCTGTTAGTAGTATTACTAAACAATTACACTGTTCAGTAACTTTTTTCCCTGATCATTGTGTCTTTCAGGATCTCGAGACCAAGCAAACGATTGGGACTGGCCGTGAGGTAGGAGGTCTTTATTACTATCATTTTGGAACAACAACTGCTCTGAAGTCTACAGCCCAGTGTTCAGAAAATAAGCATCAAGAAATCTTCTTATGGCATTCTCGTTTGGGACATTTATCTTTTCGGTCGTTAAAGGTCTTATTTCCTAATCTCTTCTCTTCTGTTTCTCTTGAGTCTCTTAAATGTGAAGTTGTCAGTTATCCAAACATTGTAGAACTCATTTTTCTGAGTCCACGAATAAAAGTTCATCTCCGTTTGACCTTGTTCATTCAGATATGTGGGGTCCTTCTCCTGTGCCTTCTTTGGATGGCTATAGATACTTTATTTCTTTTATTGATGATTACACTCACTGTACATGGCTTTATTTGATGAGAGGTAGAGATGAAGTTCCTCGACTTATTCAACATTATTGCAAAATGGTTGAAACTCAATTCCACACTCAAGTGAAAACTCTTAGATCTGATAATGCACGAGAATACTTTGCACACTCCCTAAATACTTTTTTAGAGGATTTAGGAATTCTTCATGAGTCATCTTGTCCCTACACACCACAGCAAAATGGAGTGGCTGAAAGAAAAATCGTCATATCCTTGAAACAGCTCGTGCATTATTATTTCAGCGCCAGTTACCCAAATATTTTTGGGCTGATGCTGTCCTTGCAGCTGCTTATATCATTAACCGTCTACCATCAAAAGGTCTCGGGTACCGGTGTCCTCTCAATATTCTTCGTCCTAACACCACGTTGTTCTCCCTTACACCTCGGGTATTTGGTTCCCTTTGTTTTATTCAGGTTCTTGGTCCCAAAACCTCTAAGCTTGATCCTCGAGCTATACGGGGTGTTTTTCTAGGGTATTCCACTTGCCAGAAAGGGTACAAGTGCTTTGATCCTATTACTAGGACAAGGTATGTCTTGAAGGATGTTACCTTTTTTGAGTCCGAGTCCTACTATTCTTCCCAAACTCGTCCCCAGGGGGAGAATCTTACCTCTTCTTCTTCAACCCTTGTACCTCAAGTGGTTCCTTCTCCTATTTCACTGGATGTCATGGAAAACAGAAAAGATGATGCTCCATTACAGGGCTCACAGGCTTCACAAGAAATTATTACTTACAAGCGACGAAGACATAAGCAAAGACCTACTACTGATCGGCTAGCTGAATCGGATGCTTTGACTCCTGATCCTGTATCCTCACCCCTCAATATGAATGAGTTGGACCTTCCAATTGCTGTTAGAAAGGGGGGGAGGTCATGTACTCAACATCCTATCTCTAACTATGTTTCTTATTCTCGTTTGTCTTCTTCATATCATACCTTTGTTTCACAACTATCAAATCATGTCATACCTTCTTCTTATCATGAAGCTGTAAGGGACTCAAGGTGGCTGGAAGCAATGAATGAAGAAGTGGAGGCTCTTAATAAAAATGGTACTTGGGAATTAGTAGATCCCCCAAAGGGGAAGAACTTGGTTGGTTCTAAATGGGTCTATGCTATCAAGTATAACTCAGAGGGTGAAGTGGTCAGATATAAAGCCAGACTTGTTGCCAAGGGATTCACTCAAACATATGGGGTGGATTACTTGGAGACCTTCGCTCCAGTTGCAAAACTCAAATCAGTCAGGGTGATTCTTTCTCTTGCCTCTCAGTATGGTTGGCCGCTATTTCAGCTAGATGTGAAAAATGCTTTTTTAAATGGCAACCTTCACGAAGAGGTCTATATGTTACCACCTCCTGGAATTGAAACAAAAGGGAAGGTTTGTCAACTGATAAAAGCTTTGTATGGACTTAAACAATCACCCAGAGCATGGTTTGATAGGTTCTGCAAAGCTATGACATTGTTTGGCTTTAGACAAGGGAATGCTGATCATACACTCTTTGTGAAGAGGAAAGAGGACAAAACTACCATTCTTTTGGTTTACGTTGATGATATGATAATCACAGGTGATGACGAGGATGAAATCCAGACTCTTAAGTCCAAGTTAATATCAGAGTTTGAAATTAAAGATCTTGGACTATTGAAGTACTTCCTGGGTATTGAAGTTGCTCGATCTCAGGAGGGAATATATATATGTCAGAGAAAATATGTGTTGGATTTGCTCAAGGAGACAGGGAAGTTGGGTTGTCGGCCAGCATCAACTCCAATAGAAGTAAGTCATGATCTTACTAGTTCTAATGGGGAAGATCTTACAAATCTGGAAAAGGGAACGTATCAAAGGTTGGTTGGAAAATTACTCTATTTGTCTATGACTAGGCCTGACATTACCTACGCTGTTAGTGTGGTGAGTCAGTACATGCATGCTCCTAAAACTATCCACATGAAGGTCGTTGATAGGATTTTGAGGTACTTAAAGTCATGCCCCGGAAAAGGCTTGCTGTTTAAGGGAGGTGGTAATCTGAAGGTGGAATGTTATTCTGATGCTGATTGGGCTGGTTCTAGAGATGATAGAAGATCCACTTCTGGCTATTGCACCTTTTTAGGAGGAAACTTGGTAAAATGGAGAAGTAAGAAACAAAGTGTTTGTGCACGGTCTAGTGCGGAAGCAGAATATCGAGCCATGGCACATGGTCTTGCAGAAATGTTATGGTTGAGTTTGTTATTAGAAGACATGGGGTTAAAGGCGGAATTACCTCTCAGGTTGTACTGCGACAACAAAGCTGCAATTAATATTGCAAATAATCCAGTCCAACATGATCGGACCAAACACATCGAGATTGATCGCCACTTTATTCGGGAGAGACTTGATTCTGGAGAATTATGTTTGCCCTATGTCAAATCTGAGGACCAACTGGCTGATATGTTTACAAAAGCTATACCCCAAGCTATGTTTAATTCTGCCCTTAGCAAGTTAAACATGTTTGATATATATGTTCAACTTGAGGGGGAGTGTTGTGAGTTGCAGGGGTAATTAGGTCTTTTCTCTCTATCTTGTGCCTTTAGGGTTTTGTAGGCTACAAGCTATATAAGTTGTGTAATGGTTTGGCTTTAATTACAGAAGAAAAGTATTTTCTTATTATCTAACTTTTCATGTTTTCTAGTTTCCTTTCTCCTAGCGCCTTATTGTACCTTGTTGCACCAATAAGTCTTTGACCCTTCTCTACCATAATCCGAAATTTTCAATCAAACTTCATTATATCAAACTTCGCAAAAGATTTCCCTAATAAGTTAAAGAAATCAGCCAAAATCTCACTTTGATACCAATTGTCGCAAAACGGGGGGCAACACCTCTCAACCTCTAACGCGGAAGAAGAGGAAGAGAGAAAGAGATCATGCGGAGTAACGAGACAAAGACGCACAAGAGAGAGAAAACAAAAGAAAGAAGGAGAAGGAGAAGAGTTACCGTGGTTCGACAACGTGCCTACTCCACAAAACTGCCGAAACTTAATTAGAATTCTCTCTGCACAAGAGAATACACATTATTCTCTTGATTCTACAATAGGTTTACAATGATCCCTATAAATAGTGCTTAAACCCCAGACCTGGTAAAACCGTAATAGAATTCTATTATAAAAGACCATAATCGAATTCTGTTATGAAAACACCATAACAGAATTTTGTTTGAAAAAAACCTTAACAGATTTTTCTTCCGTGACATCCATCACATTGGTCTTCACTCAGATATGAGTCACCCATCAACAACTATGGAAGTTGTCAATTTCTAGGGCAATCATTAATCAGTTGGAGTAGAATAAAACAACATTGTGTGGACTTGTCCACCATAGAAGCATATTATGTTGTTATGGGTAGATGTGTAGCTCAAGTATTATAGATGATCAACACATTTAAAGACTATGAGCTAAATTATAAAAAGGTCCATGTTATGATTGCATCTGACTAAAAATCCTGTACATATAAAAGTCAAAACATTATTTTGTTAGAGAACACATATGGTAACATCGAACATAACTATGTTGAATTCAAATCTAACATAACAAACATCATCACAAAACCCTAGTAGAAGCCGAGTTTAGTACACTTAGAAGAAGACTTGGGTAATGCAGGATAGACTAACCCTCCCGATTCAACTTGTACTTTACTTGATTATGACTTACCCTGTCTATAGTTGACTTAACTTTTAGTTGACTCATGTTACATCCTAGTTTGGCTTATCATCACCTCTATTGTTCATGTTGACTTATGTTTGATATTTAACTTGCAGTTTACTATATTTGTTTAACTTGTTTGAATGTGAGTTGACCTAACTTGATTATTTAATTATGATTTGACTTGAATTGTATTCTATAGTTGATTGCAAATTTTCTTTATCTCCTTGATGTAGTTAGTTAATTTTTGCAATATTACACTTGACTATATGCCTTATTTGCTCTATTTTACCATTTTAAACCATTTTGATATATGAAAAAAGGGAGAAAAATAAAGGGTTAAAATCAAGAAATTTAAAATTGTATTAACTTCCTAATTTTAAACCCCTTATCTAATTAAAATCTAGGGAGCAATAATTAAGGGGGAGTTATATTTTATTTATACTGCACTAACTCTTTTCTTCTCATACACTAGTATAAAACCCAACTTATTTTTTATTATTAGTTTACTAATTTTAACTTACTTTTCATACTATCAAAAAGGAGGAGATTGTTGGTGTTAGGTGCACAATATTTAATCCGGGGTTTTGATATATGACTTAGATTAAAGTTAGGTTAGTTGTGATCTAACAAGTTGTGTCAAGTGTGCAGGTACAAATTACTTGACATGTGATAAAATCCAGGTTCGAAGCTCTGTAGTGACCAAGTCCTAGTGGAACTAAGGAACATAAGTCTTGATTAGATGTCAGACATGAGTTAAGTCTTGGTTGGAACCAAGCAAACAAAATTCCTAATTGGATGCTAGGTGAATCAAGTCTAAGTGGGGTCGGCAGGAAGCTGAAGACTTGGAAGATAAAATTTCTAACTATGTGATAGGTGAATCAAGTCCAAGTGGGCCAGCTGGAAGCTGAAGACTTAACAAACAAAATTCCTAGTTAGGTGCTAGGTGAAACAAGTCCAAGTGGAGTCAGCTGAAAGCTGAAGACATAGCACACAAAAGTCCTAGCTAAAGGATAGGTGAACAAAGTCCAAACAGAGCCAGTTGGGAGCCATAGCCGTGGCAAACAAATCCAAGTGGAAGCGGAGCTATGGCATGACACCTCGGACTAGATGAGTTAGCTAGAGGGTGAGCGTCTAGACCCAAAATAAGTGTTAGTAACTTTACATTTTATATCCTACTCATTCGGCGGTTCTAACCAACCGTAAGGCATCCAAGGGCGACAAGCTAGTGATAACTCTCGACGAAGGGATTTCGAAGGGTCCAGGTAACTATATCAGTGCCAAGGCGACTAGAGGATACGGACAACCAGCATAGCTTCCAGGCAACCCGAAGATGACGTTATCAACAATCCAAGCGAGTGAGGTCAAGATCAGATTTTACCTCTCTCCAGGCGACCGGAAGGCTTACAGGCGACCGGAGAGCTTCATTAACATTATCTCACGAATAAAGTCAATACTGATACATGCAACCGGAAAGGCTCCAGGCGACCGGAGTACTATAAAAGGAGCTTCGAGACACAGCTTAAAAATCACTAATTCACTATCAATCTCTATCTGTTTTTGGTTTGGGAGAAAGTAAATATATTACTAAAATAGAATAACTACAGATGATACACCTAGAGGGTGTCTTAGAAACGCAATACATGGATTGGTATCCTTAGGAACATGCTATCTACATTCGGGACAGCCCCCTCATGTAGACTCTAGTTCCTAACTTGTCAAAGAAGAAAGACCATACAAGACATGGCCAAAAACCTTGCTTTTGTCATGTCACAAGTACCACACATACTCCTATGGAACACTCTCAATAGTTGCTTGTGTGTAGTCATTGATTATCGCATCACAGCCAATGCCTCACCTTGTTCCATAACAGCTTGCTGGTGGGGCATGCAAAATAAAGATGGTCCATTGTTTCATCTGCTTGTCAGCAAAGAGGACATAGCTTGTTAATCTCATAAACTAACCTGCCTTTGGTGCCCAATCGTCCATGAGCCATTATCCATAAAGTAAACCAGTGCTTGAGCATTAGGGAAGGTTTCCACACAACCTTTACCCAATCTTTGATGGTGTCTCGTGGTCGGAAGGCTTCATAGGCCAATGCTGAAGCCAACTAACTCATAGGTGCCAAACTTTGAAGTGTATCGCAGATGTGCAATAGCCTCTTGATCAATGATGAATCAGAACCCTTGGCTTGCCATTCCCATAGATTGAGATATTTGTGGTGTCATCACCCAATGATGAATCAATCTCTTCATCTCTTCTCATGCTCTAGTGTTCTCTCGCCTTTTGTGCTATGATACGTTGTGACTTGCACTTCATTTTTGATTGGCAACACCTTGAGTAACATTTTCATTTGTTATAGTGTTGACATATATGTTTTATTGTGCTTAATTTTTAGATTTTTTTCCTATAAGATTTTCCCATCTCTAGAAGTAAAGGGTAAATTAGAAATAAGAATCATATTTTATACTATACTAGTATACTTATGGTTTGGTTGATCAACTGCTTGCATGCTTAAGTGTTAGCTAAATATATTGCATGCTTTTATTGTATTCTCCTACTTGATTGAATCAGTTTAAGAAATTTTTATTTTGGATGTGCTACTCTACTGATTCAATTATTTTTATTTACTATCCGCTCATTTAAAAATTCATACCACTATTCACCCTCCTCTAGTGTCGAGTTCGATCCTACATTATAGTCAAGTCAGGAATCGAAAACATCTATGCCTCAGCTTGAAGGGGAGTGTCGAACAGCTATGAACTTGTACAGAAATAAATAGTTTTCACAGGAATAAACGGCTGTGAGCATAGAGTAGGAAATCTCTTTAATCAAGGGTAGGGTGAGCAAAAATTCGGAAAAACCGAATTAATCGAACCGAACCGACCAAATTTTGAAATTCGGTTCGGTTAATTTGGTTTTCGATTTTTTTCTCAAAATTCGGTTCGATGTTTGGTTAATTTGATTCGGTTTTGAATTTTGTAATTCGGTTAAACCGAATAAGAATATTAATTTAATTATTTTTTATTTAAAAATATAATTTAATTAAATAAAATCTTGTTTTTTTATTAAAATCGAATAAAATTTTAAAATTTCGGTTAATTCGCTTAAAAACCGAATTAACCGATATTTTATCGGTTTGATTTTCTCAGTTTTTATTAAGAAATTCGGTCGGTTCAGTTATTTTGGAAAATATCGGTTTATTCGGTTTTCGATCTATTCGGTTCGGTTCGATTCGGTTTTAACCAAATGCTCACCCCTAATCAAGGGATTTAGTTAGAAATATATCTTTAGGAATAATTAATTTTATATTCTCTCTTCTATTATAATTTTGTATATGTATTCCCATTTTGAAGAGAAAATGAATTCAGAACATTAATTCTTTCCACATGAAGACATGTGATATAAGAGATCAAGTGAAGTGAAGTGAACTATATTTTGGATTTTGTGTAGAAGTCTTTATTTAGGCATGAACTTGTCAACAGACATGGTATAGGTCAAAGCTGACGTGTTTGCTTGAGTAGATTAATGTGTTTATTTAGTCGACTTGTTAGCCATATTGATGATGTGGTCAACTGATCACTCATTGCTTGGGAATTGAAATGGCTTCTGGCAGAGATAGTCACTTGAAGAACCTTAGTCAATTGATATGTACGAATCTGACCAAAATGGTCGTATAGACGTTATCTTTGTAAAACATGTGGAAAAGAATATAAGTCATCTGGAAAACTTGGAGTCAATTTAAACCCGATAATGGTGTAAAAGCCCATCGTTAGCTAATGAGTCGACTATTACAACTTAACATTTGACTTATAACATAGTCATCATCTAGAGATTCAATCATAAATCGATTGGATTAGTCAACTAATGGATCTGTACAAACGACTGATGACATATTCACTAGAAGAACCGGTCGAAATTCAAATAATCAATTTCAATCTAGATGAAATAGTCATGGATCAGCGGACCAAGTTCAAAAGAGTAAACTAGAAGGAGGTTGAGTGAACTGAAAGATGAAAGAGTTGACTGGAATTAGAACTTTATTTACATATACACAGTTTATTTGTCATTAATCATGCTAGACAATTTTATTAGAACTTGTATTAATTTGCATTAAAAAATATCAATTTGTTGTGAATGTGGGCTATTCTTCATCATATTGGAATCACAATTTCTTTATATCCAAAATGAAATTTATTGGACTTTATTGCACACCTGTTAGTGGGCTGAAGCCTTTTGGAGACTCAAGACACATCTCAAGGTTGAGATTTTTATGTTTCGAACAAGCTACATTCGGGCGCTTTGATTCCCTTTTTCAATAAAAGAATATGCGAGGGAATCCTCTACATTTAAAATTTTCATTCTAAGTCTTTCCAACAAGACCAAGGAATATGAGCAAATCTGTTCCAACAGTTGATAATTTTCAAAAGAGTAATAATCAAAATTGTAGCCTAATTCAACTTCAAAAGGGTAAAGAATAGAGAATAGATTGTAAGAGTCAGAAATGACATCATTGCTTAAGTAATAGGAGGGAATAGATCAAGTAAGTGCAATGCTTATGGAAAGAATGCAATAGCCTCATCAATTCAATGAAAAATTATATATTTGAAGACAAAGCTTAATTCATATCATTTAGAAAATGAATAATCTAAAATGAAAAAGAGGCATACAGTTGATTCAAATCTAATACGGCGTATGTTTGAAATTAGCTTGTCATAATCCTCCTGAAATAATGCGTTGACATTAAGTACCACTTGCCATGATGAGAATCATCTATAAGAGATAAGATGAAATTGCGAGAATATGCAAAAATTGAACTTACAATTGTGCAAGTAAGTGGTTTTTTATTTGCCAGTACGATGCAACAGCCAAAGTCAATGACCTTATTTAATATGTGCACCGTCTCAGGACTAGCAGTACAATCAACAACTGATAAACCTGTTTGCACCAATGAATCATAAATTTGATATAAATAAAGATAGAGTTGACAGTGGCAATTTAGGAAGTAAGCATTCAACATCAGCAACTTTGGTAAACTGGTGGTAATGCATGTTCCAGTATATTGCCGTATTTTTAATTAACTCTTCAAATAAAGATCCAAATCGATTAAGCAGACAACAGAAATCCATATCATATAAAACAGGAAATGTAATATATTGGCTCAGATGCTATACTGACCAGTTGATTTTCCCAGTAGACCTGCAACATTGATAATATTAATAGTCACTTCTGCACCCTTGAATAATTGATAACGTCCTGAAATCCAACATCGACCCAACACTGCAACAATAATGATATACTTCAGTTATAAGGAAAATACGATGATTTCCAGATGTGTTACTCAGGGGAATAATAGTCAATCGTCAATGGTAAGTCCAAAAGCTAGCATTTCAAAGGCGTTGGGATGGCACAGAGATCATGTATCAGATGGTTTACTAGAGTTAGAAATGGCCAATTTGGTGTGTAATTCTTATACATTCTTACTAGTTCCAGAGAAATTTATTTACTGTAAAGCCAAAGTGTGTTTGCACAATGACGAGTTAAGTAGAAGAACATGGCAAATTGATACGAACCTAGATCATGAAGGTCTGACAAAGATGAACCTGGAGAGGATTTTAGCCGGAAAATCTCGGTCAATAATACATCTTCAAAGCCCATGGTAGCAACATCGTCCACCAAGAGCAAAGATCGGCTGTCGCTAACCCCCACCACTCGTAGGACCAACCCCTGATGAAGGTAGAGAGAGAGGCGATGTTAGAAATTGGATGGTAAGGGACCAATCACGATAGCATTCCAAGTCCATTGATGGATGGGCCGTATCTACAAGGGATTGGAATAAGAGAGCAAAAGACGGTTTGGAGAAGACATGCCATGCTGGAGTGAAGGTCGCGGCAGTCGACGATGTGGTGTAGAAGGTGGCGGCCGACGCCTCCACAGCCCAACAGCAAAACGGGGATGGTGATGCTTGATGTGGCCTTCGTCATCTCGCTTATCCTCGATACCGTCGCCATCGGCTGCGTCGAGCTACAAACTGCGCTAAACGAGGGTAAGGAACTTCAGATTGAAGAAGGTTCTGCGAATTCGGGTTTCAGATGTTGCGACGTTCAGCCCATTAGATCCCACTTTGGTGGGTTCAAAAAGTAATTACGAACGTCTATCGCGAGCACTTTTTAATTTATCTTAACGATCGATAAAAAATTTTCGTAGGACCGAATCGATCATTCGAGATTGAAAAAATCTCATTAATCATTTTAAAAAGCAATTCACATTGTCCGGCGGCATAATGTCGTCTTAGTTTTTTAAACATGATCTAAGTTTTAATTTTGACGAATTAACTAATAATTTTTTTTAATAACGATTGACCTAAGAATACTCAACAAATAGGTCATCTATGTCATCCGTAGCAAGTACTTCTCAATTTATCTTAATGATTAGTGAAAAATTATTATAAAATCGAGTCGGTCCCCAAGAGTAGTCAACGTAAAATCAATTCACACTAGCCCCTGGCAATAGTATGCAGGACACTTTCTCAGTTTCTCAAACATTTAAGTCCATATATGCATGACATGAATAGGATAAGAATAAATAATTTTGAAATTATTTTTTAAAGAAAGATAGTTAATTTTGAAATCATAATTTGAAAATGTGAAAATATGGTTAGGACCAAATCCTGATCTAACCGTTCAAAAAAATAGCTTCCCCTAAGTCGGAGCTCTAACATTTTGCAATTTTACAATTGGGTTAACATAAGAAATGTTAGCATTTATCATATGAATATGTTGTTTGGGTACCCAATAACAGTTATTTTCTAATTGGTTAACTAAGAATGATTTTGGAACTCAAACAATTTTATTTCTAGCATTTCTTTTAACTAAGGAAATATTTAAAAAGCATGATTTTGACTCAAGTTAAATCAAGTCCAGTCCTATTATATGCAGTATATGCAGTACATCTTGTTCCAATCACCATATTCAAATATTTTAACCCAGATGTGAATTAGCTTAAGGTAGGCTTTAACACATTGACTTGGTTTTTCAAATTAGAATTCTCTTTCTCAAGTTGTGACATCTGAGTTGAGGCTCCAACTTGACTAACTTAAGTCATTGAATCTAACTTGGTCCTTTCCCTAAGAAAGTTGACCTCAAGTAAAGTCTTAACTTTGGATTTTTATTTAGCTAGAGTTTTAGTCAAATAGGCAACAATAGCATATCATTTTTTAGTAATTGAATTTATTACCTCATCAATTGACTCATCTAAGTCGCTGACCTGAACTTTAATATGATGTTAAGTTGTACTCTGACTCTAATTATGAACTTGAATCTTCTTGGATCACCGTTAGTGTCAATAGATTGACATGATCTTAATCAAATTTAGGTCAAGTTGCTCTGCATTTGCTTTTAGGCAGTCTTCTTCTTCTTTTTTTCTTTTCAAGTTCTTTCTCCTTTTATTCTAGTAGGAGCAGTCTCTTTTAAAATGTCCTTTCTTTGGCATTCAAAACATTGAACATTTACCAAATCCTACTTTGACATCTTCTTCTTCATGAATCTTCGAGTCATTTCTTCTATTGGATCATCCTTTTAATTAAGTATGCAACTTCTAAGAGAGATCATCTATATCAGATGTTGATTTAGGTCAGATTTTGATTTGGTCTCTTCTTTAGGTATAGATCTTGGCTTGATCATTTACCTGCAATTAAAGTTATACCCTTCTTTTTTTGGATCAAGATTATTCATACAGTTCCAAATTACAAAAAAATTCATCTTGTTTAATAGTAAATAATCCTTAGACATTTTATACGCATCAACTATAGATGCCCACAAAGTAGTTTTTGAAAATGCCTTAAGTGCATATCTGATTAAGTAGTGGTTGTCTACTTGTTCGCCGATTCTGTGGATGTCATTTAGTTTTTCTTTAAAGCGACTGGTAGCTAACTAACCATTTCACCATCTTTCATTTGTATGTCCTGAAGTTGTCTTAGTAATTAGTTCTTATTAGCACTTCTTGTGTTAGCTAAATCTTCATATAGTTCAATTAATTTCTCTAATAACTGTTAGCAATAATGAATTGGCCGACTTTGGTTAGTTGTTTCTGTATTAGCCCACATTGCAATGTAGTTATGACTCTAGCATTAAGTTGAGCCTTTTTTTTATCGTCGCTTATATAATTTTCAAAAAGAACTGGTATGCCATCTGGAGTTCTGGGCAGCTTAAAACTCATCTTGATGATAAAATAAATTTCTATATACCATTCATCAGATAATATTTCATTTTGTTTTTCCAATAGGCCACATTGTCACCATTGAAAAGCGGCGAGCAAGTTATGATGAATCCTTCTTGCAATAACGTGTCTACAAACAAGTATTTGTTCAAGTTGTGTTAAGGCTTAAGACAGGATATGAGTTTGCTTTGGGGTTGATATGATTGTAATATAGGTTTGGATTTAGGTACGAGCTAGGTTCAAATTATTAATCAGTTTAATTGTTTGTCCCTGATTCAGAGCGTAAAGTTTGACCTAGGTTAGTTTCAGGTTTAGCTTTGGGCGAATTTAGCAAGAGTTTCAAAAATTGGCTTCTCGGTCATGGTGGCACACAAAATCTTCTGGAGTATCAAAGCAATGCCCACTTTCTAGACAAATCCTTTTTAAGAATTAGGAGTTAAATGAATTTTAATATAATGTCTTAGTTTATCTTGTTTAGAGTAAGATGAGATAACTTATACTAGTTCCACTTGACTATAACCACCAAATAGGGAAACCTAACCTAGAGATGTAACTATCCAATCTTTTCTAGTTTTTATCAGCTCAACCCACTTTGATGGCAATTGTAGGATCAAGATCAATGCTAGAGCGTGGAGAGGGGGTGAATAGCGTTAAAAATATTTTCAATAAAAAATAACTGAGCAAATAGGGTTAGCACAACAGAAATAATAAATTAACTAGATTGATTTAATTAAGAAAGATAAAGACAATAATGTCTAGTAGTTTAAGCATGCAAGTTGATCATCCAAGCCAGAATTATATGCCAAAAGTATAGATACGCAACAGTTTAAAAAATTGATTCTTATTTTTAATTTCTCCTAGGTGGAGAAATCTTATAGAAAAATAATCTAAAAATTAAGTACAATAAAAATTAAATTAACACTTAAACAAATAATATTGTTACTCTAGGTGTTACCAATCATAAATGAAGCGCTTGTCGCGATATGTCCAAGCACAGAAGATGAATGAACATTTAGAGTACAAGAACATAACTAAATGATTGAGCAAGGGATGATTTCCAAACTCTACCTTGAAGCTCCTTATATAACACTCTCCTGATCACTTGCTGTCTTCCCAGCCACCTGTATAGGTGCTAGTGTGGCTGTAACCTCTATTTATAAGATGTTAACGAAGTTTTCCGATAACCAGTACACCCTCCGGTCACTTAGGGAGGGCCAAACTCCATCTTGACCGCCTTCTTTTGGTTTCTAATAACATTGTCTTCTAGTCACTTAAAAGCTACTCCAGTCATTCGTATACTTGATCGTCTAACCCATACAGTCGAGTTATCACTAGACAGTCACCCCCCGAACTCCATTCAATTACCTAGAACCGTCGAGCATGCTTTCTTGCAATTGTTACACAAAATGAGTATGATTTAGAATATAAAATTGCTTGCACTTACTTGACTAGATTAACCTTTCTAACTTGGTTTTGTCAAGCAATCAGCTTCTAGCTGATTCCACATACTTGGACTTATGTTAAGCAATCAGTCTCTAGCTGATTTCACACACTTAGACTCTTTTCCAAGCACTCGACCTACAGCTGAATCCATACACTTGGATATGAGTCACCTAGCACCCAACTAGGAATTTTGTCTACCAAGTCATAATCACTTGGACTTGATTCACCTAGCCTTGAGCTAGGAATTTGTCTGCCAAACCTGAATCACTTAGAATTGATTCAACTAGCCTCTAGCTAGGAATTTGTCTGCTTGGTCTCCAACCAAGACTTAGCTCATGACTGATTTCCAATTAGGACTTAGATGCTCAGATCCATTAGGACTCGATCACTACTTGGTTCACAATTAGGATCTTAACATTTGTCAAGTATCCTGCACTTATAAAATGATAACGAGGTTTTTCCAACCTCGGGAGACCTATCTTGCACTTATAAACTTCACATAACTTGGTTAGATCACAACTAATCTAACTTTAACCATAATCATATATCAAAATCTTGGGTTATATGTTGTGCACCATCACCAACAGACAACACGTGCACAACAAATAGAACAATCTAGTATAGTCTATATAAATTTTAGAGCTCATTTGTTTGGAGTTCACTTCTTTAAGACTTCTTGTTACCTAGGACACACTCCTAAGCTTTTCCCTTTGTTAAAGTTCACTCCTTCGAGACTTATATCTTGCATGAAGTTTACTTCTCCAAGGCTTCTATCTTGCTTCGAGTTCACATTTCCAAGAATTCACTTTTGCCAAGTGTTTAGTGTTGGGTTCTCCTGGCACCAAAACACAGAAAAACGCAGCGGAAAGAAGAACCCTCGAGCGATCCATGCGAAAGAAAACTCGTACGAAGTTCATCTATCTAATAGATTTATCTACTGTTTATACCTTCGAAGCGATCCTGTCGACAAGCGAAGATCGGTTCTTCCTTGGGTGACTCGGTCTAACCAGGCCGACTCGGTCTGCTGTAGCTTGAGAGGTCGGACCGAAATAGGGCTCTCAATATGGTGGAGTGGTTGCAAAATGACAGCGATCCCTTCTCTGAAGTTCCAACGGGGTTTATATAGGGGGAAGAAAGGGTCCTCCCACGTGTAAGCTGTCACATCTCATTAAGAGAAGATCCATCGACGGATTATGATAGCGACAGCCACATTAATATTGTGAAACTGCCATAGCCGCCTGACATCATATCGGAATTGTCTTTTCCGTTCCTATTAACTTTAGGCGGCTATGCCAGGTAATGATTATGCTGAGGTGGATGCATTCTGCATATTGATAAGGACATCTTATGATCGATCGACCACCTTCAGAGTCCTCATGAGGACAGGACCTCGATCGGCCGACCCTGAGTGTCCGACCCCGAATTACCGACCCCGAGTGCCCGACCTCGAGTGGTTGACCCCGAGTGCCCGACCTCATGTGGCTGACCCCGAGTGCCCGACCTCGAGTGGCTGACCCCGAGTGCCCGACCTCATGTGGCTGACCCCGAGTTCCTGACCTTGGACGACCGACTCCGAGTGCCCGACCTCGGACGACCGACCCCGAGCTCCTGACCTCGGATGACCGACCCCGAGTTCCCGACCTCGGACGACTCTTGATCCAACGTATTTAATACCGGTTTGGACCGTCAATCGAACCCGGCCGAGCTCTTGACTCTTCTATAAATCATACGCCCGGATCACAAGCCTCCCTCTCAAGTCTAGTCGAAGGAGGAGTGTAATCCGACTGACTAGGCTCCTTGCTCGGTCGGCTTTCCCATTTTTTTGTCCTCCCGCTTGTCACCTCGTACGGTTGATCCTTCCATTTAATGCCATATCTCTCATCAAATCTCCCATTAAACCCTCATTAATGCGAGGGCGCGTGTCGCTTCCCGACTGGACGCCTCGAGTAACGAAACGTCACAGGCGTGGCCGAGGCATCGTGCGAGTAAGGCTTCGAGGCGTGGGAAAAGACAGGGATCGGACGGCCAGGCTTTTATCCCGCTCTTTTCTTTTTCTCCATCGGACGGTCCTCTTGATTTTACTCATAGTATAAATAGGCTTACCCCCCTCATTTCGCCTCTTTTTACTCTGACATTCGCTTTCTTATCCGATTCTGGTCCGACCTCCGCTGCCCGACCTCCTCGATTCCGACAAACGGTGTTTCCGGCGAACCTCGTTTCTAGGTACTCTTTCTCTTTGCCGATCTCCTGCCGTGCCTTTTCTGATTTCGTTTTGATGGCCTCATCATCTGCGCCTCCGTCTGCACCTCCCGAGCCCTGGTACCTGTCTACTCATTCTTCCCTTACCCTAGGTCAGATAGAAACTCTTCGCATAGATTACTCGATCCCAGAAGACCACTCGATAACTCAGCCCGACCGTCGAGGTCGGGCACACCGGCCTCCCTTAAGTCATTTCACCGTCTTTTCCGACCAGCTGTTAGCCGGCCTTCGCTTTCCCCTACATCCTTTCTTCCGCGAGATCTGCCGTTATTTTCAAGTCTCTCTGTCTCAATTGGCCCCGAACTCCATATGAATCTTGTGCGGCGTCGTGATCATCTTCACCGTCCACAAAATCCCCTTAGAACCCCGAGTATTTCATTTTTTCTATTATCTTAAGAAACAAGAGCCCGGGAATTTCTACTTCCAGGCTCGTATTAACTCTGCCTTCCTGGAGAAGGTGCCTTCCTCCAATAAAGGTTGGAAATCTCACTTCTTCTATATCCAATCACTCCCCCGACCGAATTGGCCCACCGCGTGGGTAGAAACCTGCCTGAACACCCACAGCTGCCCAAGAACCTCCGTTCAGAACCCGGCTACCGGTCGGCAGTCTCCAAGCTCGGGGGAGCCAGATATCACGTGGGCAAGCTGTTGATCGAGGGGATGCTGTATCTGTTCCGGCTGAGCCAAGTCCCGGCAGAGCTACCCGACACCCTTGGTACGTTTCTTTCTGCTTGGTGAGCTTGTTAGTGCTAACTAAAACTTTCTCTTTGGTGCAGCCGAAGTCATGTTCAGCGCTAGGGTTGACACGGTGCTGGATCGGGAGGATGCAGCTATGAGGGCTCTGGCTGCCCAGCTAGCAGCCGCTCGTGCGGTGTCGCCCGTTACTGCTGTTGCCTCTGATCCTGAGCCGCCGACAGTTGCTGCCAGTGACCCCGGAGAGAGTCTCCCGACTGGGGAGACGGGAGCGACCGTTCGGGTGGTTGCCGAGGGGACGCCCACCCAGGTCGAGGGATCGGGAGAAGAAGAGACAGATCAAGAAGCTTCCCCGGGCCTGGTTTGAAAGCGCCGCCGGGTGGTTCATAGCGTGGACATACCCTCATCTCCAGAGCCGACCGAGGAAGGTCGGGCCATGCCGCCCTCTTGTCCTGGTCAAGCTGCGGCCAGCCCCCAACTCCCGGCCTCGAGCTCCGCTTTGGCCCCTACGATTCCCCAATCTGCCACTCGGGCTCCGGCTCAAACAGCGCCTCGGTCGACAGCCCGACCTCCTACTCCTATGACACTACCCTCCGGCGCATCGACCTCGAGGTCCGCGCCACGTCCTTCAGTCACTCGACCGAGCCCCGCCCCTACTGACGCAGCCGAAGCCCTTCTGTCCATGAGCTCCCCACCGCGCTTAGTTGTGGATGTTCAAGTGCCTTCGCCTGTTGGTCTAGCCCCAACCGTACAGCCTCAGCCCCTGAATTTGCACGATAGCTTAGTTGCGGGCTGGGAGGAGGGATGGATGGCGTCCTTCGCGATGGACTCCATCACCTTGGCTGACTACTTCTTCGCGGGCATGACTCAGGTATCCTCTTCCCTTCCTTGGTTGTTTGTGTTTATATTCCTGACCTTTACCTCACTACGTAGCAATGGGCGCTGAGTCATGCGGCCAGCCAAGCGTTGGTGGACAACACCCGAGCGCGCCGGGAGGCTGAACGTTGAGTGAGAGACCTGGAGGCCCGAGTGGCGCGGGGCAATCTTCCTTCAGTCGATCCGGGTCCAGACCAGCTGCGCTCGGAGATAACCGCCCTGCGGTCTCACGTGTCCGAGTTGGAAACTCGCTCGGCGGAAGAGCAAAGGCTGGCGGCTGAGTCAGCGGTAGAGACGGCACGCCTAACCAGCCGGGTGGCTCATCTGGAGGGCGACAACAAGACCCTTAAGTCCCGGTACAAGCGAGCCCACACTGACCTGGCCAAGATGACCACAGACGCTAAGGGACTCCAACTGAAATTGAAGGAGTCGGCTGCGGCTCATCACCAGACTCAGCTTGCACTGACAAACAAAGAAACAGAGCTGGCCGCCCACCTAGAGACAATGCGGGGTTTGGAGATGCAGATAGTGGGCCAAGAGGCTCAGCTGGCTATTCGAGAAACCACCATCTCGGCACAGGACGGTGAGCTTACCCGACTTAGGAAGGAGCTGGAGGATTATAAGTCAGGCGAGTCAGCTCGGATTGAAGCCGCCCGAGTGGCCTATCTTCAGTCAGACTCCTTCCTGAATCTTATTTCTGAGCGGACTGGCCGCATGATTAAGTATGGGGCCATAGGCGCCATCCGACAATTAACCGAGGCCGGCCATCTCCCCGAGGACCTTCCTCCAGATGCGGTGACGCTGAGACAGATTAAGGCATCGATTCCTGAAGATGCCTTCCCCCCTTCACCTAGGTCAACTTTTCTAAGCTTACTTAGTTTGGCGGCCCCGACCTTCTCTTGCCCGAGCTAGTGCTCAGCCCGTTTCCTTTTCGCCCTTAGGTCCTCAAATTTATGTAATGATATTAGACTTCCTGACTTTGGCCTTCCAGGCCTAATTTTGTCATGGCCACGGGCCTTAGTTCATTTCTGCAAATTTTTCTTCTTCTTCGTTTCGTCTAGCTGTTTACGATATGCGAGATTTTCGCTAAGTGTTGTTTGTTTGATGCACTTGCCCACTTCGCCGAAGGCCAATATTGCGAATCATATACCCACACTCCACCAAGTACGGGTCGCTCGGGATGCATAAATCATTATTGAAGAGTAAACTCCCTTAGGTCAATTCGAAAAATCGGCTAAGTGTCAGAAGCTCGGGCGATTTGCGTTTCTATTCTTCCGATCCTGGCTTTTTCTTCAACCCGGGATCATAGCTCAATTAGATTGGCACTTTGGCTCAGAAATGATAATCGGTCAGGCGTGCAACCTGATCTAGTGGTTTCGCTCGGTCAGGTTGTATACCCTGACTCGTCGATATGTATTGTAGAAAGATAATGAATTATGTTTGTCTTCGAGCAAGAGCCTGGACCGAGCCTGGACACCGTCCGACTTACCCTGATCGAACGTGGATCGCCACGCCCGACCAGGCCCGACCGAACGTGGAACGCCACGCCCGATCGGCACCGATCCGGTGGGTACGTGAGAGCAAGCTCACTTATAACTTGCCTTAGCAAGAGTCTGGACACCGTCCGACTTACCCTGACCGAACGTGGATCGCCACGCCCGACCGGGCCCGATCGAACGTGGAACGCCACGCCCGATCGGCGCCGATCCGGTGGGCGCATGAGAGCAAGCTCACTTATAACTTGCCTTAGCAAGAGTCTGGACACCGTCCGACTTACCCTGACCGAACGTGGATCGCCACGCCCGACCGGGCCCGACCGAACGTGGAACGCCACGCCCGATCGACGCCGATCCGGTGGGTGCGTGAGAGCAAGCTCACTTATAACTTACCTTAGCAAGAGTCTGGACACCGTCCGACTTACCCTGATCGAACGTGGATCGCCACGCCCGACCGGGCCCTACCGAACGTGGAACGCCACGCCCGATCGGCGCCGATCCGGTGGGTGCGTGAGAGCCAGCCCACTTATAACTTGCCTTAGCAAGAGTCTGGACACCGTCCGACTTACCCTGACCGAACGTGGATCGCCACGCCCGACCGGGCCCGACCGAACGTGGAACGCCACGCCCGATCGGCGCCGATCCGGTGGGTGCGTGAGAGCAAGCCCACTTATAACTTGCCTTAGCAAGAGTCTGGACACCGTCCGACTTACCTTGATCGAACGTGGATCGCCACGCCCGACCGAGCCCGACCGAACGTGGAACGCCACGCCCGATCGGCGCCGATCCGGTGGGTGCGTGAGAGCAAGCTCACTTATAACTTACCTTAGCAAGAGTCTGGATACCGTCCGACTTACCCTGATCGAACGTGGATCGCCACGCCCGACTGGGCCCGACCGAACGTGGAACGCCATGCCCGATCGCGTCGATCCGGTGGGTGTGTGAGCGCGAGCTCACTTATAACTTGCTGTGGTTGTTTCCCCTGGAAAGCCAGAGTTGGTCTTTATCATCGCTTTTTCTGATTACAGTTACAAGAGTCATTCCACTCCACTCTCCTCGCGGTACAATTTTAAATGCACTACACTCCAAGGTCTTCCGAGTCTCTTTCCTTGAGCATCTTGTAGATAATAGGCTCCCGACCCCAGCGCCTCGACCCCCAGGAACGGACCACTCCATGGGGGCTCCAACTTGCCTACCTCTCCCACTGGCTTGACTCTCTTCCATACCTTGTCCCCCACTTGGAAGTGTCGAGGTATGACCTGCTGGTTGTATCGGTTTCGCATCCTTTGCTGATAAGCGGCCATACGGACTGCAGCTTTTGCTCGAACCTCCTCAATCAGATCTAGTTCGGCTCGCCTCTTCTCAGCATTATCTTCCCCATACAGTTGCCTTCTGTCTGATTCACAACCGACCTCCATGGGGACTACTGCTTCATTCCCGTAGACTAGCTGGAATGGGGTGCATCCGGACCCCTCTTTAGGTGTAGTTCGGAGGGTCCATAAGATACCAGGCAACTCATCCACCCAGGACCCACCTACTTGATCCAGCTTAGCTCTGAGTCCTCTTAAAATCTCTCTGTTGGCCACTTCGGCCTGACCATTACTTTGGGGGTATGCCACGGAAGTGAAGGCCTGTTTGATCCCGAATTCTTTGCACCAATTTCTGATGATCCGGCCTTGAAACTGCTGACCATTGTCTGATACTAGCTTGTGAGGAATGCCGTACCTACACAGAATATTTTGCCAAAGGAATTTCTTCACTGCCTGTTCAATGATTCGGGCCAAGGCTTCTGCTTCGATCCACTTGGAGAAGTAGTCTACTGCTACCAACAAGAATTTCTTCTGGCCCGCTGCTCGGGGGAAGGGTCCCACTATGTCCATGCCCCACTGATCAAAAGGACATGATACAACGGATGCTCGCAACGTCTCCACCGGTCGGTGAGACAGATTCTGATACTTCTGGCAAGAAAGGCAGGAAAAAGCCATCTTCTCTGCATCCTTCTGAAGGGTCGGCCAGAAGTAGCCGGCTAGCAAGACCTTCCGAGCCATGGACCGACCTCCCGAATGATTTCCGCAGCACCCCAAGTGTACTTCTCTGAGCACATAATCCGCATCTTCTTTCCCAAGGCATCTGGCTAGAGGTCGGGAAAAGGCCCGCTTATACAACGCGTCTCCTATTAGGGTGAATCGGGCCGCTCTGATCTTCAATATCCGAGCTTGCTCGGGGTTGCCTGGAAGAGTCCCTTCTTTCGAGTAGGCGATGAATGAAGCCCTCCAGTCCCCCTCTATTTCCATTTCTGCTTCCCTCTCGACCTGAGCCACCAGCATGACCTGAGGTGAAGGTTTGGGGAAGACCCATGGTCGGACTGAGCTGGCCAGCCTGGCTAACTCATCCGCCTTGGCATTATCTCCTCGGGGGATCTGAATGATCTGGACTTCTTGAAATTCTGCTTATAACTTCTGGTATGCTTCTACGTAGGTCTGTAACTTCTCATCATTCACTTCGAACCGCCCAGCCACCTGCTGAGTCACTAACTGAGAATTAGAATATAGGATGACTCGAGTAGCCCCGACCTGCCTGGCTGCTTGGAGGCCTGCCAGGAGGGTCTCATACTCCGCCTGATTATTAGTAGCTTGGTATTCTAGCCGAACCGCGAGATGAATGGGGTCTCCGTTAGGAGACATCATCAAAATGCCCAAGCCACTCCCCACCCGGGTGGCCGACCCGTCCACGTATATTTTCCAGATCCCCTCCTCTTCCTTTGTATGAAGTTCACTCAAGAAATCTGCCAAGGCCTGAGCTTTGATCGCCGTTCTGGGCTGATACTGGATGTCATACTCGCTTAGTTCGGTTGTCCATTTGACCAACCAACCTGAGACTTCAGGATTGATCAAGACCTTCCCGAGTGTGTTATTGGTCAGCACTCGGATAGGATGGGCCAGAAAGTAGGGTCGCAGTCGCCGAGCCATCAACACCAGGATATAAGCTAATTTCTCGAGCGTAGTATACCTACACTCGGCCTCTTTGAATAAGTGCCCAAAGAAATAAACCAGTTGTTGTTCGGTCTGTTTTTGGGTTACAAGTACAGCGCTCGCAGCTCCCTCAGTAGAAGATAAATAAACATACAGCGGTTCTCCTTCTTCCGGCTCGGCTAGCACAGGCAGACTAACCAAGTAAGCTTTCAATTCTTCGAAAGCTCGGTCACACTCGGCATCCCACTGAAACTTGGAGGCCTTGCGCAGGATCCTGAAGAATAGCAGGCTTCTGTCTGCCGACCGGGAGATAAATCGGGATAAGGCAGTGATCCTCCCAGTCAGGCGCTGAACTTCCCTTATGTTCTTTGGCGGAGGCATGTCTAGTAATGCTTTCACTTTACCTGGATTGGCTTCTATCCCTCGCTCGGTCAGGATGTAACCAAGGAACTTTCCACTCTTGGCCCCAAACAGACATTTTGCAGGATTGAGTTTGAGGCCGTACCTTCGCAGGGTGCGGCAGGTCTCCCGTACATCTGCTACGAGGTCGGCAGCTTGGGCAGCTTTGATGAGGATGTCATCGACGTACACTTCTACGTTTCTCCCGAGCTGTTCTTTGAAGACTTTATTCATCAGCCTTTGGTAAGTTGCCCTGGCGTTTTTGAGTCCGAAGGGCATGACTGTGTAGCAATAAGTACCTTCAGCTGTGACAAAACTGACCTTCTCCTGATCGCCCGGGCACAATGGGACTTGGTGATATCCCTGATAGGCGTCGAGCATGCAGATAAGCTCACTCCCGGCGGTAGAGTCCACCATCTGATCTATGCGAGGGAGCGGGTAGCAATCTTTGGGGCAGGCTCTATTAAGGTCTCTAAAGTCGATACAAACCCTCCACTTGTCGCCCGGCTTGGAGACCAGCACCACATTGGCCAGCCAAGCTGGGAACTGGACTTCCCGGATGTGCCCGGCCTCCAGCAACCTCTCTACCTCTGCCTAAATGATCTTGTTCTGCTCAGGGCTAAAATCTCTTTTCTTCTGCTTCACAGGTCGGGCGTCAGGGTACACGTGCAGCTTATGCTCCATCACCTCAGGTCTGACCCCTTTAAGATCTTGTTGGGACCAGGCGAATACCTCTCGGTTCTGGGTCAGACATTCTACCAGCTGTCGTCTGAGGTCGGGCGATAATCCGGGAGCTATCTTTACTTTAGTTTCTTCTCGGTCTGGCAAGAGCTGGACCTCTTCCTCCATCAACTCAGCCCATGGAGATGGTTGAGAGGAATGCACCATGTTACAATGGGCCGTTGCAGACCGGCGTGCTTTACTGACCTCCACCCGGACGTCATCTACATAACATCGACGAGCAGCCTTCTGATCTCCTTTGACTTCGCCGACCTAATCTCCTACTGGAAATTTGACTTTCAAGTAGAAAGTGGACACCACAGCTCGGAACTCGTTCAACACCGGTCTGCCCAAGATGGCATTGTAGGCTGAGGGGGCGTCCACTACCAGGAATGTAGACCACCGAGTCCTCCTTAGAGGTTCTTCACCAAGCGAGATGGCTAATTTGATCTGTCCCAAGGGCTGAACTTCATTTCCCGTGAAGCCAAACAGAGGTGTGGCTACGGGTCGAAGCTCAGCGGCGTCAATCTGCAATTGCTCAAAAGCTCGCAAGTACAGAATGTTTACCGAGCTCCCCGTGTCCACGATAGTCCTATGAATCTGATAATTGGCTATGATCGCCGTGATGACCAGGGCATCCTCATGAGGCACCTCGACTCCTTGCAAGTCTGAGGGACCAAAATTGATCTGCGGCCCTTGGGCTTGTGTGGAGCTGCAACCCACTTGGTATACGTCTAACCGCCGGGCCTGTGACTTTCGAGCTCTGTTGGAATCCCCGTAAGTGGGTCCGCCTGAGATGACGTTGATGGATCCGTGCACAGAGTTCTGCTGGTTGGCCTGTTCTTCACTGGTGTTCCCCCGCTCGGGCGAGCCCGGAGTCGGGAACAGCTGTCTGGCTGTAGGGGCGGCTAGTCGGTCCTGAGGTTCGGGCTGGTTAGGCGACGCTCTCCCTCTGCCCCGACCACCCCCCTGATGGGCCCCTCTCGGGCTACCTCGGCCAGTTCGACCTCGACCTCGGCCGGCCTGCCAACAATCTTGCAGGTCATGGGTGTGACTATTATGAAAAGAGCAGTAGGGCTGCCATCTGGACGGGAAGCAACCCTGGGCCACTTGTTGCACTATTCCCCTTTCAGTTCCTTGTCGATGTCCCATGCCTCTGGGACTTCTTAGAGGTCCTCCGGGAGGCGCACTCCTCTGATGATGCTGGGGGACCTCGGGTGCTAGTCTGACCTCCGGTCGTCTGGCAGCTTGTGCCTCCTCTACATCCACGTATTTGCTGGCCTTGCCTAGGAGATCTTCGAAGTCCTTCGGGGGTTTTCGGATTAAGGCTCTAAATAATTCTCCCTCCTGTAAGCCTTGCGCAAAGGCACTGACTAGCACCTCGGATGTGGCAATGGGTACATCCAACGCGACTTGATTGAACCTTCGAATGTATGCCTTGAGGGGCTCCTTGGAGCCCTGCTTCAGGGTAAAAAGATTGAGGCTGGTCTTGTGGTGTCTCTTACTGCTCGCGAAATGTTGAAGGAACAATCTCTTGAAGTCAGAAAATTCTCTTACGGATCCCTCCGGCAGTCTGTCGAACCATCGTTGAGCCGATCCGGACAGGGTAGTCAGGAAAGCTCGGCACTTTACTCCATCGGAATATTGATGAAGTATTGAAGCGTTCTCGAACTTCAATAAATGCTCCTCGGGATCCGAGGCCCCCCCCGTATTCAGCTATGGACGGGAGTCTGAAATGCTTGGGCAAGGGTTCCTGCAGGATTTGGGCGGAAAAGGGGAATCCCGTACGCTCCACCGAGGTCAGCGCGAGGGGAGCCTTTCCCTTGTTAGCTCTGCTGCGGCTGGATGTAGCTTCGTGAGGGTCTGATTGCCCAGCTCCCTCGGCCGGGCCGAACAATGCCCGGTGGAAATGAGGACTCTCATCTTGTCGAGCCCCTCCCTCAGTACCCACTCGAGCAGTCTGCTCGACCGGACTCGGCTGAACGGGTTGAGCGACTGCTCGAGCAGCTACTTGCAGTGCTTCTGCCAATTTCCTGGCCCTAGCTTCTATTAGCAGCTCTAAGTCTTCCCGTGAAAGAGTAACAGTCACCTGGTTGGATTCACTCATCTTCGGCTTTCGATCAGGCTAGATTCCCACAGACGGCGCCAAATTTGATCCTGTCGACAAGCGAAGATCGGTTCTTCCTTGGGTGACTCGGTCTAACCAGGCCGACTCGGTCTGCTGTAGCTTGAGAGGTCGGACCGAAATAGGGCTCTCAATATGGTGGAGTGGTTGCAAAATGGCAGCGATCCCTTCTCTGAAGTTCCAACGGGGTTTATATAGGGGGAAGAAAGGGTCCTCCCACGTGTAAGCTGTCACATCTCATTAAGAGAAGATCCATCGACGGATTATGATAGCGACAGCCACATTAATATTGTGAAACTGCCATAGCCGCCTGACATCATATCGGAATTGTCTTTTCCGTTCCTATTAACTTTAGGCGGCTATGCCAGGTAATGATTATGCTGAGGTGGATGCATTCTGCATATTGATAAGGACAGCTTACGATCGATCGACCACCTTCAGAGTCCTCATGAGGACAGGACCTCGATCGACCGACCCTGAGTGTCCGACCCCGAATTACCGACTCCGAGTGCCCAACCTCGAGTGGCTGACCCCGAGTGTCCGACCTCGAATGACCGACCCCGAGTGCCCGACCTCAGGTGGCTGACCCCGAGTGTCCGACCTCAGGTGGCTGACCCCGAGTTCCTGACCTCGGACGACCGACTCCGAGTGCCCGACCTCGGACGACCGACCCCGAGCTCCTGACCTCGGATGACCAACCCCGAGTTCCCGACCTCGGACGACTCTTGATCCAACGTATTTAATACCGGTTTGGACCGTCAATCGAACCCGGCCGAGCTCTTGACTCTTCTATAAATCATACGCCCGGATCACGTGCCCTTCGTTTATCCCGCTCGCCCAAGATGCGCTGGATCTCTTGCACGTTCAAATGTCTGTGCCTCTATTCGTATCCACACGGACAAGATCTCTCAACTTCGGGAAGAACTACTTTAGTTGTGCTAGCAACTTGAGATAGCTCGCAGAACACCAAGAACTCTACAGTAGAGTTTCGGCCAAAAGGGAGGAGAGGAAGAAGAGAGGAAGGGAAGAAGAAAAGCATACTTACTACATTCAAAATGACAAGTCCCTCTTTTATATCCATCCCATGAATATGAAGAGTCTTTTGTCTCTTTGACTTCCCCTCATTAAAGCCAATAAAGAGTACATCTTTCCATGTGACTCTTCACCTTCTCTTCATCTAATGAAGAGATACTTTTTTCTCTTTCCTGCATGCAATTCCGACCGGGCCTCTCGGGCTTCCGACTCGGTCTCTCGACCAAGACTCCCGAGTGCCGAGCTCCCGACCCTGTCTGTCGAGCTCCAACCCAGTCTGTCGAGTGTCGACCCAGTCTGCCGAGTGCCGACCCAGTCTGCCGAGTGCCGAGTGCCGAGTGCCGAGTGCCGAGCTCCTGACCCGTGCTCCCGAGTTCCCAACTCGAGCTCCCGAACTGACCTCCCGAGTCCCAGCTCAGGCTCAGATCTCCCGAGTTCCCAACTCGAGCTTAGATCTCCTGAGTTCCCAACTCGGGCTCAGATCTGTCGTTCAGATTTTTTGAAGCATCGTGTCCTTAGTGTGTGACCCAATAGGTTCTCGTGACGTTGACAATGCGCCTAAACACTTTAGACACATAAGTAATGAGCGACATCTAGTAATGCATCATTGCTACCCAAGTAACAAGAAAAGTCGAGATCCGACTAAACGTCCGTGACTATGATAGTGTATGGCCTTATCCTTCTATCCTTGATATCTAGATTGACAATGAGGCATAGACAGTGTCATCCTCGATCAATCCTGTGTTTCTTGATCCCCGAGTATACTCACTTAAACAAATGAGCTCAATATCTCATATTGACTCATTTGAGCATGGTCATGCGTTTCAGTAGTCCTACTCGATCAAGGGGCTCACAGATATCACTCCCGTCATATGGGAGGGATAGATCTCATCTACATCACTCACATCCCTCCGCATAATTCATTACATACCTAGTGATCGCCTTTATAGTCCACCCTGTTACGGGTGACGTTTGACGATACCAAAGTACATAACTCTTTATGTAGAGAACCGTAGTGACTTCAAGTCTAAGGACTATTCATACCAATAGTCACATGAGAAAGTCTATGACACCCATATGACAATCTATGAAACTTTCTCATGGCGGGTCATTCAGTACACATTCTCCAATGTATACCCATGTGTCAACTTGATATCACATATCCATGACTTGTGAGCTCAAGTCATCAGTTGACCTACATGCTAGTTTCCATGCATTAATATTGTCCCTGAATATTAATGTTTGACTAGGAATAATTTAGTGTAGTGTTCTCTACATTATCTCACTATCGATTTAACCAATCGATATATATAATGTAGATAAGAACCTACTACACAAGAACATCATTATACTTAGTCATTCGGCACAAAATACAAAGTAAGTATAATAACCAAACATGCATTTATTAATGATAGAATATGATACAAAATGCCCCTAGTCAATCATTACATAATTGGCTCTAGGGCTCCTACTAACATTTAGCTCCTAACTGTCGTACCAAGACTTTCATCAACAAGTGTTTAACTCTCAACTGACCCACCATGACTTCTGTCATCAAATATTCAACTCCCAGCTAACCCACCGGGACTTCGACTACCTAATAACCACTATGACTTCCACTATCCTTGCCTAAAACCCTATTAGGACTTTCCACCAATGACTTCCACTATCCTTGCCTAAAACCCTATTAGGACTTTTCACCAATTGTCAAGCATCTGATGATTAATTGACTTACTTGGATTTTTCACTTACTTCCAAGCATCCCATCCACCTGAACTTACTTGGACTCTATACTTAACTTAATCAACCTTGACTCAACTGCTTGGCCAACTTGACTTAACACTACTAAACATATTATTCACATAAATCATTAAAACCCTGAATCTATACTTAACTTCATCAACCTTGACTCAGCTACTGGCCAACTTGACTTAACACCACTAAACATATTATTCAAATAAATCATTAAAATCCCGAAGACCAATTGCACCAACAATTTCTACTACATCATTCAAATACTTCAAAATATCTCTAATTTACCTATATATTACATTATTTTAAGAACATTAGTTGTGAAGTTTTCTTAATAATTTTTTTTTATGTTTTTCATCTCCTTCTCTATTGTCTATTTCAATCCAACACTAGCCCCCGAGAATATGGTACAACGGAAGGACGACTAGTTGTCATCCAAGAAATCCATGGTTCGATCCCCAACTACGATGTATTTTGCAGGAATTTTTTCTCCAAATGGGGCGCGAACCCTGGGACGTTGGGCTTCTAGACCACCCACCACGAGCACTTCCCAATTTACTCTAGCGACCGGTGGGTAACTTCCGTGAGGTTGGGTTGGTCGCCCAAGGTTGAAAAAACTTCGTTAATCATTTTTTTAATTTCAATTCAACACTCCCCTGGGCTATGGTGCAGTGGAAGAGCGAATGATTGTCTCCCAAGTACTCACGGTTCTATCTCTAGATACGATGAATTTAGAATATTTTTCTCTAAATGGAGCACACAACAGTGGGATGTTGGGTTTCTGGACTGTCCACAGCGAGCACTTTCCGATAGATCCCGGCGGCGGATGGGAAACTTCGGTGGGGCCAGGCCAATTGCCCCAGGTTCGACGTTACCCAACATGGTTAATCATTTTTTATCCCGGGGTTATTGTGCAGCGGAAGGACGACTAGTTGTCTTTCAAGCGCCCGTAGTTCGATCCCTAGCTATAACAAATTTTGTAGGAATTTTTTCTCCAAATGGGCGGGCAACCATGAGATATTGGGCTTTTGGACCGCTCATCGCGAGCGCTTCCCGATTTATCCTAAAAGCTGATGGAAAATTTTCGTAGAGCCGAACTAATCACCTAGCTTCAACGTTACTAACCTGATTAATTATTTTTTTATTTCAATCCAACAACTTGCACCTCCACATTTGACATGCATATGAGATCATGATATCACCCTAACTTAAATTTTAATCGAATTATATATAAACTAACTGCTTAGGCATGATTGCAACAATGTGTGGTAAGCAATTGGAGGCTAGTGATCATTTGTTTATCAATTTTCCAAGAACTCATTAGCTAAAACGATCATTCGTGAGTTAGCTAGACTTCCAATGAGGGAAATATTTTTTTCAAGGGTATGAGTGTGGTGGAATGAAAAGAATAAGAAAATTTTTAGAAAGCAAGATGCTCAGCTAGCTAGGAATCTATTTCTAGCTTGAAAAAAATAACAATATCTTTCTACCCGTTACAATATCTTTATTATAATTTTTAAATCAACAGGATGTTATTGAAATAAAACATTAAAATAAATTTAAATGTCTTAATTCTTTTTAATTTGACTACTATTATTTAGTATATTACTAGAGCCAATTTTGCTGAATATGTTGATGTACTACTATTAATTTAGTATGGATGCAAGTTAATAAACAATTAATTCTAAAGATTATTCATATTATTTTAAAAATACATGAAAAATGGGGAAAATAAAAAATAAAAAAATAAACGACCACAGTTTATTTTGTAGCTTTTTCATTGACATTTAGAGTTATTTGAACAAGTGTAAAACCATGTTATATAATAATTATTCTATATTTAATTGACTAAGACCGAGTATAGTTTATGTAAGATAGCATTGTCTGAGATTGTAAAAGTTTTGCAGTTTGAAATACTAGAATGTCAAATTCAAGTAAGTCTCTAGTAAAGTTGAATGCTCATGAATTATAAATTAATTAGGGTGGTCATAAAAATACAAACGATATCAGCTTTCTCATATGGTCGCCTTCTGCACATAAAAAATGATAAAAAGAAACTTCCTCACAAGTGTAAGTAACTAACCTAAAAAAAATTCATCAATTTTTGGTAATTTATTTTAACAAATATCATAAATTGTGTTGTTTAAATTTCATAAAACATATTTAACTTTTATATAAATTTTTATTACAAATCTTTTCACAAAAAGTGGTTTTTTACAAATTGAGATTTATATTATTTTCAGAATTAAATTTGGATTTTATAAACAATCTTTATATTGGATTTGCAGAAATGATTTTTAAAATCTTATCATAAAACTTCCAATATTATAGAAATTAAAATTATATATTTAAATTTAACATTGAGGTTAATTACAAAAACAATATTTATTCAATTAACTATGAAGACTTAAATTTCACAAATTCAAGTTATACAAAATCAAATTTTAAGAATTTATAACTAAATTCAAACTTTGATAACATTTTAAAAACAAATTGAAAGAATTTTGTTTTTATGCTAATTTGTATGCTATTTTTGGCTTCATGTATTGGATATTTTTTGGAAATCTAGCGGATAAATGAAGACTTATAAAAATGTTGAAATTGCTCAAAAGAATAAGCATAGCTTTGCAACTAAAATTTAATAAAAAATTTATAGTAACTTGTTGTGCAAGTTGCCTTCTCATCATGACTTAGATGTCCAAAAATATGATGACTTGCTACTTTTTTAACACACTTAACCAACTCAATATACTTGACATACGTATGAAGAAAAGGTACCATAAAATGCCAAATTGAATGATCAATAACCTTATCTAACATTTTTAGTTTTACCCTATCCCTCCATAATAATTAACTAGCACCAAAATAATTCAAAGGTCCCTCAATTTCATCTTCAATTTCCATTATGGTATCAATCAACAAGTAGTTAACAAGTCAATTATCACAATTTTCTATATATATAATTGCAAAAATTGTTGGAAGAGTATTGGCACCGAAGGCTTGGTTTGGTTGAGTTAGTCATCACATGATAGAATTGTCAAATCAAGTAAAGGTCGATTTTGAAGCTGAGAGAAATACTCTCCTATACGATGGCTTGGTCAGTTTTTTAATTTATCTTTCACAAATGATTGTGAGGATGATTATATAAGGTTTTCGGGATTCGTGTATGACTTTTTGCTAAACCAAATGGTTGGGAATAAGAGTGGAATTACACACACACATGCAGACATCGCAGACATCACTGGTATACTGAATAAGTCTTGAACTGAGAAACTATGAAGGAACACAATCATCAAGTGAAGTTATGAAATTACAAAATGAAAGTACGTAGGAACAAACAGAATTTAGAATATATTCTCTCGCAAGGAGGGATCTTTCTTGATTGTCAGGCACAAGATTGAAGATGGGCAATTGTGACATCTATCTCCTTTTTTTCTTGTCAGTTTTGATCCTAACAACTATTCATAAAGTAATTCTCAACGACAAGCAGAAGTGTTAGACTAACAGTCCAAATAATATATATCAGGCTTTCCCTTGCTTCTCTCACCTCAACCATATATCTAACCTACAATATCTTCAATTCTCAATTACGATGCATCCAATATCCATCAGAATTAATTAAGAAATACATGCACATAACTGATTAAACATGCAAGGAATTACCCAGTAACAAAATCAGCCTAAGTAGTAATTGAATCACAATTGATTTAAGTTATATATGTTTGTAGATTCTCACCAAGTAACTGATTTTGTGACTTATGCACTACTATATATATCTTCATACCCTTCAGTATTCATCACACATTCACACTTCTCTCTTTTCCTGCCTGGATTTCTTTTAATAATTCCAAGATTGTAGCTTAAGAATTAGGATTGAAATTTAAAGAGATGACGTTTACGATCGATCGCATGAGAGACACTTGCTCTTCGAGGCACCTGATGTAATCTACCGTCTCATCCAGCAGCTCGGTAGAATCCATGCCGGCACCACCGGGCACCAGCCTCCTAAGCACATCTGCACCAACTTGACAACCCTC
Organism: Boesenbergia rotunda; assembly: GCA_024364735.1. NCBI lineage: Eukaryota > Viridiplantae > Streptophyta > Magnoliopsida > Zingiberales > Zingiberaceae > Boesenbergia > Boesenbergia rotunda. Next base: position 397,377 of record JAGFNQ010004959.1, read on the forward strand.
TTCCAACCTGACTGCCCTCTTCCGAGGACGTTGAATGATGACAGGGTGCTTTCTCAAGCCCCCTCTTCGGAGCTTCTGGCGGAGCAGTGCCCTGCTCCAGCCGCTGTGTGCTCCGGTCGACAGCGCCATGGACGTGTAGGCAGCGGACCGAATCCGGTGGCACCGGGAGACAAAGGTGGAGTGGGTGGTGGTCTTCTGGATATGGGAGAGAGCTCCGAGGAAGTGGAAGGCCATGATCATCTGCTTGGAGATGGAGGAGTTCTCTAGGTCCATGTTAGGGTTAGGGTTGTCGAAGCTTACAGTGGATCTATGTCTCTCTGAACCCACGTAATATATAGAGAGAGAGAGGCTAAGAGTATGGGAATAAAGAGGAAGTTGATCGCAGTGTAGAGATCGAATAGAGAGAGAGAGAGGGATGCAGAGGTGGGGCTTTTTAAAGCAAACAAAGGGGGTGTTTGTATCTTAGGATTGCTGCTTCCCTGACAGGCTAGAGGGACCTCCTTCAATCTCTTCTTTCTTTCTCTCGCAAAATAACAAAACCAATTCTGACACAACAATTAAGTTCATGATCAACATGTAGGTATGAAGATGTTAACATGGAAATTAAAGAGGAAGCTTGGAAAGGGGAAGAAAGAGGGAGAGGAGTGGTGGTGGTGGTGATGGTGGAGGTGGTGGTGGGGCAGGGGAGGGCAAACCACCACGTGAGTGCACATGGAAGGAATGACCCACTTGGTGTGGTTGATGGGAACATCATCTTCTTTGCTTTCTGCCTTTATCCTGGCACTTGTTTCTTGGGTTGTTCTCATGTCCATACCATGCCGATCTCTTTCTTCCCCTCCTTAATTAATTAATATTAATTATATATGGGTTAGTTATATATGCAAATATTAGAAACCTATCATATATGTGCTTAATTAGAGGTATAGCATTGAATCATATTCCATTGCATTAGATTTTATGTATACACACACACATATATATATATATATACAGTCCTAGCTTTTGTTGGAACTCACAATATTCGACTTTGCTGTAAACCAAGTTCCATATTGAAAAGCTGGCTAGGTACTGGGACAACATGGAATAACATGCCTGGGAAATTAATACAGTGATATATGGTCAGTTCCTTATTTTATGTGGTATACATGCAAGTATAGAGACAAATACCTGCAAGTCAAATTCATAAACAATCTTAATCAGTGATTTGTGTGCATGAGTCTCAGTAGTAGATGTGAAGATACTTGATCGTGTGAGACACTGGATCAATATGAAAGAAGTACAGGTCTTCCCATATAAAGTATTCTAATCCTAATTAGGTAGCCAATGCCACAAAGAATCTTTCACAAAGAGAAGTCACGTAAAGTGCAAGCGAATAACTAGAAAGAAATTCACCTTCAAAAGGATTATAATGTAATCCACATTAGTTAAGAAATATATACAAAATATCCATCATTTGATAATTTATTTGCATATGAGAATTTTATAGGCTATATAAATTTGAAGGGTAATTAAACACATAAATTATTGACTATATTACCACATTAAAGATTCTCAATCATCAAATAAATATTCTGATAATTTTAAAAAACAAATAGATATGCTTATATATTAACTTGTAAGATATTATCCATAGCAAGTGTTTATAATGTTGACTATCATTTTTATTTTTTGAGAAGGCAATTAAATAGTTTTTATATATCACAATACATATTAGATGCACGAAAAACCAAAGACGTGTGTCTGAATCTTGTGGAACATCCTCTTAACGTCCGAGACATGTCCCTCATATTGGCACTGATTATGTGGCTTGCCATAGCGAGAAGACCATACAAGACATGCCTAACTATCTAGCTCTAGTTAACCGCCCATTGTCGCTATGTCTTCGGAGAAAAACCTTAATTTAGCATCGGCTTGGAGGTGCTCATATAATGGACGCCAGAAGAAGATGTGGTCCGATCCAAATGCATAGGCACCCCTGTGCAAGGAGTCATAGTGAAACTGATTCTTCGACATAAGGTAGGGCTTCCATACCACCTTCGCCCACGTCTTGGGCTCGCTTTGAGGTCGAAAAAGTCTATTAGATACGACAATTAAATAATAAAAAATAATAATAAGTGTTAATTAAGAAATTATATTATAGAATTTTTAAGAATTGTTCAGGATTTAAATCGAATCTGTATGGTATTTTAAAGGGGATAAATCTATTAGCTTTGAGTGAGTCCGTTTGGAATGTTAATTGAATTAATTAACTTAAGGTTTAAATAGAAACCTAGGGTTTTTATTTTTATCCCGAGCCCTTTCTCCCAATCCAGTCGTTCCCCTTCTTCCATCGCCCGATCGCCTCCCACCCCCTTCGCGAGAGGCCAGATCAACGCTGCCGCCGACCATTGTGAGAGCAACCGGTCTCCCCTGTGCGCCACCTCCCTTCAATATTTTGATTTTGACCTTTTAAATATCAACAAGTTTGATTTATTGATTTGATGAAACTGTGACAAATGTGTTTGTTGGGACAGGGGCTTCTAGATCTTCATACTAAATAATCTCTTTATCTTTCTCTTTCCTTTAGTTGTTTGTTTTCTATTGGATGCTGTTATTTTAATAAAGACAGCTAGACAATCATCATCTTTATTATAGATATACGTGAGATTATCCAGTTCCATCACCATATTCTTAGAAGGGTAAAGTTCTTGTGTGACTATATGATTCTAACATATTCACATATCCAAACCGACAATATAATAAGTATGGTTATTAATTTTGAATCAATGAAGTTACAGTAAAATTTATCAATTTACAGAAATTAGGTGTGCAAATCCTTTCAGCATTGGAATTTGATTACCCTTAAGATCCGCTGGCATGGGCCTCAGTGAGAGCATTACACCAATGCCCTCCATCGCGGAGTGATATAGTCATATATAATCTTATATCAATTATATTTACTTAAATTTTCAAAGTTGTCTACACAATCAAATATTGATTTTATTGGTAGTCTAGATATGTTGCTAGTAGTACGTAGTAAATAACACACATATAAAAAAAATATAATATAAGAAGTTGACAAAACAAAAGATCAAATTCAGGAGATGGTTGTTGGAAGATGTTGATCAGTTTGTAATTCTCAACTTCTTTCTTTGAACAATCTAGATCTATAAAATGTTGAAGGTAGAATAGGGGTGGAGGCGACATCCAACTGCAAAGGGACTTTATCGTCATTATCTGGAAGTCTTAGAATCAATGCAACATCTTTTCTTGTGAATATAATTTTCTAATTTTGAAAGATGAAACACTTAGCATGAAAGTCCCAATTGTCAAATATATTTTGTACAAGGTCTCTAATGTTTGCATTATGTGCTATGTCTAGGGCCCATGTAAATGAGATTCTGTTTATCAACTTTATCTGTCGTTCATTTGGGTTTAGTGAAATATGAATGACTTAAACTGGGGGTGTTACTTTTCCATTGTATTTTTTTTATAATATACACGAGAAGTAGAGCTTATGAGGGAGGTTGAACACTGGACTCCATTTAATTATGTAAACAAATACTTAATATCTTAGTGATACATTATGATGTTAGTTTGAATAATAAAATGATATTTTAGCTAGTTATAGTTAGCATATGGTACTAGATACGGTACCATAGTTGCTACAACATATTGGTCTAAGAAAAAGATTGTAGCAGCTACGGTACCATAGTTGCTACAATATGCTGGTTTAAGAATATTGTAGTAGTTACGGCACCGTGACTACTACAACCTGCCAATCTAAGAAGAACGTTGTACCACTATGGTATCGTAGCTGCTACAATGTGCTGGTATAAGAAGAACATTGTAGCAATTACAAAATTATAGTTGCTATAATATGGTAGGACCACTAACAAGAACGTTGTAATAGTTGCAGTTTTATAGCTACTACAACGCTATATCTACTACAAAACTATAGCATCTGGATGGAGGAGGAAGATGTTTAGGGCACGTACATGGGAGAACATAGATGAATGATGGTAGGCATGTTAAATACTAAAAAATTAAAGAGCTTAAATGCATAAAACACAAAAATTAGGGGCAGGGATTGAATTATCAAGGCTTGAAGGGTTTATTTGCAAAATGTCAGTCACTTACAGATCCCGTTTTCTTCTCCTCTTCTTCACAATCTTCGCCGAGCCAACCCACTCCTCATCCAGTATTATAGACCTTGATCAGATCTATAGCCTTGGTCTTCTTGGATCTATTGACTTGAGTTAGTGTTAATTGGCTTGATTTTTATGGGGATGTATTGCCTTGGGCATGGCCCTGATTAGGTTCATAGTTATGTTTAATTAGTTGACATTTATTAAAGTAGCTAAGTTGTATCTTGTGATACAGGACATTGATTGGATACGAGTTTTGGATGTAGGGATCTATTTCACAAACGAACTTCACTCTGGAGGCAGGTACTTCTCCTTTGTATCCTGTAAATTATTGAACTTAAATGCATGATTATTTTATTTCTGAGTAGGACTACTTTACCTTATCTTTGACTTGATATCATCGTTGATACTTTTCTTTGCTTGGTTTTTGAGCTACTCAAATTTATGTCCATACAGTTTCTGTTGGGACCGGGTGCATGCCGACGCGGACACGTATTGTAATTGTTACGTAATTACATGCAGCGGAAACAAAAGCATGAATAATTTCCTAAATTATTCTAACACATATCCTAAGCATGCAATGTGTTCACATAATCGGAATATAAAAGTTTTGCAGAAAAGGAAATTACTCTACGAATTACCTTGCGTAACTTGGGAGTGAAAGATCGATGTTGGTGTGCAGAGGGGGGGTGAATGCACTTTCGCGGATCGTTTTGATCTCTACACAGATGTTAGCGCAGCGGAAATAATATGTAAAGGAAATAACAATGCTAACAAGAATTCTTTTACTTGGTATCCACCCAGATGGGTGACTAATCCAAGGATCCACGCCGCGAGCACCACTTTTCACTATCGAAAAGTCTCCTTGAGGTGGATAAACCTTTACAGCAATAGCTTCCTCTTTACAGATGTAGAATTATGGTGGAGGAAGCAAAAGATCACTCTACAATTGGGCAGCACTTCGTTACTGTACGAAACTGTACAGACACGTGTAACGAGGCCTCCTTTTATAGGTGAAAAGGATAGATTCGCAGTCTGTCCAGACTCGCACCAGTTAACTGCCCAGATGGCAGTCGACTGCCCCGGCATTAAATGCCTTCCAACGGCTAGCAAACAGCTAGCCAACGGCTAGTTTTGGGGTGTACCAGTCGACTGCCCCTTGGCCAGTCGACTGGTCCGAAGCTGCGAACTTTCTGTGAGTTTTGGCAGTCGACTGCCTCTGGGCCAGTCGACTGCCCTGCCTCCCAGCTCAGTTCCAGCCACTCCGAACCTTCTCCTTCGCGTGTGCCTTCAGGTCTGCTCCCTTGGCTCGCCCTTTGAAGTCCTCTTCCTTTGGCTATCGTCCCTCGGATGCGCACGCAAGCCTTCCCTTGGCTTGCCTCCATGCTACCCTTCACGTGTGCCCTTTGAAGTCCACTTCCCGGCTTGCCCTTGGAGCTCTCCTCCCTCGGCTCTCGTCCCTCGGATAGGTCCACCAAGTGTGATTCTCCAAGTCCTGCAAACTCAATCACACATATCAAATACAATACAACACTCTAACTTTAAACCTATTCGCTCACACATCAAAACCATGATCTTCCAATCATTCAAGGGCCGATTGCCTCAACAATCTCCCCCTTTTTGATGTGTGGCAATAAGTTAAAGTTAGAGATAAATAGCAGCAATAGCAATAGCAAAAGATATCAATTGAAACATTATGAGACATAATAACCCTAAGGGTGCGTTTGGTTCAAGTTATCATATATGACCTTGGTTATGTGATTACCTGGTAATCACATAACCAAGGTTATGGGGAATGAAACATAACCTAATGTTGTTTGGTTAAATTTAGATGATCAAAGAAAATCTTGTTTGTTTGGAGGTAATAGTAATATAATCTAAATGTAATATTTTACCATATTGCCCCATTAGTTTAAAATTAAGGATTACATGATAATATATGTTTATTTATACTAAAAATTAAAAAGTAAGGTAATATTTGTATTAAATTTATTTAGTTTATCGTAATTATAATTTATTTAATTTAATAAAATTTTAATTAAAATACTAAATTTTTTTAAAAAAATTATTTATCGCCCGACCGCCACCGATCGTTCGCCGACAGGCGGTCGCTGGTCGCCGGTCGCCGGCGGTCCCGCCGGTCGCCGGTCGGCGGCGGGTCGCCGGTCGCCGGCCGGTCGCCGGCCGATCGCCGCCGATCGCCGATCGCCGGCCGGTCGCCAGCCGATCGCCGATCGCCGGCCGGTCGCCGGCCGATCGCCGATCGCCGGCCAGTCGCCGGTCGCCAAGCCGGTCGCCGGTCGTCGGCCGCCGGTCGCCGGCGGTCGCTCGGTCGCCGGTCGCCGGCGGTCGCCGGTCGCCGGCCGCCGGCGGTCGCCGGTCGCCGGTCGCCGGTCGCCGGAGGGGCTGCGGTCGTCGGTCGATGAGTCGGCACGAGTTGTAATTTAGTTAATTATTAGGGATATTTTTTATCTTAAAATGTAAATATTAAGGGATAATTGGGAAAGAAAAGTTCCTTAACCCCGGAATCAAGAAAAACCTCCGTTTTCCTTGGTTATCCAATTCCGGGTTGCATGCCCCATTTGATGACGTTTTGCTGATGTGGCGGTAATACTGCATTACTTGGGAATTGATGATATCTAAACCAAACAAGGTTATCAATGATAACCTTGGACAGATAAC